>VWZE01021285.1:252487-262876 GCA_013396675.1 Eubucco bourcierii | reverse complement strand
TTAATGTTGTTTTTAAATACTATCTTTAGAGAAAGATCCTGCACTTTTCCAGAAAGAAAATATTTTGAAGGCTCAGGTCTGAACTTTCTGCTGTTAAAAAAAACCCCATCAGACAATTAAATGCCTTTTTTAGACTAGTATTTATAGATATCAGAGACGGGTACACAGACAATTTCCTTTGGAAGGTGGTGTAGTTAAATGGGCAAAAAATAGAGATACAGTTCATATGCTGTGGACAACAATCTGCAGGACTTGACTTAGCTGTGATAGGATGGTGTCCAAGGTTGGGATATGTAGGTTTGCTTAACATTTACTAATTATTAAATTACTATAATCAGAAGAGGTGAAACTTTAAAAAGCTTCCAGAATCCTAGGCTAGTTTTCTATTTGTTTGCTTTTCCCTCACTCCTGAGATCACAGATGTGTGATGAGAGCTGAAGGAGGAGGAGGAGGACACGCACATATTCCGACAAAGAGAGAAGAAGCACAGCACTGATGAAGCAGCTGCAAGCTTTAAAAGAAGTTATTGCATAAGTTTAAGTGGTGTTATCAGAATTTAATCATAGAATCATAGAATGTCAGGGGCTGGAAGGGGCCTTGAAAGCTCATCCAGTCCAACACCCCTGCCAGAGCAGGATCTCCTCTACCGGACCACACAGGAATGCGTCCAGGTGGGCCTTGAATATCTCCAGAGAAGGAGACTCCACAGCTCCCCTGGGCAGCGTGTTCCAGGATTCTGTCACCCTCACGGTGAAAAAATTCCTCCTCATGTTTAAATGAAACTTCCTATGCCTCAGCTTCCACCCATTGCCCCTTGTCCTGTCATTGGGCATCACCAAGTAGAGCCTGGCTCCATCCTCCTGGCACTCATCTTTACACATTTATAAACACTAATGAAGTCACCTCTCAGTCTTCTCTTCTCCAAGCTAAAGAGCCCCGCTCCCTCAAGCTCTCCTTGTAAGAGAGATGTTCCATTCCCCTAACAACAGAATTTGGTATGTTTATAAAATTTACAAAAGCTCTAAAGTTCAGCATCACACCTTTCTAAAAATTCCACTCCTGAATGTCAGAAAGATTTGGTTATTGGAAGAAATGCTTGGTAGGGACACTTTTGGCAGTTGCAGAATGATAGGGTTTAGATTAATTGCCTCCTCGATGATGATCGTAAAAGTGTTCAGAGCTAAGAGGTTGTAAAAGTGTTCAGAGCCAAGAGCCAAGAGCATGGGAATTATTAAGCTGAAAATTTAAAACTTAAAAACTCATAGCTGGCTAGACCCAGAAGGTGAAACGAGCGCTGGGGAACATTTCTCTGCCATCTGCCATTGCAGATGCCACAAAGCCCTGGCAGAAACAGGTCAGTGTCCGGAGACCTTACTTAGGCTATCTGCTGCCCTCTAACAGCAACACAGAGCAATCACATACTGCTTTTAACCGATAAACTCGGAAACAACGGGGCCGGACTCAGCTCTGAGCTGCTGTTTGCTGTGGCACCACATATGTGTGCTGCTTCCTTTACTCTGCAGCTTTAGAAGGCTGGTTTTGCCTACCGGCCGGCACGCCAACTAGCCATCAGAAATACAAAGTGACTATCAGTATAGGCATAGCTTGAAGTCTTCCCTCCAACACCACCGGACTTGAAAAACAAACTTAACACTTTCAGGGAAGAAGGAGTCTTTGGGTTCATTTTATTTATTCCCTCCCACCGTAGCTCTGCCCCCTGCACACAGGCAAAATCGCATCGGCAGAAAGTGAATTCCAGCTGCAGTTGGATTTACCATAAATCACCCCTCCCAAACTAAATTTCAAAGGCAGATTTTCTTTCTGAATCTGTGAAAAAAAAAAAATAAATTAAGGCTAAGATATTGATGTCCATGCTGCAGAGCTCAGGATATCTTTTCCCTAGAGCTACGTGGTTGATGTAATTAGAATTAAAGCAATTTCTGAGATGAGACTGTGCAGAGGTGGCTCTGTTGCCTACTCAGTTTGCTTCCACTCATGAGTGTGTAATACCCTGATAGCCTCTTGAAAAATAGCAGCCTAAATAAAAATGCAGGAAGTAATTTTTTCCCCTGAATCTATATAAATATAGTCACATAATAAGGGAGTTAGCATTTTTTCTATGATTTGAAATTAGTATAGCAGGTATATCCAGACAGGATCGTTTGTTTCAAATACCAATTTACAAAGCCATTTGTGTAAGCACTGTAATCACACTCTTTCTGCACAATAAACACACTGTTCTGTGAAGACGGTTTGAAAAGGAAAGAGAAGCTCTTGCCCTGACAACCTGATTCCTCCTGAGAATTTTTTTTCATGCCGTGTAGGTTTTCACATCTGTAGGAGTGCTCTAGCTAAGATAACAAAGCTGAATACAACTGTCACCCAGTATTTTGGTTCCAGTTTTAGAAACTAAGCAGCTAGTGTTAATGGGATTAACTGGGAGCCCAGTGGCACACTCGGTGCTTGTGACACTGGCCAATCTAATGAGCCCATGGCACTATGAAGTTAAATAAATTACACAGAGCTTAAAGCGAGCAGCTGTTCGGACCCCCTTCTCTATCTAGAGATTGTTTGTTTCTCTAAGGAGACAGGAATCATGCAATCTCTGTAGTTACAGCCTAGATCTGGGCTCCTAACTGTGTCATGCAGCTCAACAATACACAGCTGCTTGCTTTGTGTATGCAGTACATCAGCTCAGAGGCCTTTATGGATATTCCTTTTTCCTTATGTCATCTAACAATGAAAGACTGATTTTGGTCTCTCTGAAGCTACATACAGAAATAAGAAAAGTTGGTAAAATACTGCTGAATTGAACAGATGACAACAGGATGTAAATTAGCCATATTTTAACAGACATTAATTCTCCATGATTATATAAACAGATTGGTTATCTACTGATGCTCTTAACTGGGATTTAAAAGACAAATTACCATTCACTCAGCATTTGAAGAAACAGATCGTTAAGTACATGGCGCTCTGATTTTTATGTGCTTCATTACCTTGGTTAGATGGGAAGATGATAGGGAAAGCACTTCAACAGAAAATTTTTATCTACAGCCTCAATGCAATTTGCAAGTCTGGTCACACTCACCATTATTTAAAATAACAGGGTAGTGCCAATCCTGTTTCTTTTCTGGACATGAATAGCTGCAGCCATGGATGAAAGAAAATGAGCAAAACATTTTTCCTTTCTAAAATACCTGTGAGGGCCTCTTAAGGTGTTGACTGCAGGTTTGCAGCCTTCTGTGCATGTGTGGATAAGCCCCTTGATGCAAAAATAACGGTTAGGAAGAAAAATTATTCTGAGGGTGATAAGAGAAATTCAGCTATTTGTTTCCTGCTGATGGGATGCTTCCACCACAGGGAAAAAGGAAATAATTTAGAGATCAGCACAGAAACATGAAAGAGAAATTGCAGATAAAATTGTGTATCTGTGTGCATCTCTAAGATATACTCCCCTCAGTTTAGTTTAAATATAATGTTCTCTCTTACTTTCCCCTTCACACTTCTGAATCTGTAAACTAATAAAATGAGTGTTGTAAGGAAAGAATGGTAGTTTGAAGGCTGCAGTTCTGCAGAAGCTTTCCAGATACTATTGCTATCCTGATCACATATGGAAAGGGCTGCGTGGCTTACAAACTGCAAGTTTTGTGATTCTCTAAAAATCACTGAGGAGCACTGGTGAGACTCAGTGATGTGCTCCTCTGTTCTTAAACTGTGAAAGAAACACAAATATACTGGAAAGCTTACTGTGCCATAGATCAGGTTGAGGTTTCTTTCTGTGTACAGGAACACACATATGACTGCTGACACGATATACTGATTTCAGAAAAATCTCAGAAACACACTATACAATTTGTATTTGTTCAGGACCTGCTTTTTAAATCAGTGTCAGATTGCTTACAACTATGTAGGAAGAAATCTATGATCACCCACATTTTCGTTTACTGCTCAGTTCATGTCACCATCTAAGCTACTGCAGAAAACAGCTACATTCAGTTTTTAAATCTTTAACTAGAAACCCCTTTTAAACTGATGGTTGATATGCAGGGAATCCCGTTTTTATCAAGACCATAGAAAACTACCTCAGGCATGATAGAATAAATTATTTGTCTGCAGAGGTCATAGAATCACAGAATGGTAGGGTGTGGGAAAGACCTCTGCAGATCATCTAGTCCAAGGCTCCTGCCAAAGCAGATTCACCTAAGATAGCCACATAGGAACACATCCAGGCGGGGTTTGAAAGTCTCCAGAGAAGAAGACTCTACAGGCTCTCTGGGTAGCCTGTTCCAGTGGTCTGCCACGCTCACAACTGTAGCATAATTTCTTTTTACTATTATTGCCCTTCAGCAAAGAAGTGCAGTGTCTTGCCTAAGCTGTGATAAATCAGTTGCCATTAGAAACAAAACCTGTCCTGTCACTCAGAAGTCTTGGCTAGAAGCATATATTAAGAGTAAAGATAAGGTAAACAGTGAAATTAGGGACATTGCAAACTTGTATAGACAGTGCATATGCCACTGCCCCACTTTTGCAGTATTCCAACATCCCAGGAAGTGATGCAGGCATTCCCTCCCCTGCCCTAGAACAGCATAAGATAACAGGTCGTAAAATAAAATATCCAAACAAGACCAGAAGAACCACAGCTCAGAGCAGAACTTCTTCCCATACACCCGGGAATCATGGTGATACCTGGAACCAGCATGATGTGGATGAATATGGCTTGGGCAGCCTCAGCTGACTCATGTCAAGCTGTCCTGCACCCCTGGGTAATGTCTCACCACTGTGGTTTGACAGCTCAGGCCTGTCTTGTGCTTGCACTCTGGTGATGATTTTGTTACAAGAATTTGTGGGTGGCAGTTAGCATTCTAGCTGGCTGTCATCTTAGATGACCTTCCTGTTAGGCTGTTCATAAGCTTTTACACAAACCCAGCGTTGGACACACAAACTTTAGGGGAGCATTTCCTCAGCTTCTTATAAATGGCTGGTATTTTTTGTCTGCTGGTGATGGTCACAGACAGATTACCTATTAACCACTCTGTAATTCTGTATATTTTACTTCCCTCATGAAAATATCCAATGAAAAATACACAAAAATCCTATTTAAATTATCAGTCATGGGTCAGAAACATGTTGAAGGGAAGTTTGAGAGCAGGTTGTAGAAGGAAAAATATTCACCCCAATAATTCCACGAGTACTTGGAAATTGGGCCAGGTTTGCAGAGTCTGCAAACTGAACAACTCAGTAAAAAGTTAACTGGCTAAGGTATTTGCAGTGAATGTTTTGACTACTGGAAGGTGCCCAGTTAGATTCACTACAGCGGCTGTATTCCTCAGGCCTTCAGCCAGATTTATCAGCCCTAAATCCCCCAGATGGCAGTCTGAACTCATCTTCTGAGATGGTAAATTTGCTTTGCTGACATTCAGGTTTTCTCTCATTAAGGATAATGTAGGCTAGACATCCTTTCTTCTCTGTGTTTTTATCTTTCTCTCTGATATTTCTCTCAGATCTGTGACATGAAAATCTCACTGTAATGAATAAAGATGTTGAAAATATGAGCTTCAAATAGAGAAGATGAGTATTTTTTTGGTTGATTGATAGCCTGTTAGCAAAGTAGGGATGGTACTGTAACTATGGATATGCCAGCTAAATTATTAAATATACCAAGACCACATCAGGAATAGTGTGGCAGCAGGAGCAGGGAGGTCATTCTCCCCCTCTACTCTGCACTGGCTAGGCCACTCCTTCAGTACTGTGTCCAGTTCTGGGCACCTCAATTTAAGAAGGACATTGAGGTACTTGAGCGTGTCCAGAGAAGGGCAACGAGCCTGGGGAGAGGCCTCAAGCACAGCCCTATGAGGAGAGGCTGAGGGAGCTGGGATTGTTTAGCCTGGAGAAGAGGAGGCTCAGGGCAGACCTTGCTGTCTACAACTACCTGAAGGGTGCTTGTAGCCAGGAGGAGGTTGCTTTCTTCTCTCAGGCAAGCAGCACCAGAACAAGAGGACACAGTGTCAAGCTGTGCCAGGGGAAGTTTAGGCTGGAGGTGAGGAGAAAGTTCTTGCCTGAGAGAGTCATTGACTGCTGGAATGGGCTGCCCAGGGAGGTGGTGGAGTCACCGTCCCTGGAGGTGTTGAAGGCAGGTTTGGACGTGGCACTTGGTGCCATGGTCTAGTCTTGAGGTCTGTGGTAATGGGTTGGACTTGATGAGCTTTGAGGTCTCTTCCAACCTTGGTGACACTGTGATACTGTGATACAAGAGAGGTCCCTAACTTTTAAGCACCTCTCTATAGAGTTCTAGCTTGTGTGCTAACCCCCTGGATACATTCTACTGAAACAACCATCTATTTTTAAAATGTACTTGAGAGATATGAATTATGTAAGAAATCCATCTTATCTGGCTCTGTGACTGAATAAGACCGTGAGAATTAACAATCTTGCTTCATGTAAAACTTGAACCGGTATCCAAAAGTTGTCTCAAGATACATTTGTGAATCAGGATCTCTTAAAATTTACTGCTGGTATTTACAAGCAGGAGAGAAATTGAGCAACTCATTGACTGATACCCACTACAAGCAAACCTGCACTGTTGAAAAGCAATTACCATACTTTTATCTGCTTTTGTTTTCAGTGTTCTGAAGACCAGAATACTGGTTTAGGCTGGTCCAGACTCACTCACAAGTTCTTTGCAACAAAGAATTGTTGACCTGTAAATATCCTAGTCTAAATACTCAATATTTGCATTTGTCATGACTAGACCAAAAATTCAGTGGGGTACACATATCCTCCATGGCTGGGGCACAACTGGGAGAGCCACAGTTGTAGTATAGGGATTTTGGCAGCATTCTTCCATATTTGTCTATTTTTCAAATTCTATTTCAGCCTGTGATATGATTTATTGAAATATTCATGAAAGGTGAACATAGATAGGAGCAAGTACTATTGCAGTCCATTAATGACAAAACATAAATATGCTCAGAAAAATGTGCATACTTTTTTCTTGCCCTTTATATCTTTAGAAGAATAACATCAGATATCAAGCCCAATAGCTGAGGTACTTTTTCACAGAACACTATGATCTGGATTCTGAGGTCAGGGAACATGGGCAATAACAAAGAATGAGATTTGGCCAAGCTTAATTAAACACAGAAAGTCCTTACTGGGAGAAAAATTCTTTATGAGCTATGCTTGAATGGAGTAATGACATTTGTAATGTTATGAAAGAAATACAGTGAGTCTTCAGCCACTGTACAGTCACCCAAGGCCACTGCATGCTTCATGTCACACAAACCAGAATAGCTCAACGAGTCAGTGGAGGCAACAATTCCCCAGGACAGAAAAATGAATTATTAAACTCCCTCACCTTTCTTTCCATAGTCTTCATCTCTTACTAGAGGTCAGTGAGACTACTGAAATCAGGACCAATGAGAGAGTGAAGGTTCCATGGCAGCACTGTTTTTTGCTTTGTTTGTATTATGACAGTGTCCTGAAGCCCCACTAAACTTGGAGTGTTGCTGTGCTAAGTGATGTACAAAAGTGGAGAGGGTGCTTCCCCTGAAGAACACCCAATTCTTTGTTTATTTCTTCCACTTGGGCCACATACATCATTCCCTCTTTACTTTCAAAACTCTTCTTTCTGCTTGCTCTGTAGTGCAAATCACACGTGCCTTTTTATTATTAAAAAAAAAAAAAAGAAAAAAGAAAAAAAGAGAAAAAATATTTTCCTTGTTCCTGCTGTATCTTGTCTTCATCAAAAGTAATTTGGTTAATTCTCCATTTTAAAACCAGGTTGTGGTGCCTGTTCCACAGTTGCTTAGCAACAGCTACCCTCCATGCAAAGATAACAGGCAAGCAGGGATGCCAGTCTGAGTCTAGCCCAAGAAGGTGAGAAAAAAATGAGCAAGACAGATTGCACCCCTCTGGGTTTTGACACTGCACATTGTCCTGTTACTTGCTGGCAGAGACATCAGAGAGGCAGGGTTTGGATTTGCTTTCATTCCCAGAACTGATACTTCAAATAAAAAATACTGGCTCAGCACAGGACAGGAACGAAGTGCATGCAACAAAGTATATTTTGGATGCACACATACAAATAAAAAATATTTTATAATCCAGTGGACAAAGTGATAATGTTTGTTCATCAGGGCTTAACTTTTCCTTGAAATATTAACTCAATTGCTAAATTATTCATTACCTTTTAATTAGTGTCTTGGCAGTTTGGTAACTTGACTTCTTTGTGTACAGCAAACCAGGCAAGGATAGGACTGTTCACTAAACTCTGAATAAGGAAATTTTCATAACGTGATGAAAGCATCACCAAAGAATGACAAACCAGGATGTTAATTTCTTGCATACTCTTCATTCACTTGACATTACTAGTGACTGAGAAGGTGCCAGATCAAAAACACCATTAAGTGTTTCTCTTCCCCCACTGGCTTTACATGTTTAATTAGAGGATCTTCAAAGCCATCAGCAATTCCTCAATACCAGTTGCTTTCAACCTTTCCCACACTGTGACTTTATTTTTGAAGCACCTCCTTCCCACTGGTAAGCCACATGTAGTTCTATGCCCGTTCAGAAAACAGGTTTCACCAAATCTGCATTGAAAATGCACGTGATTATCCAGCTATTTAAATTCAAGTCTAACCTGTCTATTGCCTGAGGAGTCACAGATTTTAAATGTAAAACCAGAACGTCCCTGCTGTTGCCAAAGGCAAAAATTGGGTACTGATTACTGCAACAAAATAGAACAGCTGAAAAGTTGTCAGGATATGCTAAAGCTATTTTCTTTGAAAATGTGGCAGAGATTTTCGATAGAGTTTATTGCCTCTTACAGTCTATGCATTCAAGGTTCAAATGGATTCCAGTCCAGAATGAAACCTCTCTTAGTAAAAATGTGGTCAGTCTGAGACCACTCAAAAAACCCTAGACTCACAAAGCAAACTTTCATAATGTGTTGCTTACTTTCTTACTCACTTCTGCTTTTAACTGCTAAAGACACACACATACACATTGTTATCTACCAACTAAAAGACATTTGTGTGAAAACAAGAAACAAGATTTTTTAAATAAACATATACATAAAAAAATCTGGTAAAGTAAGATCTATTTAAAAAAAATAAAATTGTAAAGCCTGGGGACAGGGTCATTTCTATCTCTTTGGAGCCTAGAAAACATCCCCGGGGTGCCCTTTTCACACGTTTTTATTTTCTCCTTGCCCTAGGGGTAGATTTTTGAGGCAGTTGATCAGCTGTCAACACCATACTGTGTCACTCCAAGTTTCACTCACTACCGTCACCGCTGGCACTGTGACAGTGTCCAGAGAAGGAATAGGAACTGGCTGACATCAAACAAATGCTTTCTATTGGCAAGAGCAGTAAAGATTGAAAGAAACCCTTCTCTTGCTACCTGCTGAAGATGTGCCCCATTCACCAAAGTAACACAGGCATTTAGGGTCGTGTTGGTTCATCACTAGGCCTGGACGATGGAATTGTACCAGCATCCAGAGCGTTTTCCTTCAAACCCAGCCTGGCTGGGATGGTGTCATAGAATCATAGAATGGTAAGGTTGGAAGGGACCTCAAAGATCATCCACTTCCAAGCCCCTGCCATAGGCAGGGACACCTCCCACTAGTACAGCTCACTCAAGGCCTCATCCAACCTGGCCTTGAACACCTCCAGGGAGGGAGCAGCCACAACCTGCCTGGGCAACCTGTGCCAGTGCCTCACCACCCTCACTGCAAAGAATTTCCTCCTAACATCCAGTCTAAATCTCCCCTCTGCCAGTTTAAACCCATTGCCCCTTATCCTGTCATTGCAAGACCTTGTCAATAGTCCCTCCCCAGCCTTCCTGTAGGCCCCCTTCAGATACTGGAAGGCTACTATCAGGTCTCCTGGAAGCCTTCTCTTCTCCAGGCTGCAGAGCCCCAACTCTCTCAGCCTGTCCTCATAGCAGAGCTGCTGCAGCCCTCTGATCATCTTCGTGGCCCTCCTCTGGAACCGCTCCAGCAATTCCATGTCCTTCCTGTACTGAGGGCTCCAGAACTGCACACAGGACTCCAGGTGGGGTCTGACGAGAGCCAAAGGGTCAGAATCACCTCCCTTGCTCTGCTTGCTCTGTCTTGCCTTCCCTCCCACTCCGAGTACGCCGTCACTGTCATCACAGCAACTCTCAATGCCAGTTACAACCACTGAATGCATTGAGAGCTGGCCCTGGAAAGACAAGAGAGGACTTGGCGACTGTTCTTTCTCCTAGCCTTGGCAGCGCTGAGCGTTGAGAGGCGCTGCCGGGTGTTGCTGGCCGGGCCCGGAACGGCGCCAGCCCCGCGGGCCACAGTCGCGCGCCAGTTTATATCCCAGCCTCAGTGCTCTGTGACAGAGCCTTCTTATTAGCGTC
>VWZE01021285.1:226316-252408 GCA_013396675.1 Eubucco bourcierii | reverse complement strand
AGCCCCGCCCACCGCCGATCCGGCTTCCTCGTCCTCCAGGCTTGGCCACGGCTTTGTGACTGCCAGCAGCCACGTCGCCTCCCGGCGGCACAGGAGGACGAGCGCGATCCCTGTCGGGGTGGGAGGGGAGGAGCGGGATACCTAAGGGTAGGATCCCGAAAGGTGGCCACAGCCAGCTCCGCCCCATCCCCACCGATTCCCCGAGCTGAGGAGCACAGATGCCCCTGTCCCTGCCACATCCACCCGCCGCATTCGCGAGGCTACTCCTGCGCGCATGCGCCTTGCTTGGGGCTGCGCGGCACGGGGCAGAGGAAGGCAAGGAGGGAAGCTTGCGACCGCTTCCGGGTTGGGTGGTGGCAGCAGTGGCAGCAGCACTGGCACCATGTCGTGTTCCCTGGTTCCCTTCGGCCACTTCCAGGACCTGGAGGCGGCTCGAGACTTCCTGTGCCCGAACCGTCGCCAGGGCAAGACCGCGGCTGGCAAAGAGGGCGGTGAGTCCGCCCTGCGCTGCGGGGGGAACTGGGGACCCGCTTCGGCCCGTCCTGTGGAGGCGGCGGTGGTAGTGGCGAGTCTGTGCCCCGCGGTCCCCTCGGGGCTCCGTGCGGCGGCAGTCCAGGCTTCTCCTGGGAGAGAGCCAAGGAAGACGAGGCCGTGCGCTGCTTTCCGGTGGCTGCAGCCGGGTCCGCATGACGGTGAGGCCGAGGCTGTGCGCTAGGCTCCCCCGTCCGCGCTTTCCCAGCTGTCCCTGTCCGCTAAAGGGTGTGCCAGGACCGTCTGGAGGGTCAGCCGCGGTAGCTGAGTGCTCGATATCGTTGCAGTGATAGAGACTTGTAAAGAGTGCATGTCGTCCTACGCGGGGCACGTTTTCACCTCCAGCTTCAAACTTGCCCGTGTCCGGAAGTTTCAGGTGTTGGGCTGTTCTTAGCTGTCGGTCCTTATTCTGTGGTAAGTCGGCGAAGCGGTTTGGCCACAGACTCTGTGCCACAAGCGTCGAGACCAAAGTTTGGGTTTTCTCGCGATGTGAATGAAGTTGTCTGAAGCTGTCCTAGGGAAGTTAGCAAACGCTGTGCCTGCAGGGTTGTCTAGTAATGCAAAACGTGCTTAAAGCATGCTAAACATTTAGTTCGACAGCTTAAAAGACATCTTGCAGCAACTACAGTCTGAAGTTGTGGTCTGGATCTTTATTGTGTGAGGCAGTGCATGCTGAAAACTGAGCTGTCTGGCATAGAAGCAGTATTCTGAACAGAGAAGGTCCACCCTTAACCATTCTGTGATTCTTTAACTGATCCATGCCTGGGATAGATGGTAGAGGGAAATGAAACACTGACCTGTATGTCCTTAGTGCCGTGTAGTGTATTTGCCTGATGTTCTGGGGTTTTGGCAACAGCGTGGAAGGAAAGTGAAGAGATTAATGTGGATGCTGGTGAAGTCCTCTCACTTGTAAACAGAGCTATGAGAAGAAGCATCAGAGTGCTCATTTAAAAAGCTTGAAAGGTCTGTTAGGCAATTAAAAGAGTGTCAGATAGTAAGAAGGTTTGTGTTGGAAGAGACCTTTAAAGTCTGTCGAGTCCAACCACCCAGCCATGATCAGGAACCTCTTTACTAGATTGAGTTGCTCAAAACCCCATCTAACCTGACCTTCAACACTCGTAGTGACAGGACATTTACAGATTCTTGGGGCAACTTGTTCCAGTGTCTCACTACCTTCATTGTAAACAATTTCTTGGTTATATCCAACTTAAGTAGACCCCCTTTCAGTTGATAACTGTTGGCCCTTGTCCTATCACTACAGATCCTGGTAAAAAAATGACATAACAATCATGAAAAAGTTTTAAAAGTACACTGTGTGTTCGGCTAATTCACTTTACTGCTAAAACTTCTGGGTGCATGTTGCTCTGTTATGGCTTTCTTTTTATATCAGAATTGAATTTGTTGTTGAACTACACTTCAAGTAGTTGTGGAAGAACTTTATATGGTCAACCCTCCTTGCCCCAAGCTTCTGGTAGAAAATGGTTGTGTGCTTATTGTTTGACTAATAATACTCTGAAAAATACACAGAGTTTCCCATATGACTTTTCTTTTGGTATTGTCTGTATGTAAAGGAAGGCTTCTGGAACTGATAGGGTGGTGTTAGTGCTGCTTGAACACTGAAGGTGAAAGCAAAGGTTGTAATGTCTTTGTGTGTTTCTAAAACTACATGCTGAAAGAAATCAAAGTATTTATCTCTGGTGGTACATGTGAGGGAAGTTTGAGTAAAAGAACTGTTGGGTACTTTTGATAGAGTGGATTTATTAAATGGCAGCTGTGAAGAGAGAAAGCATTTGCTATGTTGTAAAGCTACAAAAATCATAGAATCATAGGGATTTAAAGGAACCTCTAGAGATGATTTAATCCAACTCCCCTCTCACCAAAGCAGGGTCACCTAGGGCAAGTCACACAGGAACAAATATGGGTGGGTTTTGAAAGACTGAGAGAAGGAGATTCTACTTGAAATGGTAGAAGCAAGGAAAATGCAAGATCTGAAGTGTGCTTCTATTCCATTTTAATGAGTTGGCTGTATTCGGAACTATTTTTATCATTGCTCATTCAGCTGTTGAGGCAGTGTCAGAACTGAGTATTTTTCAGAATTTTGCTCATTTAGACTCTTTGAAATCTTTTGGATTTGTTCCTGTAACTTGCAGAATAAATGAGCATGAGCATAAGCAAACTGAGAGTTCCCAAAGTGGCTTTCTTTAAGATCATAACTTGATCGTTTTGAAGCAGAAATTAATCTTTGACAGGGAGAAACACTGTTAGAACTGGTAGAGGTATCTTAAGTTAGAAATAAGTAAATTGTGGACTTATGATAAGTTAAAGAAAAGTGGGTCTGGCTGTGTAGAACAGGAGATTCCTTTCCCCTTTAGTTTATCCAGGTTGGCTTTGTTGCTGCTTGATGACCTAATCAAATGGCTTGCTAAGCTGCAGGGCAGGTTTGAAACTGGAGTTGAGTTGAGATGGTGTAGATCCTGCAGTTACTGCAGATTTTGTTTGTTTATTTGCTTTTTTGAAAGTACATGTTACACTTTCATAGCAGAAAGAGCCAAGGCAAACATTTTTAGCTAAGCAAGATAGAAGTGAATGGTTTTCATCAGGGAATGCCGTAGTAAAAACTGTTCCAGAATATACTGAGTTAAGACAGTAGTTTAATGAAGTTGAATATTTAAAACACTTGAATTTTAATCTGCCTTTATATTTGTACCTTTTAGAGGAAAAGAGAGGGTTTTTTAAATGATAAACTCAACAAAATATGTTCATTTTCTGTCAAATACAGCTCTAGTACTAAATTTCTCTTTATTCACATATACTCAATTATATACGTATCAATGAACATGTCAGAGGTCTAACTATTCTTAATGTTAAGCTGGAGAACCAGCATCTTTTATGAACTATTCTTTTTGTTGTGTGTGCTTTTGGTTTTCTTTTTGTTACTTTGTATGTGCATGGAAACTTTCACTAGTATTCAAGCTTTCTAGTTAAATGAAAAATGCTGTCCACTTAGAAATGCTTGTTAAATATTTTTATTGAACAAAGAATGGATTGATTACTTTTAGTCATAACTTGAATGTTTGAAGTGCCTAGAATTTTCAAAAGTTGTTGGGAGAACAAAGCTTGGGGAATTTGTTAGAAGCTGTAGGTCTTTTCTGATTTCTTAGTTACAGATAAAAGAAGTTTTTTCTGTTTGGTTAGGTAAGGGCCAGAAATAAAAATATTTTCTCTGAGTACATTTGCTCCACTGAAGTCTAGGGTGATTGATTTAAAAGCATTTTTTAAGAGACATTTAAAATAAATCTGTTTGCTTCTAAAAATGCAAGTAGTATTCCTGAAGCACTGTGTGCTATTGTGACTTGAAGTTTGAAGTTGTGTCATTGGTATGAATATAAAAGCTATCCCTTCTCCACTACTAAGTTGTATTTGATACAGTAGCATATTTCATGTATTTCTAGTAAGTTTATCTTGGTCACCAGTTTCAAATTTAATTAAATAATACATTAAAAATACAAATGTATGTAGCTGACTTGAGAAAGAAATACTCATTTTTATTCTGAGGGAACTTTATTGTTATTTTTCCTTGCTTTGTGCAGGTAAACATTTAAACACATTCAACATCAGAAAGAGACAATGGAGAGCATCCTGTCAGCTAAAACTTCACTTAACCTTTTTCTGTAGCTCAGCAATTTGTCTAGACAAGCAAAGGACATGCTTGTCTGGTAGACTGGGGAGGAAAAGGAAAGGTAGCTCCCTCTGTGGAACCTTGTGTAAGGTCTGTTCTGCAGATGTCTGCTAGCTCAGGAAATATGGGAAGGCAGAATTCGTTCCATTCTTGCTTGCATTATGCAATCATGCTATGATTGCTAAAAATGCAATGCTGAAATAACTTAAGAAGTACTCATAGGCTGTTTGAGATGACCTTTTGTCTGCCATGAAGCAAAATATAACTACCTTTAACTTGTGTATTATTAAAATAAAAGATGTTGAGGTGGATCTTGCCTCTCATGACTTAAATAAAACTGATGTTATGGAGTAAGCTGGTGAAAGATGCCTCATACAGAGTTCCTGTACCTTTATTGTCTAGGAAAAAAAAAGGGTTTGAAATATTTTTGCAAATGTTGGTGAACAGGACTAATAAAGTATGAGAAAGTAGGGAAAGTAAATGCTAATAATGAGCCACAAATCATCCGTGGAGCCTGAGCCTGTTGGTATCTAAGTGGCTTTGAAAACTGCTGTTACAACTGTGCAAATACTGGGAATAGAAAGTATTTACATGGCATTTAATTTGACAGCTTGCTGCATTGAAGATGTTTTGGGATGTGTGTTGGCTAGATCAGCAAACAGATGTAACAGCTATCTCCATTATACAGCTGTCTGTAATAAGGTGCACACATGAATGAATAAATCCATCTCTGCAGGATGTCATTAAGCTTCACAGGCAGAAGAGAATTTTAACTAATGGCTATTGAACTGAAAAGAGTAGAAAACTGGGCAATAAAGGTACAAAATGTGAGGAATTTACCTATGGTTTATCTGAAACAATGTGTTTCTCTGTTCTAGTAGACTCTGGACTGTGTGTTCTAAATTAGGCATTTGATAGGCTTGATGACATCAATTCAGTGACATAGCCAAGTAGGACTATTGTAGCTCAGTCTTGGTGGGGTTGAAATGAAGTACAAATATTTGTACTTGTCTGCGATAGAAATGAATTAGAATGAATGGAATTGATTAGAAGAAAGACTTCAAACCAAAGTTGTCCTTGGGAGTTCCTAAGCAATGATACCTGTATCTGTGACAGTGACCTGATCACTTCAGCACTGCACACAAGTTCTGGGATGCTGCTGCTTATTTGAGGGTAAAAGAAACAAATCAGCTTCCTGATTTGGGAAGTTGCTTAGAGCTATGAGGTGTGACTTCACTGCTTCTTTATACAGTAGAAGTGAAATCTTAAGCCTGGTGAAGAAACTCCTCTCCAAAATCCAACTCTGCTATGTTGACAGCATTCTTAAAAGTGTTCTTTAGCTCAAAACATCTTTGGAGTTGTGCTGGCATGCTTTGCTTTGTCTGAATCAACTAATTTAATTCAGAAATACATGAGGCCAGGCTTTTTATTTGAGTTACAACAAGGTTACAAAGAAAAAAAAAATGACAAAATGAAATTCCAGATTGTATTTAGCAGTAGGGTTTTTCTTAACTGTTTCTGTATCCCTCTTATTGAGTTTAGTATTTTACCACTGAAGAATCTTCTGATAAGAGGCAATACAAAAAATCTTTAATCAAATTCTCCTTCTCCAGATTGCATTGTAGACATTTAAGATTTCTCTCTTTCAGATTTCACATAAAATATTGTAAATATATGTGCTCTACCTGCATTGTGGCACCTCTGTACTTGTTCTGAGAGGAGGAAGACTAAATGAGGTGTTCTTAACACACCTATCAGAATGCTGTCAGAGTACTTTGCCCAAATTCTTCTTGCACCTGTGCTTTTTGCTGCTTTTGCACCTTCTCCATTGGACAGACTTCCTTCTAACTTAAGCTGTCATTTGCACCTGAAAGAAAACTGAAATGCTGTATTTCATATGTAATCTGTTCCATTTGTTTTCTGAGTTTCATGATACTCTCATCACAAAGTTTCCATCTGTTGTGGTGTCTCAAATTTTGGTTTTGAAGTTAAGTTACAACTCTAAACCATGGAGATTTGTAGCATTACTTTAAAGCATCTATGTAGCAGCAGGGTTATTTTTAATTTAGTCATCTTTTATTCCATTGAAAGCTGCTGTGGCCATCTAAAGGAAGAGAAATTGCTCAAGTGATTCTTTTCCAGATTAGTGAGCTAACTGAGTTTGAATGTAATTTCCCCACCACCACTTATGAATGTCTGAAGTGGTAAGAGAAACTAATATAGTATTAGTCTCAAAAGAGACCTCTTAGTAGTGCTGGCAAAGCACCCTGATATATTTGCCAGTCCTCATAGTGGAGGAGCTTTGGGACTAAATGGCCTAAAAATGGTCTGTAATTAATGAATAGGAAGAAGTTCCTATACTATTATTTACAATTCCTTGGCCTGAAGAGATAAGAAATTGTTTCCCTTTCTTCACTAATTACACAGTCCAGTTGCATCAGAAGTGCAGCACGTATATATAAACCCTAAAACTGTTTCACTTATACAATAATTTTTTTCCCTATTACTTATTAATTTTATAAATTCTTAAAGCATGGATGGGAAGCAAGCTGTAAGATCATAAATGAAACAAACCACACACACATGTTCTAGTGTGATGATTTAATCCTGGTAGGCAGCTTGCTTACTTTGGCCCCTACAGCAGGAAGGGGAAGAGAATTGGAAGGGTAAAAGTGAGGTTACTTGTGGGTTGAGACAAAGACAGTTTAATAGATAAAGCAAAAGACACAGGCAAAGTGAAACAAGGAATTCGTTTACCACTTTCCACTGGCAGGCAGGTGTTCAGCCATCTCTGGAAAAGCAGGGCTTCATCACACAACAGCTACTTGGGGAAACAAATACTCTAATTGTGCATGTCACCCTCTTTCCTTTCTCCTCTCTCCTAGACTTGATTGCCATACATGACGTGATCTGATGTGGGATTGTATTGGTCTGATTTAAACTTCCCAGAGACTCAAAATAGCTAGCAGAACAATACAATAATAGGATGCTTTCCCCTCTCCCCCCTTTTGGAAAGAAAGGAATTAGATGTAGAGAGTGAAAAGGGATAAAACACCTCAAGAATAGTCTTGCTTTGATTTGGAAGTTAAATATCTTTTAGTTATTGTTAAAGTTTTTCTTTTAAGGTAGCGAGTTACAAAGAAGTATAGGGAAGGGAAACAAGATACAAAAAATATATACAACCAGATTGATGGCAAGGGCTGGAGGTAGATTCAGGAAGGGGTTGTCCACCGTGTGGTAGGATGGCCATGTGGCTAAACAGGAGCAGCAGGAACAAAAGTGGTACAATCAGGCAGGCAGGGAGGGCAAAGAGAGCCAGGAACAGGCAATTCCTCTGTTTTTATAGGGGGCCTAGACAGGAAGTGGGAGTGGGCTAATCACTACACGTGGGGTCAGGTTCAGACCACCCCCAAGAGGGTTAACCCTTTACAGGGATGTATCATTGCTCAGTTGAGGGTCAGGTGTCCCAGCTGTGTCCCCTTCCAAGTTCTTGCACACCCTCAGCTTGCTTGCTGCAGGGTGATGAGAAATAGAATAGGTCTTGATTCTGTATAAGCAGTAAGAACATTGTTGTGTTTATATCCTCACAAATCTAGATCATAGCACCATACCAACTACTATGAAGAAAGTTAACTCTATGCCAGCTAAACCCATTATATTAAGATAAACAAATTGATGCATGAATTTATCATTTTTCTGTGTCCAAAAAGTGTACATATTAGTGTTTTTGGCTAATGCAGCTTGGTATTTTATGGCAAATTGTGCTGGTTTGAGGCTAATTGGACTATTTTAATGAGAAAATTAGATTATAGGCTGTGAAAAGAAAACAATGGTGATATCTAATTTACTCATAGGTTTGCTGAGACACATAAAAGTAAGGACACGAACATAGATAAGTGTCTCTGTCAAACTCTGTGTTTCTGTGATTTTATAAAAGTGGGGGAGTGGGTAACTCCCAAACCATCACACAAATTATCTAAAATGTGTGGAGGACAGGTTATTGGCTTGTGCATGAATTGATTTTTTTCTTACCTGTTTAAAAAAGTAATCCATGAACATAACCTTGCTTGTTTTAAAGCTACATATTAATATAGGTAAAGGGAGTTTGACCATTGTGGCTTTGGGGGTCCAGTTTCCAGTATATTCCCTTCAAACCGGATAAATGTGTTATGGGCAAGCCCATGCCAAGTATGTCTTCTGGTAACCTGCTTCACAAAGCTGGAACATAGACGTGAGGAATGGAGGGAAAGGCTGCTGCTGCTTGTCCCAGGTCACCATGCTGCTCTGCAAGGGAGGATGGTGGCAGTTTTCTGTGCTCAGAGATATGTTCTGCGATTTGGGGAGGAGGTCTTGAGCTGAATAAAAACATCTTTTATACTGAAGTTGACCTGTTAAATGCCAATTAGACCTCATTGGACTAGATCTGTTTCTAAGATTTCTCTCTTCTCTCTCCTTCCCTTTTAAGCAGAATGTGTATCAGAAATTGTTCTTTTGGGTATTTAGTTCGTGAGAAGTGTGCTTGGAATGAATTCTCACTAATGCTATGTGTCTGCAGCATTTAAAGAAACTCTAAAGTTTCACATGTGCTGATGATGGAGATGTTATGTGCTTCAAATTAAGGAATTAAGTAGTTATTTTAGACACAGTAGATAAACTTTAGTTTTTCAATCTCCACAGTAAAGCAAAACCTGGAATGTTCTTCCTGCTTTATCGAAGTAGGAGGAATTGCTTACCAGACACTGGCTGCTGGTTAGAGATAGAGGTGAATGGAAGTGCAGATGTTGCACAGGAAACCTTGGTTGGTTGGTTTGTTTCTTCGCAGTAGTGCACTGGAAAAACTGAACATGTTGCAAGTCAAGAACTGTTTAGGGTTTATTCAGGCATTGTTTCCTAGAAAATCTCCTACATTCCACAGCTGCTAGTTTTGATCAGTAGTGTTACTAACAAATTGTGGGGTATTTCTTAAAATCTTCGTTGTAGAGATGACACAGGGTCCAAGTTTGATTTCACTTGACCAGACTTACAAGTGCCAGTGCATGAGAAAGTTTCTACTACCTGGCAGCTTCTGGGACATATTTTGTATTCCACTGGCACAGGTAAATGGCAGTATTTTGTGTTAGTGTGACAGCAGTATCCCTCTGTTTCTCCATTGTTTGAGAGGTTAGTTGTCTGTTGTTTAATACCTTGCTTCACTAACCATTGCATGCATGAAGTGTCTGAATAAGATGGCTAAGGAAACAATTGAAATTTAGTTTCTTTTTTTAAAAAGGATTTATGTGTGGAAGAAAGGAAATAATGTGTGCAAGGGCTTGGAAAACACATGTAGAATCATAGAGTGGTAAGGTTGGAAGGGATATCAAAGATCATCTAGTTCCAACCCCCTGCCATAGGCAGGGACACCTCCCACTAGTACGGGGCACTCAAGGCCTCCTCCAACCTGGCCTTGAACACCTCCAGGGAGGGAGCAGCCACAACCTCCCTGGGCAACTTGTGCCAGTGTCTCACCACCCTCACTGGAAAGAACTTCCTCCTAACATCCAGTCTAAATCTCCCCTCTGCCAATTTAAACCCATTGCCCCTTGTCCTGTCATTGCAAGACCCTGTAAATAATCACTCCCCAGGTTCCTGTAGGCCCCCTTCACATACTGGAAGGCTACTATTAAGATCAAGCAGGATCATACATGCAGGGGCATTCCATACAACGGGGAGGATGGATATGAAGGAGCAAGCTTGTGAACCCTTGTAAACTGAAGGAAGTGTTAATTTTGCAGAGCAGGTCAGAGTTGTGAAAGATCTCTGCAGCTTCGTTAGTGGGATGGTGCCTCCCCATTACCTATTTTTTATGTCCTTTTTGATTGATTTAGCTTCATGTCAGGAAGATGACAACCCCTGTGAAAATGTGTCTGCCTGCAAAGACTCGGCAAGAAGCCTCACAGTTTTGAGTGTTCAGTCTCAATT
Organism: Eubucco bourcierii; assembly: GCA_013396675.1. Classification (NCBI taxonomy): domain Eukaryota; kingdom Metazoa; phylum Chordata; class Aves; order Piciformes; family Ramphastidae; genus Eubucco; species Eubucco bourcierii. The sequence goes on along the minus strand of VWZE01021285.1, from coordinate 242,240 downwards.
GAAGCAGCTGAGGTTTCTTAGGAAGGTTGGTCTGTTCTGTGTTGTAGGGAAGATGTTGGCCCAGACTGTTGCTTACCTGTGGTTATATTTCTCTCTGGACTGTGGCACACAAATTTCTTTCCTCCAAGACTTCTGTAGGAAGGAGGTTTTACTGCCTTTCGAGACAATAAAATGTGAACAGAAGTAGAATTTTGTTAGTAACTAATTTTAACATGTAGTTTAGGATAACTGTTTCCTTCTTGTGGTTTATGTTCAACATTATTTGCCACAATTCTCTTTCATATATTTGTACACTGGAAAATTCTTGAGCCCCAAAGACAAGATGAGACTGACTGTTGGAAGCTTGTTGCATATATAGTTATGTTTAAAATAGCTGTGGTCAGATCTGTGTTGATGATGGTGCAGTAAAAAGGGCTGACTCACCCACTTTGTAGGTGGTACAGACCCTTCAGTTTTAATAAAGATTACTCATGGAGTGGGCATTTTGTTCTCCTCAGTCTTGCTGAATACCTTCTCAACAGTTTCTTTCTTCAACTAAAATATTTTAAGTGTTTTGTCTTTATTACCCATACAAAAACTTCAAAATCAACCTAAACAAACAGAACACAGATTTCTGTTTTGTTGTATTGTGTTCTGCCTTTGTTTGGTAGTAAAGGAGCCAGCCTTTTAAAACCAAATAAAACTGGAATGTTCTTGATGCAAACCTGCTTGTCTGTACTCTTTGACCATCCAAAAGGGCAAAATCATGCTTGCTTAAAACTCTGTTCAAACTAATTTGAGCCATAGCATTTAAACCTCTTAATGTCAAAGTAGCCATAACATCAGTTAATAAAAATTTTGAAAGAAATTGGAAAAATCTTAAAGTATTATTGATGTTATTTCAGAGTTCATGCTACTGCTTTTAAGATGGAAGTCAGTACTTGGCTTTTCTACTGAACAACAGTGAGGCTCAGTGACTTATTGAGGGTCCCAGTGACGGTGATATTGGAGTAGTATGCATACTACTAAATGCCTGTGCATAATTGCCATTTGCATGGGCTTTTAAATTCATATAAAATTCAGTATCTTTAGATGAAAGCCTACTGAAGTAGGCTTGTCTCTGTGAACCTGTTTTCTCAGGTGTTTGAAGTGTTCTGTAAGCTTGGGGTTTCTCTGAGGTTTCTGAATGACACAATTGAAGCTGATCAGTGTCTTGTTAATTTTCCTCTGAATTGTCTTGCAAAGACTTGAATAGCAAAGGTCTCTGTGCTGCTTTCCCCCTCAGAGATCACGGTTTCAGCTTTTGCTTTGGGAGTAATGGTGGTTGGATCTGCATTATCCTGTGCTCAGATGTTTTGTTGTCACAGATGAATTTCCTTGTACTGTCATTCTCTACTAAAATGAGCTTGTGTTGCCAGTAGGCTGATGCTATAATTGACTTAAACTGATATCCACCATTATTGAAAGGATGCAATCTTACTTTATACATAGAAATACTGCTTCTCATAAAATGATGCATATGTCATTCTTGTGGTGTGTTACAGGTCATCTTATGGCAGTTAGTAAAACATCTGGGTGCATATATGTAAAGTCCTGGAGGGTGGGAGAGAGCTTGCTGTCCCCTTACTTTCCCTCTGCCTAGTATGTGTAAGGTGGGGCTTTTGTTGTCCGGGGAGTAATAATTCAATATATTAACCTAAAGCTTAAACTTTGCAGTGAGGTCTTAGGTCTCTATACCTGCTGGAGAAAGTTTTTAAGTAGAGACATGGGGTTTCTCCCTTTTAAGTTCTCTTTGATTCAACTTGCTGTATAAAACTATAAGCATGTTTTAACTCTCTTGAAATCACAGGATCATTAAGGGTGTAAATGACCTCTAAGATCACCAAGTCCAAGCGTCATCCCAGCACCACCATGCCCACTAAACTATGTCCTGAAATGCCACGTCTACATGATTTTGGAACACCTCCAGGGATGGTGACTCCATCACTTCCTGGACATCCTGTTCCATTGCTTGGCCAAATGTCCTGAGAAACTGAGAAAAGACAGATTTCGTTGAAAAAATTATTCTAGTAAAGTGCAGAGAGGTCCTGTTGTGTTGTACCAGGCACTGGAAGATGTTACTTGTCTGGAGTTCTAGATGCTCTCAAGTGTTGTTAACATCTGTTTTCCAGTTTATACTTAGATTACATTTTCTGTTACTGCTTTTCCATTGTGTCCAAAGTGGAAGTAAATAAAGAAAATTAAGAAAGCCATTTCTACCACTTCGTGATTCTTTCTGTAGAATTCCTTTTAGTCTCTGCCATAAGCGAAATTGCAGTGCATTGGCAGGGAAAGGAAAGCAACTACCAGCAATCCCTTTTGATTGTGTTCTGTTGCCTGTGGTGTATTCATCTGACAAATCTCTTTTTTTTCATTTATAGCAAGCAAATCAACAAGCTGGGATGATGGTGGCTGGGGAGCCTGGGATGAAGCAGAATTACAAGAACCTGTAAGTTCGTGCATAGGAGTTTTCATTTCTGACTTGCCTCTTCTAAAATATTTTTCCACTTGGTTGTGTGTGCTGGTTTGTTTATTTATTTATTCATTCTTCAGTGTCATTAACATCTGGGCAAGAAGGGTCTTGACCAGTGTTTTAAACGTGATGCTTCTTTGTCTCCTGTAATTGTTTCTGAATGTAGTTTGGATGTTTCCTACTGTGCTAATTACTCATTACTGTATTCAGTAGTTTGTTTTTTTTCTCACTAGAGGATGCAAACTTCTTTTCTGTGTTGCTGCAGCTGGAGGCACCTTTTTTTTTTTTTTTTTTTTGTCTTGCAGCTAGCCAGAAACAGTAGGGCATATCAATGGAGGTACAATGGTCTACCATGAATTAATCTAAATCAAAACCTCTTAAATCATAAACCACTGATCCTGTAGTACTCCTTTTATCTTGTGATGTGCAGATTGTGTTACAGAAGGGATCAGATTACGTATGTAGTATGGAGCAGCATAGTTGCTCTTTAGAGGGTAGAGAAACACCCCTTTGCCCAATGAGTTCAACTAAGAATAATGTGTCAAGTCTGCTAAGACTAAGAACGCTGAACCTTCTAGCTACCAACTGGGAAAGCTGCCCGTGTAGAAATCCTCTGCAGCTAAATGAATAATCTGAACAGAATTGCTTGATTAGTTTCCTGTCAGAGTTACTGGGATAGGCTGAAGAATCCAGACTTTACCTTGCTAACAAGATGCTCTTACCTGATGTCTTTATCTCAGTATGCAGGAAGTGTGCCCAAGGTGTAACTACTTCAGCAGGGAAACAGGTTTTTTTCAGCTGAGGTGACAATTTGAAATGAGCATAGTGTCTCCCAGAGATGAATCACTGATGCTAATGTCAGGGAATGGTGAGAGTATGCAAACTTTAAAGTAGTATAGGTATTCAGTTCCACTGTGAGGTTGTTTTTTTTTCTCAGGCCATATCTTCTCTGTTTGATGTGCTGGAATGTTTAGGACTTCTTTAACAAGGAGAAAAAAAATCTTTGTTTTTTATTCATGTTGTAATTCAGTAGAACCAGCAGGTGTTGCTAAATGGGAATTATCTTACTTTTTGCTCTTTCCTGTAAAATACTGAAATGTTCTGCTGGGTAGTTCAAACCCTTCATGCTAATGACATTGTTCTCTGCTTACATGGTTTCCTCCAAAGTTGCTAGTAGCTCCAGGTCAAACTTTTCAGAAAGAAAAGAGTGTCATCCACAGCAAGCAGATTGTTTTGTGTAGGAGCATATGAATACATGAGTCTGTATGTCTGAGCACACATCTAAATGAGTGCATCAGCCTAGCACAGAATTGAGAATTACTCATACAGTACAACAATGAAGTCTCTTCCTTAAAATTTCAACTGTATAGTTGAATATGAGTCCACAGCATTTCCAGGTGACCAAGAAAGCTGGTGGCACCCTGGATTATATTAGAAACATGGTGGCTGGCAGGAACAGGGAGGTGATCATCCCCCTGTACTCAGCACTGGTGAGGCTATGCCTTGAATACTGTGTTCAGTAGGGATATTGAGGTGCTGGAACGTGTCTAGAGGACAGCAGGGGTCATGAGGGATCTGGAGCACATGGCCTGCAAGGAATGTCTGAGGAAGCTGGGGTTGTTTAGTCTGGAGAAGAGGAGGCTGAGGGGGAGATCTCGCTGCTCTCTACAACAAACTGAAAGGAGATTGGAGTGAGGAAGGGGCCAGACACTTTGCCTTGATGGCAGGTGACAGGACTAGATGAAATGGTTTCAGGCTATGCCAGGGAGGTTCAGGGGGGATGTTAAGAAGTATTTCTTCACTGAAAGGGTTATCAAACATTGGAATGGTCCGCCCAGGGCAGTGGTGGAGTCACCATCCCTGGAGGTGTTTAAGCAGTGTGTGGGCCTAGCGCTTAGTGACATGGCCTGGTGTTGATCATGTTGTGCTAGGTCGAGAGGTGGACTGGGTGATGTTTGAGGTCTCTTCCAATCAGATGTATTCTGTCATTTGCATTATAGTTGGTGTAAAATGTATCTTTTCTTAGAATTGCTCAAGTCACCTGGACAAGTATCTATTTTGTGGAATAGAGAAACTTCTGAGAAAGCATGGAAAATTAGAAAAACTAAGAAGGAAAAAAAAAATTAAATGTTTTCTTGTCTTCCATAAGTTATCTTTCTGTGGAACTGACTAGCTATTTGTAGGGATGATGGTATTGAAATCTTGTCTTAAATGCTAACATCATTCTTTCACCTTTTGAAGTATCTTCTTTTGACAAGTTCAGTGCTTTTCCTGCTTTAATCCTGAGCTTATTTTCATCACTAATATAAGGTGGCCATATTTTATGTCTTTAGATTTTAAATTCTTTGATTGTGCATGTAGATAATTTTATTTAAATAATCTANCCCTTCAGTTTGAAAATCATTATATTGAAATTTTGTGCAAGGCTTGGTTATTTGTATTTCCCTCTCAGGAGTAGTTGTAGTTGTCATGAGCATCCCAGACAACTTCAGCAAGTTTTTGTGAAGTCTTGAAAAATGCCACTAACCAGAGAAAAATGGTTGCTTAGAATTGGCATCCATTAGTAGACAAAAATGAGATGGAAATAGCTTGTCCTTTTGCACAGATCAGTAGACAATTATAGTCAGCAGAATGTTTGTAATATGCTAATATAGACCTTAGGGTGGATTTACAGTTTATTCTTGTGTGCACAAAGTGGCCATGTTTATGGTACAACCTTATGAAAGGACACAAATGCAGTGAATAGCTGATTAAGAGTATTATATGCAAATTAGTCAGAGTATGGGGTTTTTTCCTAATGTTTTCTGCTGTGAGTAAATTTGTATATTTTCAAATAGATTCATTTGTATTGCAACAGAACAAATCACACATCAGAAAATGATCACAATAAAGTTGTTGGGTTTTATCATCTGTGAATAATTGCTTTGAGGTTGTAGGGGATGGAGTTGTATTTTGGAAAGCTAGGAGGAGGTAGGATTGAATGTGTGGCTGTGGAAATGTAGACTCTGGACAAGGGAAAAGTGTTTGTATTGCTGTATTGAAGATAAGAGGATGGAATGATGAAAGAAGGGTTATCATCTCTGAAAGACTTACAGCAGTCTCCTCTAGACCTTGTTTGTTCCATAATCAAATATTGTTGCTCCAAGGAAAAAAAGATGCAATATTTTGTTTTTATATGCAATGATGGTATCTAAGTCTTTACTTAAAACTTGACACTTACTAATTTGATTTTTTTGTTTGTTTGCTTTTCCTTGTGAAGTTCCTTGTAGAAAGGCATGTGATACCTGGTGCATGTTACAACTGCTAGAACACGTTGCGTGGCTGTAGTGTGAATGCCATGTTTGTTCCTTTCTTTATGTGTGCATATATTTAGTTAATGCTGGTCAGAGAATGAGCTTGGATAGATGACTCATTTTGAGTACAGTGAGAAGAACTAGAGAGATTCTTTGCAATCTAATAATTTGTAATAAAACTTCAAATCTCATTCTTCTAGTGTCGCTTTGAGAGGAGAAGACTTCAAGGAGTAGAATTAGTGATATGAGTACCTCTTTGTTTTCTGATTTGTAAACACACAAAACTAGTGCCAAGGTTGATGCATTTCTCATGGTTTTCATGCTCTTTGGAGCTCCAAGTGACTTGATAAGCAATAGTCCATTCAGCACTGGTATCAAGGGCAAGCCAAACTGTAAAAATCTTACAAGTTCTACTGTGTTTAAAAATTGTTCCATACATTAACTAAAGCTTTACCTGTAGGAAGAAGAGGAGTCTAGTTTCAAGAATCAGAGGAATTACTGGCTTCAGGACTGTGTGTTGTCCTTATCACCAACAAATGACCTGATGGTGATAGCTAATGAGCAGAAAGCAGTCTTTTTAGTGCGTGAGTATACGTTGTACTACTCTTTGTAGTAAAGGGGATATAACTTGTTCCCCTTCCATCTGCTTACCCCCCAAGTCATACCTTAAATAATTTTTTAGTATTTTATCATACACATCCTGTGTCTTGTATGTACTGCTTAGCAAATAAGTTGTTTTGTCGTCTCAACTGTATTTTAATCTAAGAATGCTATTTTATCATGTGTGATTGATATATACTGTAGATACCTAATTGTTTGAGATGCTCAGAGGTATTGACATTAATTGTACTCAATGAAATACCTGAAACCTTTGTATTAGTATTAGCCAATAAGAAATACTTGACCTTACTTTTCTTTTCCCTTGAATGTAATGATCTAACTGTCTCTTCATAGAATCTTAGAATGCTTTGGATTGGAAGGGACTTTCCACATGGAGAAGGGAGTATTGAGGTGCACTGCTTTTGAGATTTCCACCTTTGATAGAAAATTCTCCTCTGCCTTGAAGAATGGGTGGCTTCAAATTTTATTTCCAAGTCAGGATCTCAGCACTTTTAAAGATACTATTATATATGTATATGGGGAGGGACTATTGACAAGGTCTTGTAATGACAGGACAAGGGGCAATGGGTTTAAACTGGCAGAGGGGAGATTTAGACTGGATGTTAGGAGAAAGTTGTTTGCAATGAGGGTGGTGAGGCACTGGCACAGGTTGCCCAGGGAGGTTGTGGCTGCTCCCTCCCTGGAAGTGTTCAAGGCCAGGTTGGAGGAGGCCTTGAGTGACCTGTACTAGTGGGAGGTGTTCCTGCCTATGGCAGTGGGTTTGATCTAGATGATCCTTGAGGTCCCTTCCAACCTTACTGTTCTATGATTCTATTAGTAATATGTCACCACTGATTGGCCAACTGCTGTTTACATATGTGGTGTTGTCTGGGATGTTGGTGATATTAACAACTGCAGTTGGTGGCACATGACTGTGATGAAGGGAAACCTCCAGATATGGGGAATATGATACAATTTAAATCAAAGACAGGCTGGTGGAGCTCAGAGTTGCAGAATTAGACAGATTGCATTGAATTATCCTGCTGCATTTGTTATTCCCATTCAAATGTGTGTGTTCCAGAATCTATGTAGATGCTAATTTTTCACCAGAAATTAAAAGATAAAAAAAGAATAAAAGAAAATAAAAATATAAAATAATTTAAAAAAAAAAAGAAAAAAAGAAAAATCTTAGTGCATCAAGAATAAAGAGGTGATTTGGCTCTCTTGCTGGACAGCTCTGCTCATGTGAGACCCCCACCTGGAATACTGCCTCCAGTTTTTGTGCCCTCAGCAAAAGGGACGTGGAACTGCTGGAGCTGGTCTAGAGAGGGGGTGACTAAGATGATCAGAGGGCTGGAGCACCTCCCCTGTGGAAACAGCCTGTGAGAGTTGGAGCTGTTTAGTCTGGAGAAGAGGAGGCTCTAGGGAGACCTTATAGTGGCTTTCCAGTATGTGAAGTGGCCTACAAAAAAACTAGTGAGGGACTTCTTGCAAGGACTTGCAGTGACAGGATGAGGGGGATTGGCTTTTAGCTTGGAGAGGATAGATTTAGACTGGATATTAAGATGAAATTCTTTACAGTGAGGGTGTTGAGACACTGGAATGGGTTGCCCAGGTAAGTTGTGTATACCCCCTCTCTGGAGATAATCAAGGCCAGCTTGGATGAGGCCTTGAGCAGTCTGGTCTGGTGGAAGCTGTTCTCACCCATGTCAGGGGTCTTGGAACTAGATGATTGTTTAGGTCTCTTCCAACCTAAACCGTTCTATGAATCTATGAACTGTACCACAGCGGCAGAAGTGTCCCTATGGCTTAGGTTTTAGGTGTCAGACAAATGACACAATACAATAACTTTAAAAAATAAATAAAATCAGATTTAATGTGGGATTCCCATGTCCTTCTGGGCAGTTAAAATTTTCCATTTGTAAACTTTGCAGTTTCTCCTTGCATTGTATTTCTCTTCTAAGGATCCCTGTTTTAGGTAATTGAACGTTTACAAATTTGATGAAGTCATTATCCTTGTAGAAAACTTTTAAAGTAAAAAAAGGCATTTCAGAATTTTATAGTGTGTTGTTCCAGGCACATTTCTAAGGAAACATGAGAATTCTTTAGGAAACTTACTAAAAAAGTCTTTCTTTCATGGTCTTCAACCTTCATAACTGGTAACTTTATCCAAGCATAGTAGGATATATTGTACAGAAGAGAACAATTACGAGTAGGACTACAATTTTGAGATGCAAAAACTTTTTAGTTTTGATAGATGGTGTCTTTATTCTTAATGGCAGCTAAATGGAAGCAGAGTGACAAGGGGAAAGAGGAAATGCAGTATGCTGTTGGCTGGAGCGGTTCTCTGAATGTTGAAGAAGGGTAGGTGTTGAAATGCAGCTGCAATTAAAATGTCGTTTTCATGCCTAATCCTTAGTAGCACTAAACTTTTCATTTGTACTCATTTTTGTTTTCTTTAATCCATGTGCAGTCAAGTTCCTATGTGTTTTAATGTTGAAAACAGAAATGGAGTAATTTTTGTGCTCAGAAACATTGTGTGCAAAGGTTGCTCTTCATGTGCAGTGTGATATCTCAGGACAAATCCATACAAATACACAGAGGCACACTTCAGTGCCAGATTTGCTTGCAGTTTAGACATTTTAAAAGGTTTGGGTTATCATGCCTTTTTTAAAGGCATCTTCCTATTCTAGAAGAGAAAAAAAATTAAATACCCTTTTGGAAAAACCCACTTTTATAGTAGAGGTGAAATTTTGTTATGGGATGTTGCAACTGAAAATGTATAAAGTTACTTTAGAAACACTTCCTTTACGAAACGTCAGTCACCTCTGTGATCAAGAAATGGTTTGGGGTGCCAAGTCATTAAGGGACTTGGAAAATTTGCTTTGGTCATACGTTTGGTATTTATACAATATTTCTGCTCTATCTGCCTCTAAGTAACCAGACAGATGCTTTCTCAAATCTCCCATATGGAAGAGGATTTTGCATTTAGTTATTAGGTTTGCAGCCTTGAGTTGCTATCTGCCTTTGAATATGTTCCCTGTTGGCTTCAACCTTCTGTTATGCTACAGGAGGCGTTGACTTAATCAGCTTCTCTCCAATCTGTAAAAAAAATCATAATCCTTTTTTATAAAACTCGTGCTGCCATGCATTTGAACTGTTTTGTGTACATCTCTTCACAGTTTTTCCTTCTTACTACTACTGAAATTGCCCTGTCATTTGTTTAAAAAAGGGGTTTATTTCTGTGGAAGTTAAATTATGGCAGGTTGTCAAAAAGCTTTCCTTTGCTATTGAATGATGAGATTTCACTGAGATACGTAACATTGCTTTGAAGTTGTAAGCTCATTGCAACTCATGTCAGACTGGTGTTTAGAAAGAACTTTTCTTCTGTAATTGTCTGGCTTGATTATTTAATCACTCCTTGGGGAATGGAAGGGACTTGAAATGCAGATAATCAACAGTACTGCAGGCATTTACACTTTTAGTGCTGTTTGGGGGATGCCTTCTTGAATTTATATGCACTTTCATAAAACCTTTGTACTGCTTCTGTTTCCCCAGACAGTGTAAAACTTTCTTTCATGGTAACAATTAAAATAACTTTTGATTTGAAATACTGAGGCTTGCTTATCTGTTTGCCTTCTGCATGCTTTGCCTGCCATGCATTGAGCATGCTCTGGTATTGCATTAACTGGAAAGACCACATAAGCCCTTTAAATGCTCTTAAATTTTAAAGCAGTGAAATGCAATGTATGTAAAATCTACCTAATTGCATAATGCATTTAAAAAAATTATTTTTGGTAAGTATGGTTCAGTGTTTTGGTTGGGTTGTTTTTGTTTGGGTTTGTTTGTTTTTTTTTTTAAGAGTGGTTGTTGTTGGTCTATCATTATAGATCAGAAAAAAAAAAAATTGCCTTTAGGCACATGAGGCTTAACCTGAATCTTTATTGAAGAGTACTGACAATAAGCCTGTGAATGATGAAAGACAACAGTATCGAGGTGTAATAAGCACTCATGCATTTTGTTTAGGCGCCCTTGAACTGGTAATTGAAAATGTCTCCAAAATGAAAGAGTTTGGTTTTTTTTTTCTTTATAATATGGATTTGATATATTGTGTGCTGCTTCAGTATATTCTTAAGGTAGTAAAAATGCTGACTTGTCGAGATGTCTTGTGTAGAGTAGAAGTTCACAACTGTAGAAAATTACACTTACTTGTTTTATCTTTCTGTTTGTAGTGAATGTGTGACTAGTGTATTGTGTATCCCATTGGCAAGTCAGAAGAGGTAAGGATTGATACTCTTATGTGCATGCATCATCAGTCTCCTTACATTACGCTTTTCATAGAATCACAAAACACCAGGTTGGAAGGGGTCCCAAAAGCTCATCTGGTCCAACCTTTCTAGGTGATAGTGTAGTTTAAATGAGATGGCCCAGGATCCTGTCAAGCTGAGTCTTAAAACTGACCAACATAGGGGAATCCACTACTTCCTGGAGATTTCCACACTCATTGGAGATTATACCAATGTCTGACTGTTCCCATGGGGAAAAAGTTTCTTCTGGATTCCAATTGGTAGCCCCCCAGGAGTGTTATCCATATGAGTCCTTGTAAAAAGGCAGTCCCTTTCGTCTGGGAAGCCACTCTTTGTGTACTGATACATGGTAATAAGGTCTCCCCTAAGGCTTTTTTTTCCTCAATAGCTTAGAGCAGGATTTGTGTTTTAATTTCTGGTATATCTTTGTGAAACAGGAGTTCCACAGGCCGTCCTGATTGGACCTGCATTGTGGTTGGCTTCACCTCTGGCTATGTCCGTTTTTACACTGAGGTAGGTTTCTCTGTATGGCAGACACAGAAGTAAGCTATTGTAATAAACAGTTATTTCTGTAAAACTTCTCTTTCTACAGAGAGTGCTTTTTGCCTTCCCTAAGAAAAGGGATAGGAATATTCATGCCTTGTTATCTTTTCTCTTCTAGAGTGGAGTGCTGCTTCTTGCGCAGCTTTTAAATGAAGATCCTGTCCTGCAGCTTAAGTGCAGAACCTATGAAATTCCCAGGCATCCTGGTGTCACAGAACAGGTTTTGTCAGATTATTTCAAAAGCGAAGTGGCAGTGTTATGGGGTATGGAAGGGAGTCTTCTCTGTGAATCCTCTGTGTTCTTTACCAGTTTTTGATGGGATGGACAACTTCTTAGAACAAGAGACTCTGCGGATTTCTTGTTCAGGAATTATTCATGCCTTCATAGTTTGATTCAGAAGTTAACTCTTTTTATCATTTAGTTAGCTCTGTAGATTTGTTTTTCTCTATGATAACCTTGTGGAGGGGGGCTTCATTCATTTATGTACACAAATTATGATAAGGTATTGATGAAAAGAGGAAATGCTACTTGATGGGCACCAAGAGCTATAGGTACTCATTGATAAGAAATTATCTTCACAGAGGAGATAGCTGAAAATAAAAACAATCTTTATGGGAAGTAGTCCTAGGAACTTGCATGTCATTATGAGTATTTCTGCAGAGAAGGCTCTTGCAGAGCTCAAGCTATTGGTGGTTCAAGCCAGCTTGTTTTGCTCTTGGCTCTGTTGGCATGCTTACTCAGAAAACTAATGAAATTGGCAGAGGTTTCCAAGTTTGCTTTATACAAATGCTCACGTAATACAGCATGATGTTTTGGGATCAGCTTTGAAATATAGAAGCATTAAGGAATTGGAGTCTTGAATTTATATTACCAAATGCTCATTTTTGTGCCCAAGTGAGGTAATTCAGGCACTGATCCAGTTTGATTTTTGGCTCGTAAAACCTTGATGCTTGTGTTCTAGATAAACTTGTTTTTCTGTGTTCTTTCCAAGCTGCTATAACTTTGGTGTTCTCCCTAAGCTATAGAATATATTACACTAACCTTGAAAGAAGATTGAAAAAATATAAAACTATGTGCTTGTATAAATTCTTCATACATTGGATGATTTAGTACTGAATTTCTGTAGTCTTGCCTTACTCTCTTGCCTGTGGCTTGTTAGATATTAGCTCTCTGGATGTAATCCTCATCTTTGTAGAGTTAATAGTATAAAAAAACCAGAAAAGAAGCTATTAGAATAGTAACAGTGGGTTTTGTTTTAAATGTATTTTGTGTCCTTTCTTCTCATCTTTTTCCCCAACAGAATGAAGAACTAAGTATCTTGTACCCAGCAGCGATTGTGACAATTGATGGTTTCAGCCTCTTTCAGTCCCTTCGTGCGTGTCGCAATCAGGTAGCCAGAGGTATGTTTAAGAGGAAATGTTTGCTTTTGATCATTAATAGTAATTTACATTAAGTGAAATTTAGGTTCTACTTCTTAAATGTCAAATCAAGGTAGAATCTGGATATTGATAGGATCATAGAATGGCTTAGGTTGGAAGGGACTTCAGAGATTTTCTCCAACCTCCCTGCTGTGGGCAAGGATACCTTTCCACCAGACTCTGTTCCAGAGTCTCAGCACCCTCACATCCAAGACCTTCTTGCTAAGATCCACTCTAAACCTACTCTCCCTCAGGTTAAAACCATTCTTCCTTGTCGTGTTGCTAGGCACCCTTCTGAAAAGTTCCTCTCCAGCCTTCCTATAGGAAGGTCCTTGGTTGTGCATCAGTTTCTGTGCTTCTACTACATAAAAGAAATTTCTTCCTCTAAAGAAAACATTCTCAGAGCACAAGCTGTCTTGAGTAGCATTGACTGTCTTGTGCATTCTCAGTGTACTATTATCTATTGGTTTTGGCTGGGATAGAGTTAATTTTCTTCATGGTAACTGGTATGGTGCTGTGTTTTGGATTTGTGATGAAAATAGCACTGATTACACGTGGCTGTTGTAGCTGTTGCTGAGTGGTGCCTACACAACATCAAGGCTTTTTCTGTTTCTCACACTGCACCACAAGCAGGCAGGTTGGAGGACTCAACCAGAAACTGGGAGGGGACACAGCTGTCACAGCTGACTCCAACTGACCAAAGAGCTATCTAAAATTTAGGAGCATTTAAAAATTGTACAACATATTAAGCCACAAATGACTAGTAAATCAAATCTCTCTGCAAGTACAAAATACAGTTGTGATGGGATATCATGCAAATTTTCTTCAGTTAATTTAAAAAGATACTTTCATTTCATTGAGGTAAATATTTCAAAAGGCTATTGTAGCTCAGCAGGTATTTAAATTTATGTACATTAGTTTAAAACTAGGATATTTTGTGGCTTCAGATTGCATCAAGTTGTTTTTCCTTCTGTTGTGCTCTTCCTTTTTCTTTGGCTCAGTAAGATTTTTTTTTTTTTGTGGTGCTTTCCTCATCTTTTGTCAGCTGCAGCATCTGGCAATGAGAATGTCCAGCCTCCACCATTAGCTTATAAGAAATGGGGTTTGCAAGATGTGGATACAATTGTTGACCATGCTAGTATTGGTAAGCATTTCTATTTAATCTCAAATACTTGGCTTAACTAGTAAGTGAATGTTTTTGTGCTGTTAAGTTTGGGATGAGAGCCCTTTGTGGTAGCAGCTGGATAGAAATAAATAGTGGAAGAAGGCTGTCATGGTAAATTATCTCATTAACCATCATTAAAAATGTATTTTACTTTCTCTTCTGTTCTGAGCAAGCCTTTCCTGTCTATGTAAGGGGGGAAAGGGTGTTATAGCTGTATCTCTCTTGTCCTCTTAGTAAGAAACACGTGAGAGAAAGTGCATCTGATCTAGTTATTTCTCTGGCAGGTTAAGTCTGATATGGATCTTTCCTGAGTCTACACCTAAACTAAAATTTGAGCTTGTTCCTTTCCAAGAAAGACAGGCTGAATTCTAGGCTCTCAAACACTTAACTCAATAGGAATTTGCAGAAACGCATGTTCTTGTCAGGTCAGAGGTAGATCTGAGGATCAGTGAGCTTCATTTGTCTTCCACCCCTTTCACAAAAGCATGTAAGAGGTCAGTTTAAGTGAATTTGATAGATGCTGCTGAACTCAGCTGAATTTTTTCCCCAAACAAACAAACTATACCTTAACCTAAATACGCTGGGTTCTTTCTGCTGTGTTCTTTGGAATTTTTGTGGTTAAAGCTGCTCCTCTTCCTTTCCCCCTGAATGCCTGTTGGTCAGTCAAGAAAGCAGGAATATATTTAAGCTTCTAGAGCAATTGCATGCCATTGTTTTGAAAGTGTAGACATTCACTTTGATATTTTTGTTAGGTATCATGACACTGTCTCCTTTTGATCAAATGAAGACTGCCTCCAATATAGGAGGATATAATGCAGCTATAAAAAACAGCCCACCTGCTATGTCTCAGTATGTTACTGTTGGATCCAATCCTTTCACTGGTTTCTTTTTTGCCTTGGAGGTATGTACTACAAAGCTGACTTGCTGAAACTTTGGGTAATTAATCCTTCTGTTTTCTGTATGGGTATTTCTGTAGTCTTATATTCATCTCATGCTGCCATTTCCCTTTCTTCATGATCTTCTGAAACTGGAATGTTTTGGAGTGGATGTGATATTAATGTCTACCACAGGTTCCTGCTAATGGGAAATTTTATTTTCTATCCTAAAAATCATGTGGTAGTCAAATGAATTTTTTTTTCTATTTGTTAATTTATTGTCAACTAAGTAACTTAATATTTTTGAAAAGTTATGTTAATATTGTGCAAACATGCACCTTAAGGATTTTTGGAGGCCTTTGCCTTTTGATCATGTACACACATGTCCTGAGTATGTTGTCTTGATTTCATGTAATGGAACTACTAACTGTAGATAAAAAACTGCCACTTAATGATACCTGTAACACACTTTAGTTCTCTTCCTTTGTATTGGCAGAAGAGGATGGCAATGGAGCTGTGTCTTGTACATTTCAGACCCTATGTTTGTGCTATCCTTAGCAGGATCCAGAGTTGAAAATTGGAATTTTGGTTTTGTACTTGCTTTTCCAATGAAAAAATGCTTATGTTGATATTTGCAAGGATTCCAAAGCCATACACCAGCTAATTCTCTCTGATAAGTCATACACAGGGTTGTTTTAACTTCTGTTGCAGACAAACATACTGAGCTACCAGTGGCTTGCAGGAGGATTTTGAAATGGTAAAGAGATGTCAGAATGGCTTTTCTGGGGGCAATGAATTAAAATTTTGCAGAGTCTTAAAGCTATGCTTTCTGAGCTGAAAGTCCATAGGAGGCCTGAAAAACTATTCTGCAGTTAAGTTCAGTGTAAGAACTATTTCTTGGATTCTATGCACTTTTTCCTTCATTTCAGGGTGGTTCACAGCTGACTATTTCTTGACTTTGTAAAGACTTCATTCCTTTCTTTCAGGGTAGCTCACAGCCACTGTTGTCTCACGTTGCCTTAGCAGTTGCAAGCAAACTGACTTCAGCATTATTTAATGCTGCCAGGTAATGAAATAAAAAATTAAAGTAGATTATTTTCATTGTAGTAGAATCATAGAATGATAAGGTTGGAAGTTACCTCATAGGTCATCTAGTTCCAACTCCCTGCCATAGGCATGACACCTCCCACTAGTACAGGGCACTCACGGCCTCATCCAGCCTGGCCTTGAAC
>VWZE01021285.1:182729-225644 GCA_013396675.1 Eubucco bourcierii | reverse complement strand
TTTGCAAGTCCATTGTTTTAAGATTTGTTTAATTTCAGTTTATCATTCTGGGCAATTACTCATCTCTTTCACTTCCAGTGTGTGAGTTCATTGTCACTGTGAAACAACCACCTACAGAGTTTAATGACAGGATAAGTACACAAATATCAGTCCCAAAGGTTATCACTAAGTCATTCAAATAAACTGCAGGAGATACTTACTGCTTTTAGTAGTTTAAAGATCCTCACAATAATTAGGTAGTATCCTGTACCCTGTTGATTGTGGAGAGAGGAGAATGGGAACAACAGCTTGTAGCTGTTACCAAGAAAGCTGATAGAAGACTAAATTGATTCTTGATTGGTTTTCCTGATTTTTTTGGGTTGTTTTTTTTTTTTTTTTTTGTTTGTTTGTTTTTTTAAATAAAGTATTCTCATCCTTATTTAATACTGAGACAGAGCTTGCAAAGTACTCCACTGATCCAAGATCTTTTCTTTTGCATGAGAAGGCAATTGCTTATCCTAGTTCCTGAACTTGGGTCTTCAGTAGGACTTTGGAAGATCTCACAGACCTATTACAGACAGCACAAGACCTTTTTCCATAATTTTCTTGTAATGTTATCCATGCTTTTGTTACCGTAAAAAGAGAAACCATAATCCTTAGAAGATGCTCTGTTGAGTATGTTTGAAGAAAAATAGATACCTAATGTTTCTGCTTGATTCTTCTTATTATTATTCCTTTTAGATTTGGAATTCCAGATTCCCGTCGCCGTGGTGAAAGAATATGTCTGTCTCCTTGTAACACACTGGCAGCAGTAACAGATGATTTTGGAAGAGTTATTCTACTGGATGTTACAAGGGGACTTGCAGTTCGCATGTGGAAAGGTACAGTAGTGTATGTTAGTATGGTAAATAATGCTCCTCAAAACACTGTGGCTTCTTGTGGTCAGAGGTAGAATTCCGGGTGGGTTTGGCATTATTAACTCAGCCTGTATAACATAGTGTTGTTACAAACCGAAGGCAGATGTAATATGAAGTCCATAAGCATGTTGTTCATAGATTCATAAATTCATAGAGTGGTTTAGGTTGGAGAAGACCTTAAGGATCACCTAGTTTCAACCCTGCTGCTATGGGCAGGGACACCTTCCACTAAGGCAGGTCATTCAAGGCCTCAACCAGCCTGACCTTGAACAACTCCACAGAGGGGGCATCCATGTCCCCCCTGGGCAACCTGTTTCAGTCTCTTAACCACTCTTACTGTAAAAGGATTGTTGTACCAATCCCTGAAATACTGTTATCATAGAACGGTGAGGTTGGAAGGGACCTCAAAGATCATCCAGTTCCAACCCCCTGCAGGGACACCTCCCACTAGTACAGGTCACTCAAGGCCTCGTCTAACTTGGCCTTGAACACTTCCAGAAAGGGAGCAGCTACCACCTTCCTTGAGTGACCTGTACTAGTGGGAGGTGTCCCTGCAGGGGGTTGGAACTGGATGATCTTTGAGGTCCCTTCCAACCTCACCGTTCTGTGATTTTCCAGAACAAACAGAAAGCTGCATTTTACTTTGAGAAGTCCTCTTGTGGGCCTTGCTCTAAGTTCATGTGCCTTAGTTCTTGACATCAGTTTGACTGTTGGCCAGAGTTGCAGTGATCCAAGCAAAGATTAAGATAGTTGGAAAAAGTACCCAAGTGGGTGGTGATGCTTGCTCTTGTGTCAATTTCTCTATACGAATGAAGCTCTGTCTCCCCTTACTAAGGGTACCGTGATGCAGAAGTTGGCTGGATACAGACTGTAGAGGACCTCAATGAGAGGGAAGCTGAGAAGATGGATTTTTCTCCTTTTGGAAATGCACAGGGTCCAAGCAGAGTAGCTCAGTTCCTTGTGATCTATGCTCCAAGGAGAGGCATTCTGGAAGTGTGGAGCACGCAGCAAGGCCCCCGGGTTGGAGCCTTCAATGTGGGGAAATACTGCAGGTAAACAGTTAGCAAATAAGCCTGTTGGCTGTACTGCTGCAGTAAGGTGATACATGGTACAAATGGGCAGTGCTGAGAGACACTTCTGCTCTTGCCCACAGTGTTTCTACTGATTGCAGCTTCTTGTTCTCAAGAAGGTGACTTTCTCCCTTCTGCACCACTCTGCAGTCTTTCTTGATAATCATATTTAACAGTTGTTAAATCTAAGTTTTATAAAATTGGTCTTCTTTCTATTCATTGTGTGGGATGGAAGATTGCTAATTTTTTTTCTTTGCTGTAAAGACTGTGTATTTTTGTTTGTTTGTTTCAGGTTGTTATACCCTGGTTATAAAATAATGGGTCTGAACAATGTGACCAGTCAAGGATGGCAGCCTCAGACTTACCAGATATGCCTTGTTGATCCAGTCTCTGGAAATGTAAAAACTATCCATGTACCTTTCCATTTAGCACTGAGGTAAAGATTTTCTGTGTTCTGTATAGCCAAATTAAATTTTATTTTTTTTCTGAAACAACATTTTATTTAAAGAGAGCAATTTTGGTGTTCCCTCTCAAGCTGAGTAGTGCTCTGCTAATAGCTTCATTGCTTTGTATGCGTTATCTTTGTTTTTCTTAACGTGATGTTACCTTAGAGTAGCATCATCTTTTTTAATCATGAATCATTCACTTCAGTTCTCTACACTCATACAATTTCAATTATTTCCCCTTAGTGATAAAAAGAGTGAACGAGCAAAGGATATGCATCTAGTGAAGAAGTTAAATGGTTTACTCAAAGCTAAAACCTCAGATCCAGGTAGGTTTTCTCGTATAATTTCTTAAGATCTCTATCAAATGGTTCTTGTGTTACCTGTCCTGTAAATGTACAGTATGATTGTGGTGCATTCTGCCACCTCTATGTGCTAGGAATTACCATCTTTAAGTAGCTTGTGGTGGTGTTTTTTGTTTGGTTGGTTTTTTGTTTGGAGGGTTTTGTTTGGGGTTTTTTTCTTTCTGTTGGATTTTTTTTTTTTAATATGATACCAGATTAAATTAATCTCACACAAGGTTCCAGTATAAGCTTTATTTGGCACATAAATCTTAACCAAACTCTGCTTCATGTCCTTGCATAAAACATGGTTTATTTACAATCAATTATGCTGTGTAATGGAGTTCAACATTTGACTCCAGATACCCTTTAAATAATATATATTTCCTGTAAAACAAAGATTTGGAGTGAGTGATGGGTTGTTATTTATTTTCATTTTCCTCAAGTTTATTTTGACAGCTTTTGTAACAGTGTCTTCATCTCTGTAAGCCTTGGTTGTGGTGCATGTTTACTTGCTTTTTGGAATGCATTTAAAAAATATGAATTCAAGTCATGGTTGTCTTCCTGTTTTTGCAGATTTGATTGAAGCTGAAGCAAAGGAGTTAATACTTGACATCAAATACCCTGCTACAAAGAAACAGGTGAATATTTACAAGCCAGTATACTTTAATATTAGAAAAAAAAATTGTGTTATCAGATGAGAGTGTTAAATGTTTCTATTCATAGAATGTTTTGGGTTGGAACCCTGAAGATTGATGATCTAGTTCCAACACCCCTGCCATGAGCAGGGACACTTCCCGCTTAGGGAGAGACACCTTCCACTAGATCAGGTTGCTCAAGGCCTCATCCACTTGACCTTGAACACTTCCAGGGAAAAGAAACATTCCTGACCTCCCTGGGCAACCTGTTCCACCACCCTCACTGTAAAGAATTTCTTTCTAATACACAGTCTAAATCTACTCTCCTTTAAGCTTTGATCCATTTTTAAATCCCAATTTTAAGTCTTTCAAAACATGTTATGTTTTTCTAGGGTTGTTTGAAACAAACATTTGAGCTATTTTATCTTCGTATTAGTTGGGTTTGTTTTTAGAGTTTTGTTGTTACTGCTATTATTATTTTCTTTTTAATTTTGAGCTATTTTTGTCTTGGTATTAGTTGGGTTTCTTTTTAGGGTTTTGTTGTTACTATTATTATTATTTTCTTTTATTTCGAGCTATTTTTGTCTTAGTATTAGTTGGGTTTGTTTTTAGGCTTTTGTTGTTGCTACTATTATTATTTTCTTTTATTAATTTTGAACTATTTTTGTCTTGCTATTAGTTGGGTTTGTTTTTAAGGTTTTGTTGTTACTATTATTATTTTCTCTTTTTAATTTTGAGCTATTTTTGTCTTGGTATTAGTTGGGTTTGTTTTTAGGGTTTTGTTGTTGTTACTGTTTTCTTTTTTCAATTACAATATATGACTAGAGTTAATTTTGACTTGTGATTTCCCCAAGACATCTTTCAAGATATAAGTCAAAATAAGAAGTAGAGAGCAGACCTTCCTGTAGGATCAAGTATATGTGTGGAAAAAATACAGATGTAAAATGATTGTCAAAATTGTGCTGTTGTTGGCCTACCTTTATATGTTTTTACAGTAAAATGAAGTGAATGTTTAATTCTGTTGGACATCTGCTTAACAGGCTCTGGAAAGTATTTTGGCAAGTGAACGTGTGCCACTTTCGTCTCTCACAAACATCACTCAGACATTAATGGATGATTTAAAAAAACAAGGTAAGTGGATATTTAGTTTCAAAATCTGGAGAAACATTTGCACTTTATCTGTAATGCTGTAAAATCGTTGCAGAACTGTTCTGATTTACAGGGAGTGCAGACTCGATGTGCTTAGTTTTTTGCTACTAAGTATCTCAGGATGTTGCTCCACATGCAAAGTTTTTTTGGCTTGTTTTTTTTTTTAATGCAGACTGCAAATAGCTTGCTACTAAGTATGCTTTGATAGGCTTGCTGTGTATCTAGGAACTTGTAATTGTATTTTTAAAAATAAACACTCATACAAAAAAAAACCCCACAAACCCACACTCAAAAAAAAAAACACCCACAAAACCCCAGAGGGGAGATTTAGACTAGATGTTAGGAGGAAGTTCTTTACAGTGAGGGTGGTGAGACACTGGAACAGGTTGCCCAGGGAGGTCGAGGATGCTCCCTCCCTGGAGGTGTTCAAGGCCAGGTTGGATGAGGCCTTGAGTAACCTGTACTAGTGGGAGTTGTCCCTGCCTATGGCAGGGGGTTGGAACTAGATGATCCTTGAGGTCCCTTCCAACCTTACCATTCTGTGATTCTATGAATACCTCAACCACCCAACAGGTACCCTTGGGTTCTTCTATCCAGTAAAACCTCCCATCAGAAAGCAGGTTTTAGTCCTTTGCATGAAGATATTTTAGTGTGTTGTCTCTCTCTGAGGAAGGCAGTAAGGATATGGTACTTCACATCTGTGGATTTTACTGCACTGGAAGCCCCAAATCCTTATCACTGAGGGTCTGATCTCTGGCCAGGTGCTAATATCTCTTCTTGGTACACTTCTTGGAAGTTCTTACTTCATGCTTCGCTACAGATGTCAGAGCCAATGTCAGGAAATGTCATTGTCCATCCAAAATTTTGTTGCTGGGAGTCTGCAAGTTTGTTTCCTTGAAATTACCCATCTTCTTAAACTAATAGAACCTTTTTGCTTGAAGTGGCTCCCATTTTGGAGACCCAACTGAGTATTAAGGAATAGCGTGGAGAAGCATGTGCATGGCACTAGGTTCACTTGTTAGAAGATGAGGCTTTAGAAACACCACTCAAAAAATCCCTGACATTGGTGTGTGTGTGTCTAAAACTAAAAACTGAACTAAACTAAAAACTAAAGTCAAAAGAGAAAGGCTGTGTTCCTTGTCTTGCCTCAATGAGAACGTGACAACACGTTTTCATAGTTTCAAAGCCTTGAGAGGAAATCTTTCACTTGCACTAGCATTGTTTGGGGTTTTTTGATGGGTTTTTTTGAAGTAGATGGAGGAAATGGAGAGTTTCATACATGCAGTTGTCTAATTTTGGTATGGCATTCTAAATCACTGGCATGGAATCATGGAATTGTTTGGGTTGGAAGGAACCTCCAAAGGTCATCTAGTCCAAGCCCTCTGCAGTGAGCAGGGGCATCCTTCGCTAGATCAGGTCGCTCAGAGCCCTGTCAAGCCTAACTTTGATATATCTCTATGGATGGGGCCTCAACCACCTCCCTGGACAACCTGTTCCAGTGTTCCACTACCCCCATGGTAATGAACTTGTTCCTAACATCCAATCTAAATCTATTCTTTATCCACTTCTAAAAGAACTTCTAAAACCAAGCAAAACAAAAAAAAAGAAAACATGCCCTTTCACACCAAAGAGAGACTGACAGAACTGTATGCTTGCTGAGGTCTCTTTGAGTGTCTACTTTTCATCATTGTTCTCTTAAAGACACATTATTTCCTCACAGTCACAATACAAAACAAACTTGGCTGATCTTCCAGCCTTCTAATTTCAGAAGAGTAGTGAAATATCCTTCCACTTGTGCTTAGTTAACTTAAAGATACCGCAAAGCAAATGCTGGACTGTGTGAGTGCTGTGGTTCTGAAGAGAAGGTCAAGTAACAATACAGCAGGCCTTGTGGCTTCCTTTTTGTAATATTTTTAAATGTCAATGTATCATAAGTGTTTAAGGGTTTGTAGGGATGAAGATGATACATTCAGAGGTATTATTTGTATAGAAAAGTCCTTTTAGGATCTTTCCAAAATGTTTTCTTTTAAAACAAAAGTTGGAATAGATTTTTATTTTTTTCTTCTTCAACGTAGTGGTTGTGTTAGTTTCCTATATTCTGATTGCTTTAATTGTTACTTGAATTTAATGTCAATAGATAACATTACATTTCAGAGACTGTGGAAATATAAAAGTGCCTTTCAGAGATTAAGTTCAATTTTCTATCAGTAGATAACAAGCCCTTTTCTGATTTAAGGAATGTGCTGTCAGAATGAGTAAAATATTATAGCTTGATATCCTTGATTAAAAGAAATATGCTTGAGACTTAGTGTATTTCAGTTTTTGGCAATCTTTAGCTTGGCTTTAAACCAGGAGAAGGCATAATCCCAAGCACAAATACAGGCTGAGTGGTGAATGGCTGGAGAGCAGCTCTGAGGAAAAGGACCTTGGAGTCTGGGTTGATGAAAAGCTCAACATGAGCCTGCAGTGTGCGCATGCAGCCCAGACAGCAACCGAGTCCTGGGCTACATCAAGGGAAGTGTGGCCAGCAGGGCAAGGGAGGGGATTCTGCCTCTTTACTCTGCTCTTGTCAGACCCCACTTGGAGTCCTGTGTGCAGTTCTGGAGCCCTCAGCACTGGAAGGACATGGAAGTGTTGGAGCGGGTCCAGAGGAGGCCACGAGGATGATCAGAGGGCTGGAGCAGCTCTGCTATGAGGACAGCCTGAGAGAGTTGGGGCTCTGCAGCCTGGAGAAGAGAAGGCTTCCAGAAGACCTTGTAGTAGACTTCCAGTATCTGAAGGGGACCTACAGGAAGGCTGGGGAGGGACTATTGACAAGGTCTTGCAATGACAGGACAAGGGGCAATGGGTTTAAACTGGCAGAGGGGAGATTTAGACTAGATGTCAGGAGGAAGTTCTTCACAGTGAGGAAGGTGAGACACTGGCACAGGTTGCCCATGGAGGTTGTGGCTGCTCCCTCCCTGGAGGTGTTCAAGGCCAGGTTGGAGGAGGCCTTGAGTGCCCTGTACTAGTGGGAGGTGTCCCTGCCTCTGGCAGGGGCTTGGAACTAGATGATCCTTGAGGTCCCTTCCAACCTTACCATTCTATGATTCTAAGGCAACAGAATTGTATAAACACAGAATGGTAGGGATTGGAAGTGACCTCTGAGGATCATCTCGTCCAAGTCTTCTGCTAACACAGGTTTGCTTAGATCAGGTTGCACAGGAACACATGCAGGTGGGTTTCGAAAGTCTCCAGAGAATTGTCTTTGTTCAGTTCAACATTGTCAACCTTCTTCATTTAAAAAAAAAAGATCCTCATATCTTTCTCTAGTACTTCTTGTAAAAAGAATTCTTGTGTGAATTAAATGTAATCATTTCAAGCAACAGCGCATCAAAAAAATGACGCTGAGGCACATACGTTTCCAGTGTCACTAAGGAAAGAGTTTAATGCTGCTGTTTGTTTCAGTATTCCAGGCTGAATCTTCCATTTCATTTCTCCTCAGAGCTCGAGTGTGTGGATGAAG
Organism: Eubucco bourcierii; assembly: GCA_013396675.1. Lineage (NCBI taxonomy): Eukaryota > Metazoa > Chordata > Aves > Piciformes > Ramphastidae > Eubucco > Eubucco bourcierii. The sequence goes on along the minus strand of VWZE01021285.1, from coordinate 217,602 downwards.
GACTTCTGCAATTCTGTGCAAACAAGTTGAAACTGTTACATCTTTATGAACTGGTTAGCAAACTAAATTCCCAGAGCATACATAAAGACACTCCATCCTCAAATAATGTGAGTATATTAAAAAGTCAGCTGTCTTACACAATTGAGTGATGATTTAAGCATAAAACCAGGTTTTTAAGGTCTCAGATAAAATAAGTAGAGAAGCAAGTTACATTTTTTTGTGGCCTGGAACTTTTAATGAAGTAATTTCTTTATGATACCATTTTTTCTTTCTCTACAATTGCCTGGTGGTAATTCATCTAGCTGATATTCTTCAGCAGTAACAAAGTTGAAACAGATGTGAAATTACAGTCAGGATGTCCTGATTTTAGTCCTTCATCCAAAGTTCATAGCATATTCTTTTGTTTAGTTTGGAGAGGAATGTTTTGGGACCAGTAGAAATTACAGTTTCTGATACTTGCTTGTGTAGCATGATAATTTGGCTTGCTTTTGATATAACTTGTGAAACTGCAGCCATATGGAGTGGTGCTCTATAGGTTTGTTTGCTTGACTCTGTGAGCAGGATCTAAATATGGGAAATGTAACTGCTGAAGTCTGTAAAAATGGTGCTAGACATAGTTTTCATTTGAGCTCTATTAATAACACATTTTGAGATTATTCAATAAGATTGGTCCTTTTTTGAGACATTTTAAATGTTCAAAATGAAGTATTTTGACTCTTCAGACTCTTCTGTTTTAGCTTTTGCTATGATTTGAAAACCATCTGATTGCATTAGTCTTGTGAGGTGGGATGTTTCTTTGGGTTTTGCTTTTAAGGACTTGGCTAAACTGCTTCGCCTGGAAGAAAAGGATTTTCATAGGCTTGAAGCTTTGCTGGAGAACTACAAGAAAGAAAACACCCAAGCTGCTGTTCAGTTTGCTGATGAGAAGGATGACATACTGTCTGTGAAAATGTTCTTGGAATATCTGGAATATGAAAAGGATGTCATTAATTTGAAAAATATGGAAGATGGAGAGTATGTGGCTTTAGGTAAGAGATAACCAACTCTTAGTCAAAATACTTAAAGCCTGATGTACAGTCTAAGACTATACCACAGTGGTATAAATATTTCATTTTTCATTTGTGGTCTTAACAACCTGATTTGCCTTGATGTAATATGTGACAGCACTAGTTCCAGTCTTTTATCTGTAACCATAGGACAAACCTTGCTACCTAGATGGATATGAATGCAAGTTAAGTATCTCTGAGGATAGAGAAACTCTTAAGCCACATTAGCACTGTGCATTCACAGAATTCTTGAGTTGTAATAAGGACAGTTTAATGGACAGGAAAGAGGGGAAAAATAACAACAAAAATAAACAACAAAAATAAAAATAAAAAACAACAAAAATAAAAATTTAAAAAAAAAAAAATAGACTATAAAAAACAAGTGATACATGATAGCCAACAGTGTGCTGGGCTGCAGCAAGAGCAGTGTGGCCAACAGGGCAAGGGAGGGGGTTCTGCCCCTTTGCTTTGCTCTCTTCAGACCCCACCTGGAGTCCAGTGTGCAATTCTGGAGCCCTCAGCACAAGAAGGACATTGAACTGTTGGAGTGAGTCCAGAGGAGGCTACGAAGATGCTTAGAGGGCTGCAGCAGCTCTGCTGTGAGGACAGGCTGAGAGAGCTGGGGCTCTGCAGCCTGGAGAAGAGAAGGCTTTGAGGAGAACCTGGAGTGGTCTTCCAGTACCTGAAGGGGACCTACAGGAAGGCTGGGGAGGGACTATTGAGAAGGTCTTGTAATGACAGGACGAGGAGTAATGAGTTTAAACTGGCAGAGGGGAGATTTAGTCTGGATGTTAGGAAGAAGTTATTTGCAGTGAGAGTGGTGAACCTTGGAATGGGTTGCCCAGGGAGGTTGTGTCTGCTCCCTCCCTGGAGGTGTTCAAGGCCAGATTGGATGAGTGACCTGTACTAGTGGGAGGTGTCCCTGCCTATGGTGGAGGGTTGTAACTGGATGATCTTTGAGGTCTCTTCCAACCTAAACCATTCTATGATGCAGTTGCTCGCCACTCACCAACAGATGCTCAGCCAGTCCCTGAGCAGCACAGAATCGTAGAACCATAGAATGGTAAGGTTGGAAAGGACCGCAAGGATCATCTAGTTCCAACCCCCTGCCATAGGCAGGGACACCTCCCACTAGTACAGGTTACTCAAGGCCTCATCTCCAACCAGCTTTTCTACTGGGCATGATGTCATATGGTATGGAATATCCCTTTGCCCAGGTTGGGTCAGCTGTCATGGCTATGCCTTATCCCAGCTTCTTCTGGATGTAACTTAATCCTTGGTATTGCACAAAGTAGGAGTATCAGTAGATGAACTTTCATGTAAGTTAAGAGGAGAGGCTGTGGGTTTAGATATTGCTCATAATGTCAACTAATTTTTGCTTCAGGCAGCTTTTTCTTCTGGAAATGTTTGTGTGGAGAGAGTTCCACAGAGGAAATGTGTCATGCATTGGAATCAGCAGGTTTTAGCCCTCAAACATTGTTGGTAAGATATTTATTGCATACTTAAAAACTTTTTGAAAACAAAGCATTGAAAGGAGAAGTTCTCAGTGTTGGATTAATGTTGTATTCAGACTGTACTCAAATACTCCCAACTTTAGGAGCTCACATTTTTATTTCCCACTTAAAGAGAAATCAAAGATTAAAAAAAGGAGGAGAATCTTCTAGCAGAACATGTGGATATTCTGGTGGGAATGTCTGGAGTATGCATTTAAATCTACAAATGCTAACAAAATTGTCATGGTTATTTTCTACAGAGAAGCAAAAGCTATGAGTAGTTAATTTCAAGTACTGATACATTTATTATAATTCCTTTTTTTTTTTTTTTTTTTGGCAGGCAAGCCAGGAAATTTAAAAAGGATTTTAAAGTAATTTTTTTCAGAGTCACTAGTAGTGTTCAGACCATCATCTGTATCTTTCATCTGCTTATAACTTTAGTCTTTTACTGATTTTCTTCCATCCACTCTGTAATGATGGAAATATTTCTTGAGATCTGTGGTATCGGGTTGGACTTGATCATCTTTGAGGTCTCTTTCAACCTTGGTGATACTGTGATGCATTCCAATATTACTTGGCCTGTGTTAAGGTTTTCAGCTGTAATATTAACAATTACTAATGCTTACCTAGTTGAAATTGCTAACATACTGGTATTGGCTGGCTGTGCCTTCAAAACAAGGTGTTTTCTAAGTTCCCTTTCTAAATGAAAGATAAGAGATGATATTGTTTCATTTCAAAGTCTGTCATAGGGTGCCTTATGCAATAGATCTTAAACTTACTTTCTGTGTTAATGTTATACCCCTGAAACCTTATTATGTTCCTGCTCCACAGAACAAAATTTGTTTGATTAAGTGTTTGCATTGGGCATATTGCAGCATTACAGTTACATTCTACTGCTTTAATTCTATCTTCTCTTTTTTTTTTACAGTCACTCCTTCTCAATTTGTGGCTTTCCAAGGAAAAACATATTCTAGACAAACCAGATTCTGTCAGTTGCCTTCACACTATGCTGTCACTTCTGAGCAAAATGAAAGGTGAAATATACATTTGGAACATTTAAACACAACTGATAGTAGTGACTCCCTGGAGGTGTTCAAGGCAGGTTTGGACATGGCACTTGGTGCCATGGTCTAGTCTTGAGGTCTGTGGTAATGGGTTGGACTTGATGATCTTTGAGCTGTCTTCCAACCTTGATGATACTGTGATACTGTGACTATTAGACATCTACTACTGACTAGCCTGTATGGTTAGTTAAGAGTTTTCCACCCTCACAAACTACCTAACAGAACTAAGTGCTGTCTGTTGAACTAACTAAAAATACAATCAAGGGAGAGTCCTGCCCCTTTCCCTTGTGCTGGCTGGCTCTCAGAAGTCCTTTTAATTGCTTAAACTCATCAAGACATTGGTATTGTAGCAGCACTTGTATATCGCATGTCTCTGTAACTTGAAGGAGCACTCTATGAAGTCATCTTGCCCTTATTTGGGGTAAGTTGTGTAGTGAATAAATATCAATTATCTTACATTATACAGAGCTGCTGTGGGTAGTCTGTGCCAGGTGTAGCTTTTAGTGAGTGACCAAACAAAGCTACCAGCTCTGGCTTTACAGGAACTTTCCAGGTGGTGAGTGATGGAGCTGCCTCCTTTATCTCTTGATGAACTACAGAGATGTTTTATTATGTATTTTTGTCTGAAGATCTGAAGGCTAAGAAGAGACCTTATTGCTCTCTACAACTCACTGAAAGGAGGTTGAAGTGAGGTGGGGATTGGTCTCTTCTCCCTAGTGTCAGGTCTTAGTTGGAGTGAGGTGGGGCTTGGTCTCTTCTCCCTAGTGTCAGGTCTTAGAACAAGAGGAAATGGCCTGAAATTGTGCCAGGAGAGGTTTAGATTGGACATTAGGTAAAAATTTCTCTACTGAAAGAGTGGTCAGGAGTTGAAATAAGTTGCCCAAGGAGGTAGTGGAGTCACCATCCCTGGAGGTGTTCAAGAAACCTGGACATGGCACTTTGGAACATAGTTTAATGGCCATGGTGGTGTTAGGTTGGTGGTTGAATTTTATGATCTTAGAGGTCTTTTCCAACCAAAACAATTCTGTGATTCTTTGTCTAGTTCATTGTAGGGCATCATTATCAGCTTGAAACTGGAAGCATAAATAAACTGCTAAATTGAATTCTGCTGAACAGGAGGTATCCCAAGGAGAGCCAGTTTGGCTGCAACAATTGTGTAGTATCTTAAAATCACAAAAGCATCTCTCTGAATTGTGAACTGCCATATTGTAATATGTCTTAGATCTAGTAAGTGTTCAGCAGGCTTTACTACTGTATCTATTGCCTGTTTCCTACATGTCAGTCTTACTAAGTCATTCACAAGCCTTGAGTGAGCTGTACTAGTGGGAGGTGTTCCTGCCTATGGCAGGGGGTTGGAACTAGATGATCCTTGAGGTCCCTTCCAACCTTACCATTCTATGATTCTATAATCTGCTCTTTATTTTAAATGAAAGTTATAATCTAGAAATTTTATGGCTTCTATTTAGAAAAATGTACTGCAAAGTAATTGGAAATGGCTCCTAACATAAGCTGTACCAGTAACTGCTGCTTTCTGGGCTGGCTGCTGTTTTCCTGCTGTTAACACACTGCATGACCCAGGTTATGTTTCCTGCTCTGCCTTTCTCTGCAGTTGCCATAGATGAGTCCTGGGACACTCAGTCCGTTTCCCCCTGGTGGCAGCAGATGCGTACAGCTTGCGTTCAGTCAGAAAACAATGCAGCTGCCTTGTTATCTGCTCACGTTGGGCATTCTGTGACGGCACAGATCATTGACAGTGTGACAGAGAAAAAGGTAAGTCAGGCTGGACCTCCCTCTTCTGTTTTATTTGCAATTATATGTACGTCAGTTCCATGCTATTTGCTCTTTGTCATACAATCAACATCCTCAGCATTCATTTGTTGTTGTTCTAACATAGGCACAAGCACGCCCATCCTGCAGGCCTGAAAATTTGTGTTTGAATTGGAAAAATTGTATGCTGAGGTGAATGAATGAGATATCAAAGTTGTTTGCCAAACATATTTAAACATGTGAGGGGAGCTGTACAATTGAGCTTTTCTCTTGATGTTGTCAAAGCTCGCACAGTTTCCACAAATTTGAGTGTTGAACTTGGAATGATAAAATCTGGTTAAGCACAGTTGTGATTTTAATTTTTTTTTTCTGTTTTTACTGGTGAATTTTCTTAACACTTACGTTACTATGCTTTAAGGTGCTTAGTTTTCTTCATCATTAAGTGTCTTTTCACAAAGTTGTAATTAAGACTGTGAAACTGCACTCATCATTGCAGTTCAAGACAGAAAAAGTTATTCTGTTCCTGGCTAGCACTAGGTGTGTGTGTGTGTTTTACTGCTTGTCTTAACAAATTAGATAGGGTTTAGGTGATGTGAAGTGTTTTAGATAGGCTACCAACAAATGAGGTTGGGTTTAGGTGCTGTGAAGTCTTGTAGATAGGCTACCAACAAATGAGGTTGGGTTTAGGTGCTGTGAAGTCTTGTAGATAGGCTACCAACAAATGAGGTTGGGTTTAGGTGATGTGAAGTCTTGTAGAAAGGGTACCTTACAAATGATGACTAGATTTCCAGGAAGTGTTTTAGTAGTAAATTCATCTTAATATTGCAAGTCTGTAGATTAAAACTGTTAGCATTGCCCAGCTAGGAATGTTGGTATGTTGTGACATGTGCCTCACCCATGTGCTCTCTGTCACATTTTCTACTCTTCTGATCTTAAAAGAATAAAGCAGTAACTTTACTTACCTCAGAACTTCCTTTCCAAAAAGCCATTTATCTTTCCCCTTTTAGATTTTGTATTTAATTTCTCTACCATCCTTTGGCTTAAAGCCTAATGCTCAAAGCTAAATATCACGTCTGCACCCTATTGGAAAGTTTATTTGGCTTCCTGGCAAAACATTTGCTGATAAATGTCAGAATTACCAAAGTAGTGCACAGAACTGCAGTGTGGTATGATGCAGTATTTATGTGTGCATGATCCAGATGGAGCAGATAGGAGATTGAAGTGTAGGTGAATTAATCATGTATGTAGGGAATGTGTATCTCGTGGAAGATTTAAAATCAAGTCCTTTTGTAAGGATTCTAACTCATTTTTCAACTAAATCTGAACTTAAAAATGGGATTATAAAACCTTTCAGATTTTCTTCTTTCCTTAGGCTTCAAGAACCTGTGTACCCTGTGAGCTGTGTGGGATATGAATTGATCCTTGCATAATAGTTAATGTACATACTTTGAACTAAATTATTCTTTAAAATGCAGTAGCTCTTGGGATATAGCTTTCAGTTTTAATAGTGTGCATTTCTGTAAAACAAAACTCTGCTCACTTTGAGTGAACAGACCTAAAACAATTCCTATGTTCTGTTAGTTTTCCCAAATAATTGTAGGTTCGGATGCAGAGTCTTGGGAAGCACTTTCCCTTGATACTGAATATTGGAAACTTTTGCTGAAACAGTTAGAGGATTGTTTGATACTTCAAACACTGCTGCACAGTAAAGCAAGCAAAGAGACAAAAAGAGTTTCTTCACTCCAGAGTGAGCCTTTGGACAGACTTTCTGTGAAGAAATTACTTGAAGCTGGAAAAGGTACTATTTTTTTTGTTCCTTGGAAGGATGATTGATTGCCTTTCTGATAGACTTTTGAGCTGCCCTTGCCTCCTTAATGGTGTAATGGGAATTGTTCTGCTGGTTTCTCCACTTAATCTAAAAGACAATGTAAACCAGAGAGAATCCTGTTTAAAATTGTTTTTGTGAAGACCATATTGCAAACCTCTGATGAGTTGATAAGGAAGTTTTCTACCAGAGAGAATCCTGCTTTAAAATTGTTTTTGTGAAGACCATATTGAAAACTACTGATGAGTTGATTAGGAAGTTTTTTACCAGAGAAAATCCTGCTTTAAAATTGTTTTTGTGAAGACCATATTGAAAACCACTGATGAGTTGATTAGGAAGTTTTTTACCAGAGAGAATCCTGCTTTAAAATTGTTTTTGTGAAGACCATATTGAAAATCTCTGATGAGTTGATTAGGAAGTTTTTTACCAGAGAGAATCCTGCTTTGAAATTGTTTTTGTGAAGACCATATTGCAAACATCTGATGAGTTGATTAGGAAGTTTTTTATCAGAGAAGATCCTGTTTAAAATTGGTTTTTGTGAAGACCATTTTGGAAACCTCTGATGAGTTAAGAAGTTTTCTAGCAGAGAGAATCCTGCTTTAAAATTGTTTTTGTGAAGACCATATTGAAAACCTCTGAGTTGATTAGGAAGTTTTCTAATTAGTAATTATTTGTAAAACTTGTAACTCTTCTGTGCAATCATGAACCATAAGTCCAAGATGCATTGCTCACACTTCATACTTTTCTTTTTTAATGTCCTAGGAGGTATTGCTGACACTGTAGCAAAGTGGGTTTTCAAGCAAGGCTTCAGTCCTCTTGTACTAAATTTGGCCCAGCTCAAAAACAATACAGACAGCACTGAAGAGTCTGTAGAAATGCATGCCAACATCTGTCTTGAGGAACCAGAAGCAGTTGCAGGCTTGGAAACAATCCTAGGTAAGAAAATAGCACGGTTTTGTGGGTTGTTTTTTTTTTAATTCTAAATGTCTGCAGAGATGTTTTAGTTGCTACTTTAAAAAAGTAGCAGAAATTACAGTGGGAAGACATCTGTCTTGTAACTTCAGACTTTCTTTTTCTAGAGCTGCTGCAACTAGCATATCAGCAATTTCCATGTAGTCTTGAAGTGGATGTACTCCATGCACATTGCTGTTGGGAATATGTAGTGCAGTGGAATAAGGACCCAGAGGTAAAAAGAATTTCGTTTGCAAGGAGTGATGGTTAAGACCAACTCAACAGAAACAGTTTCACAAGTTTGTAGTAGGCCGTAAAAACTTTCCCTGAGAAGCCTGGCTTTGAAAGTATGCTGGTTATCATTTTTCTGTAATACAAGGCAAGCAGAAATTGAATTCACAGAATCATAGAATGGTCTGGGTTGGAAAAGACCTAAAAGGTCATCTAATTCCAAGGTCTCTGCCCTGGGCAGAGACATCTTCTGCTAGACCAGGTTGCTCAAGGCCCCATCCAACCTGGTCTTGAATGCTTCCCAGGGAAGGGAATATCTACAACATCCCTGGGCAACCTCTTCCAGTGCCCCCACCACCTTCACTGTAAAGAAAGAATTTCTTCCTAGTTTCCATTCTAAATCTCCCCTCTTCCAGCTTAAAGCCATGAGAATTGAGAAAATGAGTGCAGGTCCTGAGGCTGGATGGCACCTCACAAAGACAGGACTCTGTTTCTAACCTGTCAGATCTTCAAAACTACAAGTGTGGAAACTGGATTCAAATAAGCAGCACAGAGGAGGATTTGGACTGTTTTGTGCCAGTGCAAAATGGTTTAAGTACTTTCCTCTGCATTAGATATGTTAAAACATATTACAGAACACTCAATTGAATTAGAATCCATTTCATTTAAAGAAGAAAGAGGGGTTTTGTGAATAATATTAGATTCACTGCTGGGAATTGTCATAGAAGAGAAAAAAATTCCTTTTTCCTGCTGCTGTCTTGTAGCTTCCCTAATATTGGAGAAGTTTGTCCTAAGTTTGGATGAGACTAAAATTAACACCTTATACCTGTACAGCAGAACACTTTGCTATAGAAGGTTCCTTTGAGATTGCTAAAAATGTAACTTCATTAAAATGAAATGGAATTAAAAACAAAAAGAAAAATCTTTCCAGCCCAGATGGGTTTTATATTTTGAAAAATGACTCTAGTCAATGGAGGTACTTTTCAGCAGAGCACCTTAGCAGAACATACACTAAAACAAAGCTCTGAAAATAATACTGAAGCCACATTGTGTTTCTTGATCACTGAAACATTCATTGCCCACCTGCATCTTTGTGTCATCGTAGCAGGGGAAAATTGCAGTATCAGAACGACTTGCAAGTTTTACAACTGTTAAAAAAGAGTAGCTTTCAAGTAATCTACCTGGGCCTCTTAAGAATTAGTGGCTTACATTTAAAACAAGTTGTTGAATAATATAGTAACTTGTTCTTTTTTGTTTTACATAAGGAAGCATGTTTTCTCATTAGGTCTATAGATCATCTAAGATGCATCGCTAATGCTCACATTCAGCACGGTGAGTATGAAGCTGTTCTTAAAACTTAACCTTTGAAGCTGTGAAACAGACTTGAAATGTTCAAACAGAACAAGTGACTGCTTGCTAAGTTGTCTAAATGCATGCAGTTTGTAGTAGTGATGACCATTTTATCTAAAAGTAGTAATTCAGGCTTTTGCTTTTCCCTTGAAACTGAGTTTCCATGAAAATAAGCTGCTTGATGTATAAAACTAAAACAAATTTAAACATAAAATTACTCTCAAACTAATTTGTAGTTAAATTTGTATTTAAATGGTATTTAAATTTATTTAAAGATACATGATAATAATTGTTAGAAAATGCAATATTATAAATAACAATAAATTTACATTTGTATTTAATTTCTATTTAAATAGTGGCATGGGCTTCTTGCAGTCTATTTTTATACATTTCATTCACTACTTGATACAATATTTTAGTGAATGTGACAACAGTAGTCTTCTGTAGTCTATTTATGTGTACAGATAAGGTGCACTCCATGCCCAAAGCATCAGGCTTAAACCTTCATGTGTACCTCCAGAGTTTCTGTGTGCCTACAGTGTTTAACCCAGCCTGTGTAACACAGTCATTGTAACTGATTCATTTAATGATTTGGTTTGGAAGGGACCTTAAAGATCATCTAGTTCCAACTGTCCTGTCCTGGACTGGGACACCTTCTGCCTGACTAGGCTGCTCAAGGCCTCATCTAGCATGGCCTTGAACACCTCCAGGGATGGGGCATCCACAGCCTCCCAGGGCTACCAGTGTCTCACCATGCTCACTGTAAAGAATTTCTTCCTAATATCCAGTCTAAATCTGGCTGTATTTTCTCCTGAGAAACCCAAAATCTCAAGTCCAAGTATAAAGCAGTGAGTATAAAGCAATTCCTTCTTGTTTTATTCACCGTCTCTTTCTAATTTCCTCCACCATTAAAAGAACTTTGGCCCATGGCTTTTCACTCCATATTTGTATTCACTTGGAATTCACAAGTTTGCAATTGTTGTAGGTATTGCTCTGATGATGTGGAACACATTCATAGTAAAAAGGCTTTCTTCTGCTACATACCTGATGGATAAGGTGAGTTCTGTGTTGTGACAGTAACTTCCAGGCTGAGATTTTCTTGTTAACTAAAAAGTGAAACTAGTATTTTTAAACTGTTGTTTTATGTTTTTTAAAGCAAGTTTTGATGCTTAAAATCAAAGATATCCAAAGCTCCCTGCTTATTGGGTTTATCATGTAGCTAACTTTTGGACTTGATGGAGGAATGTGTATCTTAAGGTATCAAATCAGTGAAATGATCAACTCTAGGCAGCTTTAAGTGATTGCTGATCAGCACTGGCTGACATGTACTGCAGACTTAGTGTTAGCTTGCAATTGCTAAATAAAAAACATTTGTGAAACAGTTTGAAACTATGTATGTGTGTATATAAAAATCCTAAGTTAGAAGACAATAAATAAAGTATTTTCTCTGTGCCACTTTCCTGGATATTGCCATGAAACTATTTTTTTTTTTCTTTTTTCTTCTAAATTTCATAGAATCATAGAATGGTAAGGTTGGAAGGGACCTCAAGGATCATCTAGTTCCAACCCCCTGCCATAGGCAGGGACACCTCCCACTAGTACAGCTCACTCAAGGCCTTGTCCAACCTGGCCTTGAACACCTCCAGGGAGCGATCAGCCACAACCTCCCTGGGCAACCTGTTCCAGTGTTTCACCACCCTCAATGCAAAGAACTTCCTCCTAACATCCAGTCTAAATCTCCCCTCTACCACTTCAAACCCATTGTCCCTTGTCCTGTCATTGCAAGACCTTGTCAATAATCCTTCCCCAGCCTTCCTGTAGGCCCCCTTCAGATACTGGAAGGCTACTCTAAGGTCTCCTGGAAGCCTTCTCTTCTCCAGGCTGCAGAGCCCCAACTCTCTCAGTCTGTCCTTATAGCAGAGCTGCTGCAGCCCTCTGATCATCCTCGTGGCCTCCTCTGGACCCACTCCAACACTTCCATGTCCTTCCTGTGCTGAGGGCTCCAGAATTGATTTTATTTTTATTACTTTAATTATTTTTATTTATTTTATTTTTGTTTTATTATATATTATATGATTTATTTTTATTTATTTTCTTTTTATTTATTTTTTTTTTTCAAAACAGGTTGGAAAAGCTCCAAAGGACAGATTGTGCAGACGGGCAAGTAATACTACTTTTGCCTAAATTTAAAGAAAGAAACAAAAAAAAAAATGCCTTAACTTTTATATTAGTTTGTGATTCATTGTTGAAAGTTTCCCAGAAATTCAAAATTCTGCCCTAGAGAAAATGTTAAGAATTTTAAGAAATGTAAATTAATCTTTGTCATAAATTGGTTTGGGTTGGAAGTGACCTCTAAAGGTCATCTAGTTCAACCCCCTCTGCAGTAAGCAGGGACATCCTCAACTAAACCAGGCTGCCCAGAACCCTGTCAAGCCTGACCTTGAATACCTTCAGGGATGGGGGCCTCAACCACCTCCCTGGGCAACCTGTTCCAGTGTTCCACCACTCTCATAGTAAAGAACTTGCTCTGAACATCCAGTCTAAATCTACCCTTTTCTAGTTTGAAACCGTTGCCCTGCCACTACAGGCCTTTGTAAACAGTCCCTCTCCAAAGCAAATCTCTGACAACCACATTGGAACAGTAGTGTAGCACTGAATATTTTAGAAGGTGGGCTTGAGACTGTAACATGACAAATTACTGTTATTTTTCATACATCATTTCATTAGTTTAAACTTTTTAATATAACTGGTATGCTCAGACTGTGGAATTTACTAGAAGTAACTACTTGAGGAGTTAATTTTTCTGTAGACATAACAGTATTGTGGAATGCTTTTTGCTGTATTTTTATTTTTTTCCCCTCCTATTTCTTTCTGATTCTTTCATTGTACTTCAGTGAGTATTTGTTTACCTCTTAAATATAATAGGTTAATAAATTGTACTTAACAGTGTGGTTTATGTCAACAACTGTCAACATCCAGAGCTAATAAAAGCCTGTTTCAATTCCAACTAAACCAATTTAAACAATACTGTTTGTTAACAGGACGTGGGTATGGGTGACACAGCAATGACAGCTTTTCTTGGCTGCTGTTCAGATCTTCTGCAAACATTGCTAGAGGTAAGGTTTTGTTTTTTCTAGTAGAAAGAAACTAGTTGATTCAAACACCACTTTGAAGAATGGGAGGTGGGGGGGTGGTATTATTTTGCACCATTCCGTTCAGACAAATATAATCATAGAATGGTTTAGGTTGGAAGGGACCTTAGAGATCATCTACTCCAACTTCCCCACCATGGGCAACTCCACTTGGCTGCTCAAGGCCCTGTCCAGCCTGGCCCTGAACACCCCCAGGGAGAAAGCATCCACAGCCTCTCTGAGCAACCTGTTCCAGGGTCTCACCACCCTCATACTGAAGGACTTCTTGCTAAGATCAGGTCTAAACCTACTCTCCTTCAGCTTGAAACCATTCCCCAATGTCGTGTTGCTAGATAACCTTATGAAAAGCAGGTTCCCTTTAGGTAGTGGAAGCAGGTTCCCTTTAGGTATTGGAAGGCAACTGTAAGGTCCTCCTGGAGTCATCTTTTCTCCAGACTGAACAACCTCAGCTTGCTCAGCCTATCCTCACAGCAGAGGTGCTCCAGCCTCCTTGTAGCCCTCCTCTGGACTTACTCCAGCAGTTCTGTGTCCCCTTTATGATAGGGACACCGGAACTGGACACAGTATTCGAGGTGGGGGTCTCACAAGAGCAGCCTAAGGAATTTATGGACAACAGGAAATGTTCATGGCACTGCAGAGAACTTCTGTTTCACAGCAGTGTCTTTCACACAGAAGGCCAATCTGGATGGCATTTTGTGGGTGACTGCTGTTCTGTGTTGCTCTGGCAGGCTGACATCAGCAGCAACGAAACACAGGCTCCTGTCTTAGACACTGAGGACGCTTGGGTGTCGGTGGAAGGACCTGTGTCCATTGTAGAGCTGGCCCTCGAGCAGAAACACATCCACTACCCTCTGGTGGAACACCAGTTTGTGTTATGTACCATCTTGTATGCCATCATGAGGTTTTCTTTGAAGAGTGTGAAGCCTCTGTCGCTGTTTGATAGCAAGGTATGTCCTTGGAAAGCACAACATAGAACGGTAAGGGGTCTCACCAGAGTGGAGCAGAGGGAGAATCGCCTCCCTCAACCTGCTGGCTATGCTTCTTTTGATGCAGAGAATCATAGAATGGCTTAGGTTGGAAGCAGCCTCATGGATCATCTACCCCAACCTTCCTGGCTTAGGCAGAGGCACCTCACAAGTAGACTTGGCTGCTCAAGTCCTCATCCAACCTGGTATTGAGCACCCCCTAGGGAGGAGGCAGTTACAACCTCCCTATTCCTGTAGGGCAGCCTATTCCAGAGTCTCACCACCCTCGTACTGAAAGACAACTTCCTAAGATCCGGTCTAAACCTCCTCTCCCTCAGCTTAAAACCATTCCCCTTTATCCTATTGCTAGGCAGCCTTATGAAAAGTCCCTCTCCAGCCTTCCTCCAGCCTTCATGTAGGATCCCTTTAGGTACTGGAAGGCTCCCCCCAGCGTCTTCTGTAGGCTGAACGACCTCAGCTCTCTCAGTGTGTGCTCATAGTTTGAAAGGACCTCCAGAGATCATCTAGTCCAAACCAGCTGCTAAAGCAAGCTCACCTAGATCAAGTTGCACAGGAACGTGCCCAGCTTAGTATGTTAGTCCAGAGGTGGGGACCAGGAAACAAATCCAAAGTGTAGCCCCAACTGATAGTCTGTCAGCTACCTAATTTACTAGGCAGGTAGTTTTCAGTTTGGAAGCAAATCCTTGATATGTTAGATTGTGTGAACAGAAGTTTGGTTCTGTGGTTTTAGCTTGCAATAAAGCAGTTTGTCCTCAAATAGACGATGCAGTGCAAATTAAAAGTAAGTAGGCTTTCTTAGTATTGGATCAAAATGGATTACCTGTATTCCTTTGGACTTCTGAGGCCTGTCTTTGGTTCTCACTTTCAGGGCAAAAATGCATTTTTCAAAGACCTCACTTCAATTCAGCTGCTGCCTAGTGGGGATATGGATCCAAACGTGTTATCCATACGGCAGCAGGTAGGTAAAAGTTTTGTGCTGAAAGTTCTTCAACTTGTAAAGTTTAAATGCTGCTGAAGTAACCTGCAGTTCTTTTTCTTCCAAGTTCTTGGTCAAAGTTGTCAGTGCAGCAGTTCAAACACTGTGTTCCTCAGAAAAGTCCAAAGAACTCTCAGAAGAAGAATTGTTTCCTTTTGAAAAGGGGAAGAATTGGCCAACTTTGGCTGCAGACCTGGCTCAGTATCTTCAGATCTCTGATGATGTGATCAGGAGGCATTATGTGTGTGAACTGTATAGTTATGGGATGGATCACCTTGGTGAAGAGGTAATAACAGCTTTGAATGGCTTTAAATCAATAGAGCATTGTGTCAAGTGTTGTGCTAAAATTACCTTTTCACTTATGATGCCTGGAAGGGTTAGGCAAGTATTACCAGGCTCAAAATATCCCCAGGCTGAAAAGGGCAGAGGCTGGGAAAGCATTTTCCACCTTACCTTCATTTTTCCTTTTTGCCAACAAGAATTCTCTCTATAGCAACTAGTGGGAACATGACAGGGAGTTATATTCTGCTGCTTCAAACTGGTGCAGCCTTTTCTACTCTATTTGATAGATTCCTGAAACTGGGTTTTTTGCCTGTAATCTCCACTTCTATGAGGAGTTTACCAGTCTGTGGACAGGAAAATCCTCCACTTTCTTGAGCAGAAAAGCAAATGAGATTATATAGAAGTTAGGAATATGTTGCTGAGCTGTAAAACAGATCCCATACTCAGGCTAATACTTGTGTAGATTGAGAGTAATTCACAGAATGGTTTGGGGTGAAAGGGACCTTGAAGATCATCTAGTTCCAGCCCCCTGCCATGGGCAGGGACACCTTCCACTAGACCAGGTTGCTCAAGGCCCTGTCCATCCTGGCCTTGGAATACCTCCAGGGAGCATCCACAGCTTCCTTTGGCAACCTGTTCCACTGTCTCAGCATCCTCACTGTAAAGAATTTCTTCCAGATATCCAGTCTAAATCGCCCCTCTTCCAGCTTAAAGCCATTCCTCTCATCCTAGCACTACAAGCCCTTGTAAAAAAGTCCCTCCACAGCTTTCTTTTTAGTTCCTCTTCAGGTACTGGAAATCCTCTTCGTTCAGTCTCTTGAAGGTTTTAATAACCTGCTTTATTGCAGGTAACACAGGAAGCAGTCTCAAAACTATTTGTCCTTTTAGTATTGAGAAGCTTCTTTTGATACAACTTTTCAAGCCTCCAGATAAGTGACCTGAGCCCTGCTGAAATGGTTGCTTAGTTCTTGACGTTTCTCTCTTTTCAGGCCTTTCTTCAGGTGACTGACAAAGAAGTGCTTGCATCACAGCTGCTCATACTGGCTGGGCAGAGACTGGCCTTCGCTTTACTTCATACACAAACAAAGGAGGGGATGGAAATCCTTGGTAGGCTTCCTTCAACACTGTGCACTTGGCTCAAAGCTATGGTAAGTTAAGCTCTATTTTGGAAAAAAGGTTTGTTTTCTTTGGTGTTTTGTTGGTTGGTTTTTTTTTTTTTTTGAGAGCTCCTGTTCACTGAGCCAGAGATTACATCTGAATGGCCCTTTTGTACTAATGGATGCAAGAATTTGTTCTCATTTCTCCTGGTGCTAGTTCTGTTTCCTGAAGGGTAAAGCAGTTTGGGTCAATAAACCTTAGTCTGCTTTTATACAACTTGAGGAGGGCTTATTCGCAGGTGATGATCTGTAAATTTACTCTGATGCTGTGGTTATTCTTTTCTGTAGGACCCCCAGGAACTTCAAAATGTAGAAGTGCCAATTGCCACAACAGCTAAACTAGTTAACAAAGTCATAGAGCACCTGCCGGAGAACCACGGGCAGTACAGCCTTGCCTTGAACCTGATCGAGGCTGTAGAAGCCATCTCCTCATGACATCCTTGGGTAGCACAGCTCTGCTCCACAGAGGTATCATGCATGATTTTACACAACCAGGCTGAACTTTGCAGAAACAAACAACAAACAAAACTGCTCCCCAGCCTAGAATTTCAGAAGGTAATTTTAAATTGGAGTATATTTTAAATTCTGCACTAGTAGAAAGATGTTTAGTTTCTAGTACACTTGTCAGTATCTGAAATGCTTTCTTATTTATTTCTGACTTGAGTGCTTCTTGAGGTAGTCTAAATTTGGATATATTTGGCAGCAGTTTTAGTCTATTTACAAAAGTCACATCTTGTGTAATTCTGTATTTCATGCTGGCAATAACTGCTGCAGTCTCAATGTTCCATGTATGATTTGTTTCTCCAACCCAAGCTGTAGAAACACCTGAGACAAACTTCATTCTCTGAAGTTACCATGTAAAGCCTATAACTGTACTTTCAGAAGTGTAGAGCTGGTGTTGGGTGGGCTCATGCCTTGCAGCTGCATTACATGTGACAGTGACAACTGCACTGAACAGGCTGAAACACGCTGGGGCCTTACACAAAGGGACAACAGCCCCCCCTGAGAAACAGCATGGGAAGGAGAATCCAATTCTCCAGACACAAACGTGGACTCATCTTTTAGTCTGGACCTCCCAGTATTGCCTCTGCAGTGCTGGGCTTCAGCTACAACTGGATTTGCATCCCTCTTTTTTACTGTTAAGCTCTGCTGAGTTTAAGTAGGTGAAGGACTGTCTTATTGTAAGATTGTTCCCCCATCTTACCACTGTAGAAGATGTAGTATGCTATGAATCTCTGCACAAGTTAACTTGTAGTCCAAAACTGCTTAAGTAGTTGACCCAACTTCACTGAAGATCTATATATAGTACTGAGTACTTTAGCCTTAAAACCCATACTTTTATTCATACCTACTGGGAATCAAATAGTGACTATCTTCACTGTTGGGGTGGTATTAAACATAACAATTTATCTTTCCTCATTTAGTACTGTTTACCTTCTAGCTAAAGGAAGCCAGGAGAGAAAAAAGAAATTGGTGTAAACTGTTTCTGTCTTGAAGTCAGCTGAAATAACTAGCTCAGTCTTGTAACCTGCTCCTACCTGCATCAAGTGTGACAAACATTCATAGTATTCTGCCTTGCTGGAGACAGAATTTAGTCTTGCATTTCTGGAGTATGTGCTGCTGTCATCTAAGGGTTAAGACTCCCCCTAAAGAAAATGGTACTGAAGGTGGCTTGTTCTACACAGCTTCCTTCACCTGTTCAGCATCCCCAGTTCCTGATCACTGCACTTTAGCTGATGAAGGCTTCTTGAGAAGTTTTGATACTAGATGTTCTGACTTCCTACAGTGATGTGAGGACAAAGAATGGTAAGGATTCTAGTAAGAGCAAGTTGCTAGCCTTGGTTTTTGCTTTAGGAATTTCTATACTGACTTCCATGACAGAGATTAAAACAGCTGTAGGGGGAAAACGGAAGGCAGACAGCAGTTATGCAGAAATCAGTCTGCTAGATTTGGTCATCATGGAACCTGAGGAAAACTGAAAATGGTTCTTAGTTGTGTTACATTCCTGTATCCTGGTACAGCTGTGTAAAGGGTTTCCTGTGACCCAGTATCATGTCAGAGCTGACACTACACCAATCAAATCTGTAATGTACTGTAAGTAATACTATGTATATAGTGCTATTTTGTGTCTAATTTGCTGTGGGTTTGTGTAAATTGATTAAATAAAATTTGAGGTTTCATTGTGACTTTTCTTTCTTTTTAGGGATTAGTCATCATCTTGTGTTT
Source organism: Eubucco bourcierii (assembly GCA_013396675.1). Classification (NCBI taxonomy): domain Eukaryota; kingdom Metazoa; phylum Chordata; class Aves; order Piciformes; family Ramphastidae; genus Eubucco; species Eubucco bourcierii. The sequence goes on along the minus strand of VWZE01021285.1, from coordinate 199,096 downwards.
TATGAGAGGAGGAGGAGGAGGAGAGAGGCCAGTGTAGAGAAGCCTGGGTTCCCTGTGGGGCTGCAGACCACTTTGCTGACAGTATAAAACCAATACAGTAGCTGTTTTACTGGAGGGTTTCACTTAAACAGAAGTGAACTTCAGAAGTGCACAGGTTGCTAAAGGCAAGAAGATCAGTTATTTTGAACCATCCTTTTAATGAAGCAGAAAAGTAATATACACAAGTAATATACAGAGAAGGTTCCCACCAAAACCCCACAGGATAAGTCAGCTCAGGCTGAGGCTTAAGCACCTGGTTGTGCAGGCCCTGGTACACAGAGCTGGGCAGCCACCACTTGCGTACACAGCACTGGCTGTGACTTTGGAGCAGCTCTTGGACAGGCAGCCCGTCCTCACCTGCTTGCTTTTCCAGCAATGACCTTCAGGCACCGCGGGCAGGGAGTGCTTGAGGAGTCAGCAGTGTACCTCCTGCAGCGAGGGCATTTTGCTTTGGCGATGGGTTGGGCTATAACTTTGTAGGAGGAGTCTTCTCGGATAAAACCTCCTGTTGAAGACAGCACCATTACTGAGCTGCTGTAGGTGCAGTCAGCATACTCAACTCTGCCTGTGAAACCAACAGCTAAGCATGGTGGACTGTAGAGGAGAACTGTCTGCTTAGCACAGTAACCTGTTTGGAATCATTCTCTTACCTTCCATGTTAATCAGAAAGTTCCCTTTGATAATGTTTGCATCTGCAGGTGTTTCTTTAGGTAGCTCACTCAGCAGGGTGGTCTGGGAAGCCATCATTATTTCATTCAGCTGTGAAACACTAGATGTTTCTTCAGCCTGCAGTGCCTAGGGAATCACACAATGTTTCAGTTGGAAAAGACCTCTGATCATCTAGACCAACCCTCAACACCACTGTGGGCATTAAACCATGTTCCAAAGTGCCATGTGCATGTTTGCTGAACACCTCCAGGAACAGTGCCTCCACCACTTCCCGGGGCAGTGTTCCAGTGTCTTACTCCTCTGCATAGCAGGAAAAATTTCTTTACTGAAAATCTAAACCTCCTCTGGCAGCTTCAGGGCACTTTATCTCATTCTATCACCTGATACTAGAGGAAACAGGCAACCCCCCCAACTCACTACAACCTCTTTTCAGGGAGTCTCCTCCTTTCAGTCGCCTAGAAATAACCCGCGAGGGGAAAGAAGATGAATCCAGGTACATTTGGTGGTGTCCAGTGACAGGATAAGAGGCAACAGACATAAAAGTGGACGAGGAGAAAACAAACAAGAGAGGTGATCAAATGCTGGCACAGGTACTCCAGAGAGTTTGTGGAGTCTCCATCCTCAGAAATACTCAAAATCCAACTAGACGCAGTCCTGGATCATCTGCTGTAGCTAACCCTGCCTGAGCAAGGGGGCTTGGGCTATACAATCCCTAGCAGTCCCTCCAAACTGAACTACTCTCTGATTTTTCTGGCAAGTAAAAAGCAGAAGAAAGTTTACAGCAATTATTTTTTTTCAGACAGACAATGTGATCTTTTACCTCCATTAACTCAAACAGCAATCCAGGCTCAATTACAATGATGACTTCATATTCCAAAGCATTCTTGCCAGAGATGGACCCAAGGAAAGAATCTCTCATCGCACATGCACCTTCTATTGCTTCCTCAATGCCAGGCTTCTTCCACGCTGAGCTGGCTTTAATCCAGCCTGTCCGGAACACGCCCTCTGAGTCTTCAAAGCCAACAGAAGAGTTTTTAATTTGGTGTCTCTCTATCCAGGTGTTTATTAAATAATGAAGAATGGCACATCTCTGTATGTGCATTGAAACAGGGCACTACAGAATTCCTTACATACTAGAGGTGCTTTACCTTTCTTATAAGGGAGGTGCTGGAAAACCTCCTCTGCCAAGTGCGGAAGGATTGGCGCGAAGGATCGGACCACTATGTCCAACGCCTCTGCTAGCACGGTTTGGCATGAGCGGCGCTTGGGATCCTTCTCTTCTTCACAATACAGCCTGCAAGGCACAGATGGAAATATAGTACAGTGAGAGACATACCTTCAGGACTGCCACTGACAGTGCCCAAGTAAGTGTGACCTAGTTGTCCTTCCCAGAAAAGCTTCTCTTCATTTCCCTTCCTAGGCAAGCACCATTTAAATATATGGAAGCATAGGAAGAAGTTCTTTCCAGTGAGGGTGGTGAGGCACTGGCACAGGTTGCCCAGGGAGGTTGTGGCTGCTCCCTCCCTGGAGGTGTTCAAGGCCAGGTTGGATGAGGCCTTGAGTACCCTGTACTAGTGGGAGGTGTCCCTGCCTATGGCAGGGGATTGGAACTAGATGATCCTTGAGGTCCCTTCCAACCTTACCATTCTCTGATTGCTTTGGTTGGAACAGACCATCAAGTCCCACTGTCAACCTAACACCATCATGGCTGTTATACCATGACCCTGTGTGCCATCTCCACACATTTCTTGAACACCTCCAGGGATGGTGACTCCATCACCTCCCAGGGCAACCTGTTTCATTGCTTTACCACTCTTTCAGGAGAGATATTTTTTGTAATACTCCCCTGGCACAATTTCAGGCCATTCCCTCTCTCTGTATTACCTGATACGAGGAGGAACAGCAAGGGAGTTTTTGTCCATGGCACATTAAGTGGCTTCATTTGTACAGAAGAGAATCTTAGGGAGGTAAGCCTGCAGCTCTGCTAGCCCTTTCATAGAATGGTCCAGGCCAGAAGGGAGCTCTAGAGGTCATCTAGTCCACCCCCGCTGCAGTCAGTAGGGACATCCCCACTGGCCCAGGTCACTCAGGGCCCCATCAAGCCTCACCTTGAGGCCCCTTCCCTGGAGACATTAAACCACCACTCTAGGCAACCTGTTCCAGTGCTCCACCACCCTCATGTTAAAGAACTTGTTCCTAGCATCCAATCTAAATCTGCTCTTCTCAAGCTTGAACCCATTTCCCCTCATCCTGTCACTGCAGCCCTTTGTAAACAGCTTCTCTCCATCCTTCCTGTAGGCTTCCTTCAGGTACTGGAAGGCTGCTATTTGGTCCCCCTGGAGTCTCGTCTCCAGACTGAGCACCTCCAGCTCCCTCAGCCTGTCCTCATAGCAGAGCTGCTCCAACCCTCTGATCATTTTTGTGACCTCCTCTGGACCTGCTCCATTAGGTCCATGTCCTTCCTTCTGCTTCATCTACAAAAGTAACAGAGTTTTTTTGTTTGTTTTTTTTCCCCCTCCCCTTTACTTGTATTGTGGAAACTAAAGGGGAATACATCCCCAACACCTCCCTCCCATGTGAAACAGCCCTTTCAAAGTTCATATCCTTAGGATTCTTTTACTTGGTGTTTTATATGGGCAAAAGACAGGAATGTACCAAGGTAAGTGCTGAAAGCCCTTCCCCCTACTTCCCCAAATTCAGATGCACACCTCTAGGTACACAGATCCAAGAACCTATCTTTTTAACTTTAATTTTAAATTCATTTAGTTTTAAATGCATATGCTTGATCACCTTCCAAAGTTAGTCAGTATCTGTAGCGTGGAGAATACAGAAACACACTGATGGCAAAAACAGCAGAAAGCAGCTGAGCCTTCGCCTGTGAGCTTCAGTGCACTGTGAGATGTTCTGTGAGACACTCAACAGTCCCCTGTAATGTTACCTCCAGGTCAAACCGACCAACTTCCCCCCTTTAAAGACAGCAGTAATGAGCTTACCTGTCTTTGATCATGGTGAAATAAAAGTTAGACAAGTTTCTGGAACAGAATGTTTGCAATAATCGAACGACTTTGCTATAATCATATTCTTTGTATGCTTCTGTAACCTAGGAGGGAGAGCAGAGAGGTGAGAACAGGGTATCAGTTTTCAACACATGGCACACAATGAAAAAAACCTCTGATGAACTTAAGACAAATTGTAATGACTGACACAAAGTCTGAGAGCATCTCCTCTTCAAGAGGTTGTTGGGACAGAGGAAAGAAAAAAGAAGTTCATTTAGTTAACAATTAAGACTAACAAGAAATTAATATTTGAAGGGAAGAGGATGGGAGAACTCCAGAAATGATGCTCTCATGTTCTCAGTCTGCAGAGCAGTTCTGAGTGAAAGGAACAATGACATTTTGGACTGCAGACATCCAAAGCTCTAGCTGCTTTTTGGGTTTCAGTGCATTGTTTTTTGGTTTGGGCTTGTTTCTTTGTTTTGTTGATTTGGTTTTTTCCTGTTTACATTTTTTTGGGGGGGTTTTGGTTTGTTCCAGGGGTTTTTTTGGGTGCCTTTTTTTTGTTTGTTTGCTTGAAGGTTTTTGGTTGATTTCTTTTCTTCCTGTATACATTTTTTGAGGGGGTTTTGGTTTGTTCCAGGGGTTTTTTTGGGTGCTTTTTTTTGTTTGCTCAAAGGTTTTTGGTTGATTTCTTTTCTTCCTGTTTGCATTTTTTGAGGGGGTTTTCGTTTGTTTCAGGGTTTTTTTGGGTGCCTTTTTTTTTGTTTGTTTGCTTGAAGGTTTTAGGTTGATTTGTTTTTTCCTGTTTACTTTTTTTTGGGGGGGTTTTGGTTTGTTTCAGTGTTTTTTTGGTGCTTTTTTGTTTGTTTGCTTGAAGGTATTTTGTTGATTTGTTTTTTTCCTGTTTACTTTTTTTTTGTTTCAAGGGTTTTTTGGGTGCTTTTTTTTGTTTGTTTGCTTGAAGGTTTTTAGTTGATTTGGTTTTTTTCCTGTTTACATTTTTTTGGGGGGGGTTTGGTTTGGTTCAGGGGTTTTTTTTGGGCGCTTTTTTTTTGTTGTTTGCTTGAAGGTTGTCTTTTCTTGTTGCCTCTTTTAAAAATTACCCTCTTCTGTTCAAATGATGTCAAAACAAATGATGTTTGTTTGAAAACAAGCCCTTCCTCTCAAAACTTGAAACAGTCTCAATGAGTGCACATTGCCTCAAAAACATCCTTGTGGTCACCATTTGCCTACTCAATACATACTCTTCACTCATACACTTAAAAAATTTTCCCTACAGGGTATAAGCAATAGAAAACATCAGCCATGGACTGACAGAATTTCCCCCTACCTTGTTGCCATAATCCTGCAGTAGATGCAGCATGTATTGATCTACTATGTACATCTCTGAAGGGGGGATGGAATCTGTTTCTGGGTTGAAGCCAGCCATGTTTCCCAGCATGAAGCGCAGCGTGTTCCGGAGCTAGGCACAAACCAGCAAATTTAAATGTTAATGGCCTGCACTTCAGATGAAACATGAAGTGATTTTGTTCCATCATGAGTTGCACCTAAAGCTGGCTGGTTTTCAAAAGGATTTTTGGATTGTAACAAAAACATCATGAAGACCACATGCCAAAAGGACATAGAGAAGACTAAAGGCTGCAAAAACGAATCCTGTCCCTTAGTGCATACTGCTGTTTGAACCACAGAGGCAGAAAGCAGCAGCACCCACTAGATTAATCTGGAAAACCCTTCTAGGCTAAAGATTGAGAAGTTTTGCAATTAATTCTATTCAGGCACCACAAACAGAATATAGTATAGATTTGTTTGGAGGAAACCTTCAAGATCATCCAGTCCAACATTCAACCCAGCACAGCACTGTTACCACTAAACCACATCCTTAAGGGCCAGGTCCACACCCTGCTTGAACCCCTCCAGGGATAGTGACTCCATCACTGCCCTGGGCAGACCAGCCAGTGTTTGAGAACCCTTTCAGTGAGGAAGTATTTCCAGCCCAAACTGCCTCTGGTGCAGCCTGAAACCATTTCTTCTTGCTCTCTCACTTGCCACCAAGGAGAAGAGGCTGACTCTCTCTAGGTAGTTGTAGAGAGCAATGAGATCTCCCCTCACCCTCCTCTTCTCCAGACTGAACAACCCTGTCTTCCTCAGCTCTTTGTAGGCCACGTGCTCCAAGCCCTTCAAGAGCCTTGCTGCCTTTCTCTGGACATGCTCCAGCACTTCCATGTTCTTTTTATAAGTAAAGGACACAGAACTAAACACAATACTCTGTGTGGCCTCACCAGTGCCACAGATATGCAAAGGACCTGTCACAGAATCATAGAATGGTAAGGTTGGAAGGGACCTCAAGGATCATCTAGTTCCAACCCCCTGCCATAGGCAGGGACACCTCCCACTAGTACAGCTCACTCAAGGCCTCATCCAATCTGGCCTTGAACACCTCCAGGGAGGGAGCAGCCACAACCTCCCTGGGCAACCTGTTCCAGTGCCTCACCACCCTCACTGTAAAGAACTTCCTCCTAACATCCAGTCTAAATCTCCCCTCTGCCAGTTTAAACCCATTGCCCCTTGTCCTGTCATTGCAAGACCTTGTCAATAGTCCCTCCCCAGCCTTCCTGTAGCCCCCTTCAGATCCTGGAAGGCTACTCTAAGGTCTCCTGGAAGCCTTCTCTTCTCCAGGCTGCAGAGCCCCAACTCTCTCAGCCTGTCCTCATAGCAGAGCTGCTGCAGCTCTTTGGTCATCTTCGTGGCCTCCTCTGGACCCGCTCCAACACTTCCATGTCCTTCCTGTGCTGAGGGCTCCAGAACTGCACACAGTACTCCAGGTGGGGTCTGACGAGAGCAGAGTAAAGGGGCAGAATCCCCTCCCTTGCCCTGCTGCCCACACTGCTCTTGATGCAGCCCAGGACTCAGTTGCTGTCAGGGCTGCGCTCACACTGCAGGCTCATGTTGAGCTTTTCATCAACCCAGCCTCCAAGGTCCTTTTCCTCAGGACTGCTCTCAACCATTCACCACCCAGCCTATATTTGTGCTTGGGATTGTGGCTACCCTGGTGCAGGACCTTACACTTGGCCTCATTGAATGTCATGAGGTTGGCCTGGGCACACCTCTGCAGCCTATTCAGGTCCCTCTGGATGGATCCCTGCCCTCTAGCAAGTCGACTGTGCCACACAGCTTGGTGCCATCTGCAAACTTGCTGAGGGTGCACTGATTCCTCTGTCCATGGCACTGACAAAGATGTTAAACAGCACTGGTCCCAGCCCTGTCCTCAGAATGGAGAGCTTAACCATATTTGGCTCTTACCTTGTTGATGTCATCTCTTGCAGCATTAAGCACAACAGGCCCAATCAGCACCTCAGCAAAAACATTGGATTCGGCCACCCACCAGCGCAGAACATCGGCACCGTACGGCGGATCCTTGGTGTGATCCTAAGTGGAGACAGAAGGGCACATCAGTAGAAGTGCTGGGTGTCCTGCTGCATGGTGAGCAGCACAAGTCTGTGTTGCCAGTGCTGCGCCTATAGCTGTAAGCCTGCACAGAAAGCTCAATGCATTTGGAGGTCTCTACCCTCTTTCAACAAGATTTATTGTTAAGCCAGGACTACAATATAAACTCACAGCTGTCCGTGTACAGGCAGTGCTAGAGCTCAGCTAAGTTGAGAGAAACTCACCTTGAATCCTTTGAACACCTGACATTAAACCAGCAATGTCAATATCTAAACCTGCATAGGTTTTTTTACTCCCTCTTAGTTTTCCACCCTCTCTTCAAGTCTGAAAATAGCTTCTCTTCTTTTGAAAGGAACAGAAACTATTGTGGTTTTGACTGAATCAGATATTTGTAAGGATTTTTTTTTGCCTCGAGTTACAAAGTCTGCTTAGCAGCCTCAGAAAGAGCAACAGCAGGGCTGGGCAGGGAAAAAAAAATGTCCAGAGCATCACCTGCAGTGCAACCTCCCTGACCAGTCAGTAAACAGCCTCCTCTGAGAGGGAATTGCTGGGGTGCAACTGCTGCTCTGAGCGCTCTGCTGCTAGGCCTAGTTTGTAGGTTTCGGTCAGCTGGAAGCAAAGATTAATTATTGTATTATTTTTTTAAATTACAAAATGTTAGGGGTTGGAAGGGACCTCTAGAGATCACTGAGTCCAACCCCTCTGCCAAAGCAGCAGCACCTAGGACAGGCCACACAGGAATACATCCAAACAGGTTCTGAAAGTCTCTAGAGGAGACTCCGCAACCTCTCTGGGCAGCCTGTTCCAGGGCTCTGTCAGTCTCACAGTAAAGAAGTATCTTATCTTGAGGTGAAACCTTCTGTGTTCCAGCCTGCACCAGTTGTTCCTTGTCCTCTCAGTGGGCACCACTGAAGAGAGACCATCACTTTCATCTTGACACCCACTCTTCAGGTACTTAGAGACATTAATAAGAGTCCCCCTCTGAGCCTTCTCCTCTCAAGACTAATCCTCACCCATCACACCATCACCAGTGCACCTGAGTAAAAAGGAACCATTCTACCCTTTCTACACAATGCATTTTCTCCTCTCTTAGCACAGAACAAAGGTATCAACTGCAGCACAGCCAAAGCCTTACAGAGTTCTGCTACAAGACAACTTTTTAGAGACAAACACTTCACAAGACAGTTGCAGAATCTGGCAGTGAAAGGAAACTGTAACTGGCCATGCTAAGAAACTCCAAAGTTTGACTTACTTCACCTCCATTGATAACTACATCAGGGTCAACCACGTTGCCAATAGATTTAGACATCTTCTCCCCTTTCTCACCAAGAGTAAATCCATGAACTACCAGTGTCCTGGAGATTTTAGTGAAAACAAAACCTCAGTGAAAAATAAATCTATGTTAAAAGTAGATTTCTAATGGTGACACCAAAACATACAGAAAACCTCTTTTTTGGTAAGCTTCATCTCTTGGGTTCACCCAACCACAAATACCCTGTACTACCATCCAAGCAGGATACACAACTTTATTTCCCTCACTTGATTTTCCCGTGAGCAATAAATTACAATAGCCAGGGATTATGTATTTCAGATGAAATAAAGATTAAAGTTTTATTTACTCTTTAAGCTAATACATTTCCCAGCACTTCACAGCCTCTTTTGCAGCTGACCCACAGTCCTTCATTATGCTTTTTTTATCTTCCAGGGGACAAACAGTGGGTCACAGCTTCAGTGTAACACATGCACACACAATGCTTCTGAGCTCCCTGCAGCCTAATGTTCAACTCAAGTTGGTGATCTTAGGAATTTTTCATACTGAACCTCCCATAACAATCCCTTTGATGATGGGATGAGGAGAGATGGAAAAAGAGCAGATCTGTCTCTGATAAGAGGATATACCCAAATGACTGAGAAACAAAACCATCTATTAAAATTATGATGGAAAAAAAAATCTAAATAATAAATCCATTACAATCTAATCCAAGATAAAACTTTATACTCAAAACATAAGAACATAAATCAAACTCTTCATAATGGTTTGGCTTCTCTTGTTCAAACACTACCAAGAGCCTGGCATTTAATGCATGAACTAGCAAGGTGCTTGCAATCCACACACTTACTTATATGGTGCTTTTTTCCTTGTTGCCACACTGGTCAGTAGGGAGGATTGGAACCAGCCTCCCAGTTGGTCTTTTCCTTCAAGGTATGTATCTGCTCTTTGCTCTGCACCTTTAAAAACAGAAGATGTTTAAAATATCAGCCTGTAGCTTCAAACAGTTAATAGACTTACTAGAAAAATCTCAGAAAGTGATTAGTAACACTTCAGTTTTGCTCTATACTTTCCTACGTGGTGTAGGGGCACTTGAACATGAAGTGATTCGTTAGTACCACAATTTCTTTTCAAATCCAGGATTCACTGAATGCCCAAATTTGACAAATAAGATGGCTTTGCCCCAAACAAAACAATACATTAGCAATGCAGGAGCTTAGAGGACTTCATATCTAGTCTTGAGGTCTGTGGTAACGGGTTGGACTTGATGATCTTTAAGGTCTCTTCCAACCTTGGTGATACTGTGACACTGTGATACAGCAGTCTTCCAGTATCTGAAGGGGGCCTACAGGAAGGCTGGGGAGAGACTACTGACAAGGTCTTGCAATGCCACGACAAGAGGCAATGGGTTTGAACTGGCAGAGGGGAAAATTAGACTGGATGTTAGGAGGAAGTTCTTTACAGTGAGGGTGGTGAGACACTGGCACAGGTTGCCCAGGGACGCTGTGGCTGCTCCCTGCCTGGAGGTGTTCAAGGCCAGGTTGGATGAGGCCTTGAGTAACCTGTACTAGTGGGAGGTGTCCCTGCCTATGGCAGGGGGTTGGAACTAGATGATCCTTGAGGTCCCTTCCAACCTTACCATTCTATGATTCTATAAGAAGTTCTCAAACTAGTTTCCAAGTACTGCTAAACCAACTGCAGGACCCAAGAAAAACAAATCAAAACACAAACCACAAAACAAAAGCCTCCCAAATGAAATAAAATTGCATATTTTGGAGTAAAAAATCTATGCTACAACTTCATCATCTGGGGAAGTACTCAGAATATAAGTCACATACATGAGGTACCTGACCAGCCTGTGTAAGGCATCAGACATTAACAGAGGAGAAAGAAAGCTTTGCCAGTGACCACAGCTCAGCTGTGACAGAATTTACATTTCTGGTCACTGGTGTTCCGTGAAAATGAAAAGTTTCAGGAAGGAGTCAGGGCAGCTTGTGAGAGAGAGGGGTCTGGAAGAGCCTGGTTTGTTTAGTTTATCCAAGTGAAGACTGAGTGGAAAACATTATTCTCTATAAATACAAGAAAAAGAAGAATGCTAGAGAAGAACAAGTAGAGCTAATGAGTAGTGCTGGCACCAGAGAAAAAATGGCTGCAAAGCAGAGCCTGGGTGTTCTCTCTGCACACTAAAAGCAGGAGAGCAACCTCAGCTTTCCCACAGGGTTGAAAGAGGACAGCAAAGTTTTAATGGCTTTACTGGTGGAGTTCAGTCACTGTACAATAAAGTGCAAGACTTGTTGACTCAAGAAGTTCCCTAAGAAGTCTCGCCTTGTCCTGAACAATCCCAGAGAGGTCACCAGCAGAGTGAGAACGTAATCGTGTGCCACACATCAGAACATGCAAGTCAAAGCCTGCAAAGGTGCAAAATGATACACATAGAATCACGGAATCATAGAATGGTAAGGTTGGAAGGGACATCCAGTTCCAAACCCCTGCCACAGGCAGGGACACCTCCCACTAGTACAGGTCACTCAAGGCCTCCTCCAACCTGACCTTGAACACTTTCAGGGAGGGAGCAGCCACAACCTCCCTGGGCAACCTGTGCCAGTGTCTCACCACCCTCACTGCAAACAACTTCCTCCTAACATCCAGTCTAAATCTCCCCTCTGCCAGTTCAAACCCATTGCCCCTTGTCCTGTCATTGCAAGACCTTGTCAATAATCCCTCCCCAGCCTTCCTGTAGGCCCCCTTCAGATACTGGAAGGCTACTCTAAGGTCTCCTCGAAGCCTTCTCTTCTCCATACTTGGCAGGAATTTAGTTCTGATTCTAAAAGCTTCTGGTGTAGTTTTCCAGATATCCACACAAAAGTTTTTCTGCTCAGCTTTTATCTGCTAGTTCCTTTTATCCTACTCTTCCTAGGACCCCTGAGACAAGGCTCCTTTCTGCTGCTGACACACTTGATTTATTTGTTTAACTTAATGGAAGTTTCGATATTTAGATCCATCCTGCAATAAAAGGAAGTTCAACATTACAAAGGTCAAAGCCACAGAGTTCCAGCTAGCACAGGAAAAATGTGTGGGTGGATGTTACGGTTTTTAACACAATTGTTTATTCCTTCAAGGAGTTCTACTAAGAGTTTGGGTTTTAAAAGTAGAATAAGTAGGAATCAGCCTTTAGTACTAACAGACTGTAAAAATACTCAGGAGGACAAGATAAAAAAAAAAACCCAAACAACAGACTACTTGGAGGCAGCAAAAATAGAGCAGTGGGAAATCTGTTACAACACCTTTGTTACTTAAAACTAGTTCACTAGACACTAGCTTTAGAGGAGTGAACTTGTTTGATGGGAATGCCTGGAATTACAACTCAGAGAAGAGTTCAAACAACCTACTGATTACAAAGAGCAAACTACCAGGCTTTTCTAACAGGAATGAGCACATCTGGCAGGCTGACTCATGTAGCTGACAAAGTTCATGGAGGCCTGAATAGTTTAACTGTGTAAAACACAAGCATGGGCTTGTTTGAAGCCTGCCTCATAGGTGCACAGGTAGCTCCCCTACCCCAGCTTCATTCAAGCTACAATAGTTACACATAAATTAATTAGAGCTGTGCACCCATTTCTGTAAATGGAGGAGTATGTTCAACAGCCCAGAAAAGACTTTTCAGTTGTTTATTTTACACTGAGTTATAGGACATAGTTCATTAAAGAGAATTACAATTTATGATCCTTCTAGTTTGGATTTCAAGATTCCCTATCTTTGATATTACAGACCTTGACTTTTAGATTAAATATACTGTATTCTAATGCCAGGAAAGAATCAACTAAGATAAATTCAAGCCTCTCAGTCAGCACAAAAGTTTAAACACTTAGATAGGTAAGTTGTAAAATAATCATATTCATTCAGTTAAATATTAGCCAATAAGATAGGGAAAAGGAAAAGAAGTTGTGGTGTTGAAAACTACCATCACTGTGATACAAAACTATGGGTAAAAAAAAGCTCTGTGACTTTCACATCAGAAAGAGACCAATCTGCACTTTTATATGACATACTTTGAAAAACAATCATCTTAAGGTTCTTGGGCAGACAGCATTCAGCCCGTGAAGAAAAAGTCCAGAGCCATGAAAGTTATTTCAAGACAGAAAATAATTCTCTGAAATGGATATACCAAAGATAACCTGGACAGGCTGGAGAGGTGAGCCCAGGCCAACATCATGAAATTCAACAAGGCCAAGTGTAAGGTCCTGCACCTGGGTAGGCTTAATCCCAAGCACAAATACAGGCTGGGTGGGGAATGGCTGAGAGCAGCCCTGAGGAAAAGGACCTTGGAGTCTGGGTTGATGAAAAGCTCAACATGAGCCTGCAGTGTGCACATGCAGCCCAGACAGCAACCGAGTGCTGGGCTGCATCAAGAGCAGCGTGGCCAGCAGGGCAAGGGAGGGGATTCTGCCCCTTTGCTCCTGTCAGACCCCACCTGGAGTCCTGTGTGCAGTTCTGGAGCCCTCAGCACAGGAAGGACATGGAAGTGTTGGAGCAGGTCCAGAGGAGGGCCATGAAGATGATCAGAGGGCTGGAGCAGCTCTGCTGTGAGGACAGACTGAGAGAGTTGGGGCTCTACAGCCTGGAGAAGAAAAGGCTTCAAGAAGACTTTGGAGTAGCTTCCAGTATCTGAAGGGGGCCTACAGGAATGCTGGGGAAGGATTATTTACAAGGTCTTGTAATGACAGGACAAGGGACAATGGGTTTAAACTGGCAGAGGGGAGATTTAGACTGGATGTTAGGAGGAAGTTCTTTACAGTGAGGGTGGTGAGGCCCTGGAACAGGTTGCCCAGGGAGGTTGTGGCTGCTCCCTCCCTGGAGGTGTTCAAGGTCAGGCTGGAGGAGGCCTTGAGTGCCCTGTACTAGTGGGAGGTGTCCCTGCCTATGGCAGAGGGTTGGAACTAGATGATCCTTGAGGTCCCTTCCAACCTTACCATTCTATGATTCTATATATTAAGACATCACAGAACCCAAATGGGAACCTTTACTCAAATTAACAGGGAATTGAGTCTTGATTCTGCTACTCCTTATTAAAACTGTTATCTTCCATTAGACAGGATTAGAGCTACATTTTGTAAATGAGGTGCTTTAAGATCTTAAAAAACAGAAGTCTGTAACTGCATAAAATACCACTACTTTGTTGCACCTTTCAAAACTCAACCAGAAACATTTCTAAAGAGTCTGAACTTTAACATTTGTAAAGGTCTTCTAGAAAATTGATGTTTGCTGATGGTACTATTACCTGACCACGTTGCTAAGAAATAAAACCTCTGGTACTAACGTGTTTTATAATTCAACAAGATTGTTATCGTGTAATTGTGTACTTAGGGTTTAAAGTCCAACAGACTTGATGTATGGGATCAGACTCCTCCTTCAGAAAGGACTCCTGACTTTGGATTATCTCCCAAGCAGTGTATATTTTAACAGATACATGTAGAAATATATATATGATGCCTTCTGAGTAGCTCCTACTGGAATTAGGAACTATAAACAGCATATAGCAAATCTAAATATTTAAAGCCACAGTTTTAAGCCATTTTCTGCTTTCGTTACTGGAAATCAACAGAAGGAGTCAAAATTTTGCTCTCATTACTGGAAATCCCCAGAAGTAGTCAAAAGGTACACCCTATACTCTTAAAATTATAAACCTTCCTTAGCTTGAGAAGATAAATTTTGTTCTGCCTCAACAGAACAAACTGAAATTTGTTAATGGAAAATAATTTAAGTTACCAATCAGCAGCAAATTCCCTTGGCCATTTGTGTCATCAAACTTCCATCCTCTGAACAAGCATGTTCTGACCACAAGCTCTATGGTATGCCACAGGGCAGAATCAGTCAGACTAGAGTATTAGAAAAGTCTCAGCTGAAAATGAGTTTGCCAACACTGAACTCCCTATCTTTACAAGTAAAAGCAGCTTTAGAAGAAGTCACAACCGGTTTGCCACTGGCATGATCTGAGTTTTGCTGATACCAATGTCATCAGGCCAACCAGGTAAGATTTTGTTTTCCAAAACCAGTTAGATTTTGTTTTCCAAGTATGTTAACATAAAGATCAATGTACCAATTCTTTACCTTCTAAAACATGAGCCCAGGAAGTTCCACTGTCGAACCAGATATCCAGGACATCCTGTCCCTTGACATAATCTGAAACATCCTGACCACCAGCCTATTGGAAAAAAACATTATTAAATAATACCATACATTATTCACAGTATCACCGAGGCTGGAAGAGACTTCAAAGCTCATCAAGTCCAACCCAATACCACAGACCTCAAGACCAGACCATGGCACCAAGGGCCACGTCCAAACCCTCCTTGAACACCTCCAGGGACGCTGACTCCACCACCTCCCTGGGCAGCCCATTCCAGCAGTCAATGACTCTCTCAGGCAAGAACTTTCTCCTCACCTCCAGCCTAAACTTCCCCTGGCACAGCTTGAGACTGTGTCCTCTTGTTCTGGTGCTGCTTGCCTGAGAGAAGAAAGCAACCTCCTCCTGGCTACAACCACCCTTCAGGTAGCTGTAGACAGCAAGAAGGTCTCCCCTGAGCCTCCTCTTCTCCAGGCTAACCAATCCCAGCTCCCTCAGCCTCTCTCCATAGGGCTGTGCTCAAGGCCTCTCCCCAGCCTCGTTGCCCTTCTCTGGACACGTTCAAGTACCTCAATGTCCTTCCTAAATTGAGGGGCCCAGAACTGGACACAGGACTCAAGGTGTGGCCTAACCAGTGCAGAGTACAGGGGGAGAATGACCTCCCTGCTCCTGTTGGCCACACTATTGCTGATGCAGGCCAGGATGCCATTGGCCTTCTTGGCCACCTGGGCACACTGCTGGCTCATGTTTAGGCAGGTGTCAATCAGCACCCCCAGATCCCTTTCTGTTTGGCTGCTCTCCAGCCACTCCCACCCCAGCCTGTAGGCTCTGCATGGGGTTGTGGCCAAACTGCAGCACCTGGCACAATCATATCATCAGTGCTTTCAAAAGTAAAGCAGATTTGTTTTCTGGACCATTTTTTAACAGACTTTGCTACATAATTCGTGTTCACTCACAAAGTAGACAGTTTATCATTTTCAGGTAATTACTGAACTATCTGAATTATTTTCACTATCATTTTCAGGTAATTAATTTTCAGGTATCATAATTCAGGTAATTAATTCAAGAAAACCCAAATTAGAACTATTTAAAACAACCAAAATTCCTGAAATGGCAGAGGAACACTGTAATTTTGTGTCCCATCTTAAAAGCACACGGTTACAGGAACAATAAAAAGTAGAAGGCTCTAAACAAAAATCCTCATTTACTTTAATGACCAAAAATAAATATATTCAGGCTTAAAATTTGGTCAGTTAGGATGTCACTCTCTTCCTGAAATAAAAAGAGGAGGATGGAGAGATCTCTCCTTTAAATTAATGGCACAAATCTGAATGTGCATTTTACCATATTAAGACCTCAATTTCTGAATATTCCTTTTGCAGGACACCAGTTTTAAAAGGATCATGGGACTGTATGAAAGTTCTATAGTATTTCTCATCACTGAACTGTCTCCAGCACCTGTATTTGAAGGGAAAACACCTACCTTTGCTACAGCCTCTTTTGATAGTAGTTTTTCAATAGGAAGGGTCCACCATGCATCTGTCCCTTGCTGCTCCACTATTTTGATGACATCTGTGACAGTTTCACTGAATCACAAGGGAAAAAAAGGGGTCTGTGAACTGATGAGTTAATCAACAAGAATCTGAGATCCAAAGTGGTGAGATACACTGATAGAGATCAAACTATTTAAACCTGTGATTTTCCAGCTTCTCATCCAGACAAGACTGCAGGGATCTTCCTGCCTGTATTAAAAGGATTTCCTACATTTTACCTTCCAAGTTGTGTAAAACCTGGACACAAAGACAACCACATGTATCCACATGTA
>VWZE01021285.1:136083-182620 GCA_013396675.1 Eubucco bourcierii | reverse complement strand
AGGCCCCCTTCAGATACTGGAAGGTTAATATCAGGTCTCCTGGAAGCCTTCTCTTCTCCAGGCTGAAGAGCCCCAACTCTCTCAGCCTGTCCTCATAGCAGAGCTGTTCCAGCCCTCTGAGCATCTTTGTGGCCCTAAAGAGCTTTGTATTCTAAAGAGCTTTTTTTTCCTTCAAATACTCAGTAACTGGGCACTCAAAAAAAACCCAGAATATGGCAGCAGCATCATTTTCACTTGCTGTTTCTTGACTTTGACCTGGAAATAAAGAGTTAGATTCTGTTCCTCTGCTCTCCAGAGACCTCACCTGGACCTCCAGTTCTGAAGCACCCAGCATAAGAGGGACATGGAACTACTGGATCAGGTCCAGAGGAAGGCCCCAAAGATATCCTCTGGAGCACATTCCCTATGGTAACAGGCTGCGACAGCTGGGGCGGTTCAGCCTGGACAAAAGAGGGCTCTGGGGAGACCCTGTGGCAGCTTTCCAGTACCTGAAGAGGGCCTACAGGAAAGCTGGGAAGGGACTTTTTACAAGAGTTTGTAGTGATGAGACGAGACAGAATGGCTTTGAACTTGAGTGGGTACATTTGGACTGGCTATTAGTAAGAAATTCTTTGCAGTGAGGGTGGTGAGACACTGGCACAGGTTGCCCAGGGAGGTTGTGGCTGCTCCCTCCCTGGAGGTGTTCAAGGCCAGGTTGGAGGAGGCCTTGAACAATCTGGTCTGGTTGAAGGCATCCTTCCAAAAGGCAGGAGGGGCTGTTATTAGATGATGTTGGCCAGCAGGGCAAGGGAGGGGATTCTGTCCCTTTACTCTGCTCTCGTCAGACCCCACCTGGAGTACTGTGTGCAGTTCTGGAGCCCTCAGCACAGGAAGGACATGGAAGTGTTGGAGCAGGTCCAGAGGAGGCCATGAAGATGATCAGAGGGCTGGAGCAGCTCTGCTATGAGGACAGGCTGAGAGAGTTGGGGCTCTGCAGCCTGGAGAAGAGAAGGCTTCCAGGAGACCTTAGAGTAGCCTTCCAGTATCTGAAGGGGGCCTACAGGAAGGCTGGGGAGGGATTATTTACAAGGTCTTGCAACAACAGGACAAGGGGCAATGGGTTTAAACTGGCAGAGGGGAGATTTAGACTGGATGTTAGGAGGAAGTTCTTTACAGTGAGGGTGGTGAGGCACTGGAACAGGTTGCCCAGGGAGGTTGTGGCTGCTCCCTCCCTGGAGGTGTTCAAGGCCAGGTTAGAGGAGGCCTTGAGTGAGCTGTACTAGTGGGAGGTGTCCCTGCCTATGGCAGGGGGTTGGAACTAGATGATCCTTGAGGTCCCTTCCAACCTTACCATTCTATGATTTTATGATTAAGGTCCCTTCCAACCTAAACCAGTCTATGAATATGTATTAGACTCTTTTAAACTTTTTTTTTTTTAATGGTAAGAAGCTCATATAGAAATGTATTATTATTACAGAAATAAGAAAACAATAAGAAAGCCTAAGTATTTTTTTTCTGATGTGAACAGACAATGGTGTGCAGTTGTGTGCACTGTTTACAATGTACTCAGTCACCGTCCCCACTAGGTAAGGGAATTGATTTTTAACATCATTTAATGCTAAGTCTAGACATAAATTAAAGGTTAAGAAATAAATGAAACCCCACATGCTTTGTCCTGCTGACTCACAGAGCACTTACTAAAGAGGTGATGTTTAAAACACGCACTGCATTTCAGGAGTGCAGCAGATCATCATGAGCTGCCAACTTTGAACTACAACTGCTGTTACCAAAGCCACCAGAGATTTCCTTTTGACTAACTCTTCATTTCTCATGCTACTTACTTAACTTCTACACACAGCAGTCCAAAAGGGAGTAAAGTAAAATAATGACCTGATGTAATTATCTTGAAAACACAGAAGAGAGATGATCTAACTTCTTTAGTGTCGTCACTCATCATATGAACTTTAGCACAAGTATTCTTCTGCACTGCTGGCAAGTTGAGATACTTTGCTACAACATTTAGTGGACTCTTACACAGGGTTTAAGCATTAAAACTCACCTTCTCTACAAAATGTAGAACAAATTATTGCTCCATTACATGACATGAAGTGCAACAGGAAGATGAAAATGCAGTTTTGCTGTTCAAAGTAGGAATAAAATTGCAACGATAGACAACTGCTTCGCATTACTCAATCATCAGTTAATTGATTTATTTTATAAGTAAATTCCTGCAGAACATCTCAGTAGGTTTTCTGGAGAGAAAATCCACTAACCAGTAATGCTAGCAAAGTTATAGCCAGCTAGCATACCACTGTCATTCTTACCCTTTCAGACTAGAATGGCTATAGAATCATAGAATGGTAAGGTTGGAAGGGACCTCAAGGATCATCTAGTTCCAATCCCCTGCCATAGGCAGGGACACCTCCCACTAGCACAGTTCACTCAAGGCCTCCTCTAACCTGGCCTTGAACCCCTCCAGGGAGGGAGCAGCCACAACCTCCCTGGGCAACCTGTTCCAGTGCCTCACCACCCTCACTGTAAAGAACTTCCTCCTAACATCCAGTCTAAATCTTCCCTCTGCAAATTTAAAGCCATTGTCCCTTGACCTGTCATTTCAAGACCTTGTAAATAATCCCTCCCCAACCTTCCTGTAGGCCCCCTTCAGATATTGGAAGGCTACTCTAAGGTCTCCTGGAAGCCTTCTCTTCTCCAGACTGCAGAGCCCAACTCTCTCAGCCTGTCCTCATAGCAGAGCTGCTGCAGCCCTCTGATCATCTTTGTGGCCCTCCTCCAGACCTGCACCTACACTTCCACGTCCTTCCTGTGCTGAGGGCTCCAGAACTGCACACAGTACTCTAGGTGGAGTCTGACAAGAGCAGAGTAAAGGGGCAGAATCACCTCCCTTGCCCTGCTGGCCACACCACTCTTGATGCAGCCCAGGATTCGGTTGGTTGTCTGGGCTGCATGTGCACACTGCAGGACTATCATTCAGTTTCCAGTTTAAGGATTACAGGACACAATTTATGGCTTTGTAATATATCTGCTACCATTTATCTTGGTAAAACAACATTTAGGAGCTCTGTTTCTGAGTGGTATCTCTCCCTTTCAGAGATATTTGCACAGAGGCCTATTTGCCTACACTTAGAGTTGTGAAGCGTTTACTTCTCCAAGACAAAAGCAAACAACAACTCCGGTCCTGGCAGATAGCTGATAAGCATCCCTTATGTCTTGCTTCCTTCAGACTAAATCTTTAAATTCAGAAAGCTCACAGGCAAAATAATTGACTAAGCCAAGAAGAAGTTTGTTTGTTTCAGCCCAAACTAAACTATTCCACTATTCTCTTTCGTGGGGTCAGCACACTGAAGAGGTTGGCTTTACAGCCAGACCTCCAGCCATGAGACAGACCACAGCACCTGCAAACACTTTAGAAAAAGCAATACACAGCATTAGTTTTCATTCCTTGCCAACAGAAGGCTCCATCTTTTCCTTCTTAAATACACTATCAGAGTATTTTTAAAGACAACTGTGGACAACTAATTGTCTTCAAGTGACTATTTCAAGACCTCTCTGTACTGTCTCAACGCATTCCTGTTACCCATACAAGTCACCAGCAGAAGAAAGAGTAGCTGAATTAAAAAAGATGACTAACCCTAAAATGTGCTTAATACCATGTAATATGTTAGTGCATGTTGAGTGCATTCATGGAAGATGTAATTCAATGCTTAGCTAATGGCCCTGGTTTCAACTTAGAGAAGAATTTTCTGCTCAAGAATCATACTCATAACCAGTACAGAAAAGCTATCAGCATGCCCTATAAAGCAAGTAGAAAATTTAAACAGATACTTAGCTTGTCTTCCACAGTAACTTTTCCATATTGCAAACACACTTCAGTGGAAGCACATAAACTCTAGTGGTTAATTAATTTCAACCTACATATTATGGAAGCATTCAGCAGTTATTTGATGATGTCAGTGTTTGCACAAATGTTAAAAAGGTGATAAATCCAGTTACAGATCCAAAACTAACAGCTATCTTGGACAACATGTGGGAATATACTCCTAACAATGTGTTCCAGCAACTGGCTGGATTCAGTCTGAACACAGCAGAAATCTGTTTTTCAGAGGTTCTAAGCTTTAGGTAAAGGAGTAGTGGCATAAAGGAGATAAAGCAGAAAAGCAAAGGAGAAGTGCTACCAATTTTCTAACACTGTTAATTGTGATGCCCTCCCTCTTCAAAGGAAGAGATAATTAGGTCAGGCCTATTACACAGATATTTGGAGAAATTAACAAGGTGGGGATACACCTTGTTAGTGCTGAAACACTGTGGTAGTTCTAACTGTCTATTACCTGTAATAAGGACAAACTGTTCTCCTCTCCAATGGAGGTGGGGGGAGGGACAAGATGGAAATAAACCCTTGCTATCAGTCTCCCTTGGGAAACCATCATAAAATGACTGCCTTCATTTACAGTAAGTAGATATTGCCAATGTCACACCACTGTGGATACACCACTAGTACAAAACATATTATGGACTAACCTTTTCCAAAATGTATCTCAATGCAAAGGTTTACACTGCTAATTTATGAAGGGCAGAATTACTTTAGAGACACATGAATAGGATTATGCTACAGATCAGTTTCCAGATCATTAAAAGGTCAGATTTGTGTTATCAATGACTTACAGGAAATAAGGAGGAGTCAATGACTGAAGTCAGCTTGTTATTTTCTCAGTATTCTTACAATTTTATCATAAAAAATTTCAGCACTGCAAGCTTTTTATCATTATAATAAATTTTCCCTAACTGAAGATAAATGAACATTAACAAGGAAGCATTTTATAACAGGAGACATTTAAGACCAAGTATTTCTAGGATATTGTTTCAATAAAGACTTTTTTCCTTCTACAGCTTGAAAAACTCAAGACAAAACAAACAAAAAAATCTCACCCTGTTCCTCTAGAGATCCTTGGAAAAGATTAACTAGTACCACAGGAGCGAGAAATAACTACGTTTGAAGGCATCTGCATTGTAAGGAGTAAGATTTTTCTACTGTAAGACTTTTGCAAAGTACTTTTAGACAAGGTGCAAATGAAAAATAAAATAAAAAAAAAACCGAAAACCAACCCACCTTTCTCAAATAACTACTCATCATTTTATAATCTGTGGGCTTCAACGTGAGCATGATAATTCCCTGAGTTAGCAATAAAAGCCATTGTAAAACTTTGCCCTGTATTCATACGCTATCTGGAAGAACTTGCATTACGTGTCACTCGCTACGTTTTCAGACTGAACCCCCCCTACGGCAATTCACGCTACCATGACACCAGCCAATCGCTCTGAAGTCTTGATATTGATTATGCTGAACACTTACTTAATGTGTTAACAGAAATTAGGCAGCATTAAGATATAGTCAGGAGGAGAGGAATACAGTGCCTGATGCTCTCTGGAGCTCTCTTCGTTCAAACAACGGCAAAGAGAAGTTGTCCTCTTTACGAACGTGAAGGTAGCGCGGCAGTAAGTATCGATGTTACGGTAAGTTGGTATTGCTTACAAGTCATTGTAATGTCTTAGTATTTTCAAAGGGTAAAATCTTAGCCCAGATTGAATCTGCTTTAAAAACTGCCTGTGTTTTGTTAATCAAAGTCATAGAGGACCAAAGTTCTCACGCTTTAGCTAATCTTTGCTATAGTACTTATTGCTACAAACAGTGGGTTTGGAAAGAGATAATTAGACGAGGTCAGATTAAAGTATCTATCTCACATTTATTAGCCGGTCTGAGCTACTACCAGAACTACAAATCTCTCATTTTACTTTTGCAGCTTTTTCTCTCTTCTCTTCCACGAGTTACAGAATTTCCTAGAATTAAAATGTTTTCTCTCAAAATGTAAGACGTTTCTTCAAGTTGACAAAGAGTATAAGCGCTGATTTGTGCACATTCTCTATTTAAACTCTTTTTTGGCTCCACTTGTATAGAAAAAAAAATCATCACATGGAATCTTACTTCTATATTCTTACTGAAAATGGCAATAACGAAAAACTTCCTTTTCTCTCTCTCATAGAGGTTTTTGCTGTTTTATAGTACTTTTTAAATTCCTGATTGCAGTATATATGTAGTATACTCTACCTAATACGCTACTGACAATTAGAATTTTTTTATAACCACAGACAGTGTCATACAGTGAAATATCTTTAAGGGCTATGGTGGCAAGGGGGGGGCCCACAGCAGTAAACAGGAAGAGTCTTAGAAAACCTGCATCAACCTTGTTGAATATAAGACTATAATCTAGCTCTTGGCTGTCAACTCAGACCGCATTGTTGACGCGGGGAAAATACTCTTATTAGAGACAAGCAGTTCCATCTTGAAAGAGAAGCTTTCTGCAGCCTTTCACATAAATTCAGGGAAACTCAATCACAGAAGGAAACACAGCAAGTATGCTTTAGGGACTTTTCTTTTGTTAAAATCTTTTTACAGGAGCTACATGAACAGAATCACCCAAGACTGACCATTGGTGCTCTCATATGTAACAGCAACTCCATGTGGACTACGCCTACTTCCAGTGGAGATGCTGTTACTTTTGATAGACACTCAAAAAAACTCCACAGCAGCTGCATGTTTATCCAGCACTCAGGATAAGAAAACAGCTTTTGTTCTGAAATGTAAGTTATTTACTGTTGTTAATTAATGATACTAATTATTGACACCATTTAAATATGAACATTCTTATGTGTTAGTAATGTGTCAGGAACCTAAGAGTTTCGAAAAGGTAATGCAAATGCTACATTTTAGGCCTAGCTGTTTATTTCAACAAGAACTGGTGTCCAGGAAAATGACCTATGAATTGACAGATTGCTTTCTAAGTTTGTCTGTCATTTCTATAGGCCAATATTCTGTACACTTTTCCTAGTCTGGTTACAGAAGTCTGCTATGGCTAACTTTAAATATTTAATGAGTGTTTTTCACACTTTTCTTTGAAAATTTAACCTCTGCTGTAAAATACTTCAGAAGAGTACTGACTACCTGATGAGTATCAGAAGCTGTCAGCCAAATAAATCTATTTTTCAAGCATATTGGATATGTCTTTTTTTTTTTTTTCTCCTCCCAGATCAATTCTAACCTCACATGCCATACTATCTCTTTGTTCATCCACCTACATGTGTGCCTGCCAGGCCAACGCCTACACACTAAGGCTGAGTTGCTAAACTATTGCAGAGTTTAATCACATCAAAATGTCTCAGTAGCCAGACATAACTCCAGCAATAATCTCACTTACAAAACACTTACTTTTTAATGCAGGTCACTGGTTTTCAAGGTAATTTTACAACAACCCAAAAGGAATTCCCATGCATCCTTCTTTTCAAGTGCTTTCTGTACCAGCTTGGTTAGCTCCTCTGTATTCTGAAGGAGCTACTGCTTCAGGGTGCCTTTCATGTTTGACTGACAACTGCTATACTGTTTTTAGTTACAGTCATATTTTGTTGTTAAACTACACATGTAATAAGTGAACACAAGCAACACACTCAAGCCTACTCTGCAGAGAGACTACAATAAATAGTAAATACATTTAAGTGAGTATGGTGGTATTGGGTTGACAGTTGGACTTGATAATCTTGGAGGTTTTATCCAGTTGGACTTGGTCTTAGAACCATTAAGGTTGGAAAAGACCATTATGATTCTAAGTATACACACTTTTAAATACACTAACAATTTTTGTGGGTAAAGTGATTTTATATCCCACAGAGCCTCCATCCAATTACTTCCTGGTGTGCGTCAGCATTATTCAGGTACTATCAACCACTATGCTTATTGTGGCCTTTTCTTGCAATTATTGTCTACTATGAGAGAGTCAAAGTACATATCTGTGCACCTTACACACCCAGGTGAAGCCAAAGACTAACTGCTTAAAGTCCATTCCCTCCTCTCCACACCCTAAGCTTCACCTACTACTATACATGTGTTTTCCAGAGGTTAGGCTGAGCACATGCTGGACTCTGCAGTACGTTTATTCAACATCAGAATAAAACCCACTGTCTGTAACAGTTCTACTTAAGTTCATCTTCAGCTATGCAATCTTCTTATCCACAATTAATTTGCACAAAGGGTTGTAAGGTTAGGATGTATAAAAATGGACTTAAGCTAGCTCAAGACAAAAAACAGCTATGGAAATGAACAACTAATGTGGAACTCCACAATGCTGTTTTTATGAAATCATCTCTTAGAGGATATTCATAACTGAAGGCCTCTGTTCCCCAAGAGGTAAAAGCAGAACTCTAATACTTTGGAAAAGGTAGAGAAGGATCATATTTGGCAGAGTTTTCTTATTTTAAAGCATAGTTTGGATTGCCTCTAGATTACAGTGTCTGGAATTCCTGAAGTGCAGTGTTTGCAAAATTTGGATACCATTAACCAAAAGATGTTGGAATATGACCATTATCTGAAGCTTTAGACATACCAGATCATCTGGCTAAAAGTCACTTATTTGCATTTCTTGAAGATGGCTCTTCAAAAATGCTCTAAATAGCTGCCCTTTTTTTCAAAATAAAATTATTCATCAACTACTGCAGAATCACAGAACTTTTGAGATTGGAAGACACCTTGGAGATCAAGTCTGACCACGTACCTAGAGCTCACAATCCCACCATTATTGCCAATCCACTACCACTAAACCACGTCTCTAAGCACCACATCCAGGTGGTTTTTTTAAAATACCTTCAGCAATGATGATTCCTGCTCCCTCCCTGGAGGTGTTCAAGGGCAGGTTGGATGAGGTCTTGAGTGAGCTGTACTAGTGGGAGGTGTCCCTGCCTATGGCAGGGGGTTGGAACTAGATGATCCTTGAGGTCCCTTCCAACCTTACCATTCTATGATTCTATGATTCCACTGCCTCCATGGGCAGCCTGTTCCAGTGCTTGATAACCCTTGCTGTGAAGAAATTGTTCCTAATATCCGACCTGAACCTCCTATGGCACAACTTGAGGTTGTTTCCTCTGGTCCTGTTACTTGTTGCATGTGAGCAGAGACCAACCCCTACCTTGCTGCAGCCTCTTCTGAGGTAGCTGTAGAGAGCAATGAGGTCTCTCTCCCTTCAGCCTCCTGTTCTGAAGGCTGAACAACCCCATTTCCCTCAGCCTTTCCCCATAAAACTTGTGTTCAAGGTCCCTCATTAGCTTACTCACTCTTCTTCAGACGTGCTCCAGAACAGTGTCCTTCTTGTAATGAGTGATATGGTTATTGCACTTCAGCTATCCCATTGTCACATGGTTCTTGCACTTCAGATACCCAACTGCAAACAGCTATTATGACAAAATACCTATGTTGTTCAATTCACAGTGCTACAATTACACCTGCAATCTAACAACAGCTTGCATTTTACTCTCTGCTTAAATATAAAGGCCGGTGGTTATTGCCAACACAACTTGAAGATGAGGGATAAAAGCAGCAATTATCAAGAGGACTTTTCATGTAACTTAAGTATCTAAGGGGATTGATTCCTATTACTCACACACAAGCCACCTTCAGCAATGACTTCTTGCTTGTTTTACAGCAGAATTAGGTATGTGGACAAACAACTGTAAGTAAAAGCACGTATTTATACTTCAAGAGTGAGAAGTTGCATGTTCTGTAACTGCAATGCAACAGACAGTCTTTCACTGTTCAGTATCTAAAGCTAGACAAATACCTGTTTATCAAGCATTCTCCTGTGTTCTTCTGATAGAAGACAGGAATTGGGACACCCCAACATCTTTGCCGTGATATACACCAGAAGGTCCTTCTGTCCAGCATTTCCAGCATCCTGTTCACTGCAGATGTTGGAATAACTTTCACTTTTTTCACTGCTTCCTATGAAGTACACAAGTGATTCTGTGAATATGCTTCAGCATTCAAACACTGCTTATGGTACCAGTATGAAAAAGTACAGGTTTACACCTCCAGTATAGAGTAACATATTCCTGGGCAACTGCCATGTTCTCTGTTGACTTCACCACACACTGCTGTTCAACAATCTCCTTCAGACACTGTACATATGTACTGTACATCTCCTCAAACAGCAAACAATGCCCTTCTGCCAGCTCTAGCAGACACACTCTGAAGTGAGTTAGAAATGGCACTGGTATCTCTACCTGAAGGTCAATAGTTCCTTGTGTCTCGTGCTGTTATCTACTTTTAAATACCATCTTGCTGTCTCTACTTATGTCAGCTACCACTCACCCCCAAGCCTGCTGAATAACCATCACAGAATGGCTTGGGTTGGAAAGGACCTCAAAGATCACCTAATAAAGATCATCATGATTTCTTTCATTCTAGATAAAGATGAATATGCAATAAACACTCCATGCCCTGAGCAGAGTGAAATCACTGTTATCAAGACAACCTAAGGGTGGTGGTCTGAGTTTGATTTGTACATAATTTGAAAGATTACTGTGTATAGAAAAAAATATGGTTTAAAGTAATTTAAAATAGCATTGTGGCAAAAATAGTAGGGGGAGCAGAGAAAGATGTCTGGCCATGCAATGCTATCAAAATACAAAGGTAGTTTTACTAGTCACTAAAATAGCATCATCTGCACTGATTACTTGGAACACTTCTTTTAAAAATTGGGGGGTTTTTTGGGGGAAAAAAAATAAATCAGCAGCTTTAAGAAACTTAAAAGTCTCCTGCGAGCACAATGAACAAATAGGTCAATGTGTTTATCTTGTATTATAATCAATACTGACAATAATCATCAGTTCTACAAATTAATACTTTAACTACTGTTTGTGAATCCTATAGAAGAATGTATTCTGCAATGAGCAACAGCAAGATGCTTTTGTGGTTCCATATGGCATCATCTGTCTTTTAAATGTCCTAGAAAAAAATAAATTATATACCTGTGCTGCAGCCTTCACATTTGCTGTGTTTACAAACCACTGTTTGCTGGCACGAATAATTATTGGTTTTTTAGTCCTCCAGTCATATGGGTAACTGTGCACATATTTCTCTTCTTTTAACAAACTCCCAGCTGCTCGAAGCATCTGAATTACTGAGAGAAAAAGTGAGGCAAGATTAAGTTCCAGTTTGAACATATTGCTACTGTTAACCTCAGTTAATTGCTTTCCACAACGAACACCTAATGAACAGTGCCCATATTTCATGTTTTCAGTTTATGAGAACCCTCCAAACATACCTGCAGGAGTGTTAACTGATAAAAGTAACAAATGGCTAAACATGGAATGCTTACCAGCTTCATTCCCCTCTTCAAGAACATTCTTGTTTTGAAGTTTAGGACCTGCAGCTTCAGTGAAAAATCCACCTTCATCCACGAGGCAATCCTTAAAACAAATGTGTTAATTATGTCAACAAAACAACACATAAAAATTAATTACCTTTCTGGTATTAAAAAAAAAAACAAATTAAGTACTCTGCAGGATATATACTTTTCTCATGAACAGCAAAGTATATTTAAATATACTTGAGATTTAGCAATCCCTTAAGCAAGTGAATTTTAAATATTGGAAGAAACAAGCACCACTGTATTTGCAGATACAGCATAGCTACCTTACACCATGCCACTGGGTAGTATTTCAGTGGCTTTTAAAATTAACAGTAAAAAACAGCCAACCACCCCCCCAAGAAAAAACTCACTCCCTGAAAAACCCACACCCAACCATGCTTGAAAACATTCTGAAAGATTTATGCACAAATTACAGCACTTTGGGGCACACAAGATCAAACAATTGCAGGGAATCAAGAGCAACAGCTGAAAAAATGAAGTACCGTGGGTAGCTGATGGTGGGAAGCTACGCTGTAATCTTCCATGCCATGAGCTGGGGCTGTGTGAACCAAACCTGTTCCCTTTGACATTGTCACATGATTTGCAGGTAACAGAGGAGAGCCTCTGCCATGAATTGTGGGATGAGCACAGGAACCATCTGCCAAATCCACACCTGGCAATGAAAAAAACAACAGGAGAGAAAACAGAGAAACAATTCATGTATTCAGCTTATTTTATCAGAGCAGAAATGCAACAATTGATCAACAAGTAATGTTGTTTAGATGCACCATTTCTTCATCTTGTTTGTGGGTTCCTGTCCAAATTCTTTGCATTTTTAATCTTGCACACGATTTGGGGGGGTGGTGTTCATTTAGGGTTTTTTGTTTGGTGTTTTCTTGTTTGTTTTTTATATTTCCTTTGAAGAAAAAGATAAAGAGCCTCCACTCATTCCCAATCCTTAAGAACTGCTATTCTCCATGTTCTGGAAACAAATCTCTGTAGCACTTTGGCAGGCTATAAATCTTGACTTTGGAATGTATTCCTAGTTCTGCCACTAATATTATCATGAAAAGTTAATTAAAATTCTCATAAACTACATACAAAGAGAGAACAGCACGAATGAACCTAGTGGCATTTTAAGGTTGAAAAAACACTGAAGAAATCTTAGCAGCAAAGCCTTGCTGAAAAATCAAAGTATCACAGAGTTTGAGTAATGCTTCATATGACAAAAATGGCTTTCACTGAAAACTTTCTTCCTGGAAGGAAGATTTTTCAGGAACTGCTGTGAGACAGGTAAAGTAATGAATGTAACTAATTCCTGAACTTATGGGAAGATAGAATAGGTTCTAATACTAAGTTTATTTTCAAGAAGGTCCAACTCTACTGTTGTATTTTATCTGCAAATCATAGGATTCAGAAATGTGGAATCCTTGGGATTCCAATTTCATCACTAGACAAAACCAAGACTATTCAGCAGAGAAATGGATAATTTTTTTCCCTCTGAGAAAGAAGACAAAAAAATAGAACCACAGAACATTAGAGGTCGGAAGGGACCTTCAGAGATTATTGAGTCCAATCCCCCTGCCAAAGTAGTATCACCTAGGGCAGTCTGCACAGGAATGCATCCAGGAGTGTTTTGAATGTCTCCAGAGAAGGAAACATAGCAGAACAAGCTGAAAAGAGAAAGTCATAGAAACCACCACTGCCACCTCTTTATGTAGGGCTATTTCCAGCACTGAATCGCTGATAAACACAAACGAATAAAGTTTGAAATCTGTGGATAAAAACCAGAGCTACAACACAGCAATTTTAAGTCTGACAGACTCTTCTCCACATTATTTTAGTGAGGAATGTTCTCAAAACATATATAAAAAAAGTTAATACATCAAAACTGAAGCAGTGTCCAGATAACTACAGGCAGACTCCTAAGCAACTTAGTTGTAACACTATTAAAACCTACCTTTACATGTCGACACAACCTCAAACTGCGTGTCCAAAACAGCAGCTGTAGACTCAACTCTGTCTGCAGCTAGAATGAAGTGTTCACCAGTAGTTGTACACTTCACAATTGAATATCTACAATGCAAATACATATTTGTGATAATAATTACTAATACCACAAAGCTGCAAATTCCTTAAATGCTCCATCTATAAAAGACAGCAAAATCTGTTTTAAGATCTACAAGTCAAATTAATCTCAAAAAATCTGCAAAATAATGTAACACTGGGAAGAAGTAACTTCTATAGAAATCACTTTTAAGAAGTAACTAAATAAAAAGATATATTAGAATACCAGTAGAGATACAGAACAAAGCTTACAATTAATTTGTAAATACCAAAAGAATTTCAAAATTCTCTAACATTAGGAAGAAGTAACTTTAAAAAATAACAAGAGAAAGTAAAATACTAATGGAGATACAGAATAAAGCTTACAACTGCATGACTTAAAATAGCAAACAGACAAAAAAGATGACTTAGATGAAATGCAATGGTGGTCCAGAACACTTTAACTTTGCAGATAAACATCTGATAAGGACTGACTGAAGCAAGTGAAAGACACATACGCTGAATCTGGCATGTAACAAACCGCTTGATTGGCTGGCACAGTCCAGGGTTGCGTGGTCCAGACCAGCACACTAGCAGGGGATGATCCATCTGCAGATGTAAATTAGAAGTACTTTACTTAGAATTATAACAAAAGAACAACAACAAAAAGTTATGAGTCTTAAACCCTACACAGAAAACATACCTATCACAGAAGTCAGCTTAGGTGGTGACTTCAGCAGGGGAAATTTTATATACACAGAACGACTGATGTGTTGTTCGTTGTACTCAAGTTCTGCTTCAGCCAAGGCTGTTCTGGGTAGAGATCAAACATAAGTTAACACACAGAATCACAGAAACATTCAGGCTGGAAAAGACCCTCAGGATCACCAAGTCCAACTGAACATGAAAAGCTATTGACATCTCTGCTGAAATTTTAAAGGTATCCATTAAGTTTATACTCACTTTGTTGAAGGGGACCAGAAAACAGGTTTATAGTCCTGATAAATGAAACCCTAAAGAGAAAAGGGAGGAGAAAAAAATGAAAATAGTGTATGTATTTAATTTATATATGTTTTTATATATATAAATGTATAAAAGAAAAATTAATTTAAAAAAAATTAATCTAAAATTTATATTTTATACACACACACACACACACNCAAATTCTCTGGCTGAAGAGAACAGTTCCATTAAGTACATGGTTTAGCCTACTAAGGTAAATATAATACCATTTAAATTATGCCACTGATGTTTTTTAGAAAAATTCTGAGCTGAATAGAATCATAGAATGGTAAGGCTGGAAGGGATCTCAAGATTCATCCAGTTCCAACTCCCTGCCATAGGCAGGGACACCTCCCACTAGCACAGGTCACTCAAGGCCTCCTCCAACCTGGCCTTGAACACCTCCAGGGAGGGAGCAGCCACAACCTCCCTGGGCAACCTGTGCCAGTGCCTCACCACTCTCACTGCAAACAACTTCCTCCTAACATCCAGTCTAAATCTTCCCTCTGCCAGTTTAAACCCATTGCCCATTGCCCTGTCATTGCAAGACCTTGTCAATAGTCCCTCCCCAGCCTTCCTGTAGGTCCCCTTCAGATACTGGAAGGCTGCTCTAAGGTCTCTTCAAAGCCTTATCTTCTCCAGGCTGCAGAGTCACAACTCTCTCAATCTGTCCTCATCGGAGAGCTGCTCCAGCCCTCTGAGCATCTTCGTGGTCCTCCTCTGTACCTGCTCCAACACTTCCATGTCCTTCCTGTATATCGTATAATCCTTCCTGAATATATTGAAACTATGCACTGATTATTGATGCATATGAAATAGATTATGCACTGATTATTGATGCATATGAAATAGATTATGCACTGATTATTGATGCATATGAAATAGATTATTATGGTTAAAAAAAAACCCAGCTTACTTCAGAGAAGCAGTTACATAAAATGACTGCAAAGTGTTTAAAAAAAACCATCCAGGACTGGCACTTTTTGACTAATACAGACATATAAACCACAAATGTCTCTAAAATATAAACTATATTTTTAATAGAAGAGAGAAAAATAAATCAGTGTATTTAGTCATGAAGAATAATTTCTCAAAATGTATTCTTACATAATGTTAAACAAAAGCAAGAAGCAAGTACCTCTGCTGAGGAGAATCCAAAGTTTTCAAAGCAACATGCGTCTGAAAATAAGTTAGTCTGTTTTACTGCCACAATTTCAAGCTAAGGCAGCTGGATGTTGATGTCTTCCAATATACATGGTGTTTGAAATTATTTACTCAAAGCAGTTTCTATATAACACAGACTAATTTTCTCTGAAATGATCAACCCCTATAGTTTTGTAGTATTGTTAAAAACACAGTCAGCAAATAAATATTATACAACGGGAACCTACAGTCAAGTTGTGCTGAGGAAGCCTGATTTTTACATGCATTCTAATCAAATTCCATCTTCAAACAACAAAAGGATCCTGATCTGATGAATACAGCTGAATGCTACTATGCAGTTAAGCAAAGCAGAAATCCAAATCCCCTGCCCTCCTCTTTTTTTAAACTCACAGTCAATGCTAATGTGTGCTCATCACAGCAACAAATTAAGCCTCTACTGAATTATCCCATTTCCTAAGATGACACTGTGCTCAATCATCTTAGCAAATGCATACAGTGACCAAAGAAAACATTACCAATAGCTAATATAAAAACCAACAACAAAGCAGAAAAGCTAACATAAAGCATAAAATACAAAATTCAAGTAGGATGTAAGATGACTTAACCCAACTTTTTCTACGATGATACAGCAAACAGTTTACCTTTCTGTCGGATTTGCATCGGTGAAAGATTTTCAGCTCCTTTGACTTCTGACAATGCCTTCAGCTCAATTGGCAATCCGTGACAATCCCACCCCGGCACATAATGGACTTTATAACCTCTCATCACATAGAAACGATTAGTGATGTCTTTCAAAATCTGAAGACATAAAGCGTATTATCACTTTAGTTTCCTGACATGGAATAGCTACATTATTAAGATCACCTTATCAAAACAAAACAAACCAAACCAAGCAAACAAACAACACCCCTCCCCCCCCCCCCCCAAAAAAAAACCAAAACCAAAAAAACACAAAAAACCCAAAACAAAACAAANNCAAACAACAATAAAAGGTCACGTGATAAATTCACATTTAAGATCTTGCACTCATGAATTTTCTTCCCCATCATTCTGCATTTTGGCAGGACCTCAGAGGACCTCTCATCAAAGGAATTCACACTCAGTACAACTAAAAGATACATTTTATAAACATGTAAGACTTGAAGTGAATAAATCCTACCTGCTCTCATCTTTAAAAGACTAAGCTAGATCTACAGTGCTGGCCTAGTGCATATCACTGGTTTTTGGTGTAAGTGATCACCTACGAAAACTTGTCACTTTCAGAAGCCCAAGCTTTGACCCTAGTCCTGTAAAGAAGCTGTAGGTTGCATTTTAGTCTTCCCCACTTTGAATACATTTTGATTCAGTCCTGAGAGTGATGACATTTACATATTCTACAAAGATATTTAAGAGTTGTATTTCAAAGCTGAAACTTGTATTTTAAAAGCCACCAACATTTAGTCATTGCAGTTCCACTGAGGCCACCCACATAAATCAAATGCAACAAAACAAACTTACAAAATAATCAAAGGGAAAAAAAAAAAAAAGACTAACAAGGCACAGCTTAACCATGCAGGACAGTAAGATTATTACACACGCACATAATATTATTACATACACACATAAAGCAATATAAATTAACCCACGTTGTGCATGTGTGCTACATTCAATGCACAAAAAAGTGCTCTTCATGTTGCAAAGGAATTAGTTACAGGCTGGACTTTCTCCTAAAAAATGTTCTCTTTTTTTAAATGAAACATTCAGCCCCATGAATAAGCACTCAGGATACATGTACCATATATTGGCATATGGCATTTATATCATGGCATGGTATCTATGTCACCACGGCATCAGATTGTATCTACATAACCAGATAATTTGCTTATCAAAAGCCTCACTATCAAAATACCGAACACATTAAAGTGATACTGATTTACACGGGAATGGATAACACACAGCACATTATAGAAAGTGTTTATCACTTTAAAATGATATATTATGAATGAAAAAATGTTTACTTTATTTAAAGCGTGGCCAACATGAGGGTCTCCATTAGCGTAAGGTGGTCCATCATGAAGACAAAATTCCTGCTTTGTTTTCCTTTGCCTTTGCCATGAATACAGTTCCAAAAAACCACATTTCTGCAGAGATTAAAAAAAAACCAACAAAACAAACAAAAACAAAAAACCTAAAAATCATCACAAGTCTTAGTATATCCAGAAAGTCTAGATTTTGGATAGAGAGTAAAAAGTAAAATAAAACAAATAAAGAAACACCTAAAGTTAACTTCTCTAAATCTGTAACACAAGACTTTAGTAGTTTAAAAGTGTCAAAAAGTCTGAGACAGCCTAATATTAAGCTTAACATTTTTATTCTGGCTCTCCACTATCAGAAGGATCACTGTTTTTTCTCCAGACAAAACTGTAACAAACTTGAGCGTACCTGGGCTATAAATAACTGAAATAAAGATTCTCAGCTCCTCCACTTCATCTGCCAGCTGACTTCAGAAAGCTGTCCAGACACCCATGAAAGCCAGACCCACAAGAAGGTGACCGCCGCAACAGCGGGCTGTACACACACCTCCGACCACCACTCCCGCTCTCCTACCCAGGGCCGGGGCTCCATTCATCGCCGGGTTACGTCTCGCCACGCCCACACCGCAGCCGCGGGAGCATGCACCCCCCGGCCCCCATGCAACCTCGGCCGCTAACCTGCTGCGTCTCCAGCTCAGTTTCAGGCTGCAGCCGCCCCGGGAGCTGTGCAGGGAAGCGGCTGTTCGGCAGCAGCACCGTGTCTCGGTACTGGGAGTCCTGCCGGCTCTCCGCGACGGGCTGCTGACTGTTCGCTTCTGAAGCGGCGGAGCGCGCCCAGCCATAGGAGCCCCCAGCACGGGCACGCAGCAGCACCTGCACCCGGGCGCGGGCCAGCGGCGACACCTGCCAGGCCCTAAACATCTTCATGGGGTGCCTGCACCGCGCGCTGGGGAAACACTTCCGCCTGCGCCACAGAAAGCGGCTCGCCGGCGACGGGCTGCGGGGAAGGACACGTTTCGCAGCAACGCGTTTTTCTCCCCGCCACGGAGCCTTTCTGTCGGGCCGGGCGAAGAAACATGAGAGCTTTTTAACACTTCCCGAGGCTTTAGGTCGGGTTTAGCATATTTTGTAAAAACGGTGGCGTCCCCTTGACGTGATTGGGGTGAGTTATTGAAAAAGTCGGAGCAGAAGCTGCGGCACGGGTAGGGAGTGCTCGGCTGCTGCTGCCGCAGGAATTGCCCGGTGGAGCTTGGACTTCGGTTCCGGTTGCTTCATCGCTGGGCCAGGGGACGGACAGGAAGGGCTCTCAGCAAGCTCAGACCGCCCCGCACGCTCCAGTTGAGCGGCGCCTGGAGGAGAAGATTAGGAGGAGCGCCGAGGAAACCGTCGAGCTCCAGAGAAAGGCAAGGCGGGAAACGGTGAGTTAAGCAGCGCCGCGGCCGAGAGGGCTGTGCCTGCCGCGCGCGGCCGCCTTTTTAATGCGATGCTCGCCTAAATGGATTAGGAGACTACTGTTACTGCGCTGGCTGTACTGCGGGACTACAGTACCCGTGGTTTGCTGGCGTGATTCCCAATTAGGAGAGAATGCGGATGGTAGAGGTAGGAAGTGACCTCTGGGCATCATCTAGTCTAAACTCCCTGCCGGTTCGTCTAGATCAGGTTGCACAGGAACCAGGTGGGTTTGGGGTCTCCAGAGACCCCACGGCCTCTCTTGGCAGTGCTCTGTCACCCTCAAAGACATTATTCCTTATATTACAATGAAACTTTCTTGTGTTCCGGTTTACGCCAACTGCCCCTTGTCTCTGGGCACCACTGAAAAAAGACGAGGCCTCAAAGCACTTTGGTGAAATGAGGTGACAGTGCTCTCTCATTGGAATTGTGTAAGCGAAGCAGTGAGACCCAGGCATTTACACTCCAGCCTACATCTGCTGGGCAAATACTGTTTCCTTGGTATACAGAAGGAAAAGTTTATTGTAAAGAAATAAGGAGCTCTAGTTATTTGGGCTTAGAAGAGTTTAGAGGAAGAAGCTGCCTTTAAAGATGTGCTGTGTAAGATGTCTGTCTTCTCCTTCCATCAGGTGAAATTATAAACCTGGAAAATGGGTGCTTGCAGAAAAGACACTATCATAGCAACATCAACAAATCCTTCCCACTTTTTGTGATAACTTAATTGCAGCCATCCTGTAATAATCAAATATTTCAAAGTTAAAATGTGTAATAAGAACTAGAGGACTCAGTAGTTATCAAAGCAAGGTGGCTTTTTAAGTTGAGACCATTCAATAATTGGTTTGCTAGCCTAGGAGATGGGTGGCCTTTGGAGGACAAGGTGCTTTGAAAATTATGTGCACGTTTACATTGAGGGGTAGGTGCTGTGCCTCAACTGCAGTTTTGTAAGTCAGCCTTGTTTGTTTGCAAGCAATGTGTTCATGAATGTATTGAGGAAGAGGCATTGCCCTCATCAGAAGGAATATGCCAGGAACTTACAAAGTTGCAAAGATGAGAAACTCAAGGCAAACTAGCACACATGTTTATCTTACTAAAAATATCCAGCACACTAGAATATTTGCCACACAAGAGATGCAGCCCTGTAAAAATTTAATTAAGGCACCTTTCACAGTAATAACATACTTTGCACTCCATTAGTTAGTTGTTTCAGTTTCCCTTCATAAATTGTGGGTTTTTTAGTAAGAATTGTTTAATTGTAAGGTTTGCTTAGAGATTTCAGGTATAGTTTCACTACAGGAAATAATTGTTTGCCTTAAGAATGTCCAAGGAACACCACTTTGATTCAAGCTCCAAGAATGTATTTCTGTATTGTTTTCTGAGTCCTTGAAAGCTTTATGCAAACCTTAAATCTATCAAGCCTTAAAAACAATTAAGTACATTTTAACCTCATTTTACAAAGCAGGATCAAATGTGTAGTAAAAACTTAAATGAAGAATGAGAAGCATAAAATCTTACCTTCTTTTGAACTCAACTCTTTAATCCTAAATTCCTATCTAGTATGCTGCTTTTTTAACTCTCTCTTAAAAGTACTCATGTTCCAGATGTTCTCAGTATGGACTGAACTAAATCAAAATTTACCTCATGTCAACCAGTTCACATGATGGTATATATTTAACAGAGTATTTGTCTTCCTATGTATTATGAGACATTTATTCTACATCTTTTAGTTGTTTGAGAGCTGCTTTCAGGTAGCATTTCCAAAAATCTCCTCTGTAATCATTGTTACCACTCCAAGATAGCCCACAGACACTTTGGGTATGGACCTTGGCTATTTTACCGAGCACTTTGCTCCCATCCACAAGCAGTAAGTAATAATTAACAGTAGCAACTTGTGCTTTTTGAATGTACTTAAACAATCACTTTACTGTTTCAGCCTCAGAGATACTTGTACAGTGTTTCTAAAATGCTGAAAAGGTTCTTAAACGAGCTTAGTTTGGCCTTTCAATACCTCTAGCATTGCTGTTTGCCTTTGCTGTAAACAGATGTTTTCTGAGGTCACATCAATATCATCTACAGTAGCTAGCTTTATCACCTCATTATATTATACTGTACTGGGTAGACTTCTCAAGAAACATAAAATGACCTATTGCCACTTATGCAATACTTGATGCAATTGCTGCCAGGACTGATTTTGGGGCAAGATGAATATCATCTTCTAAGTGGTGGTTAATGAGTTCCTCTGTATTTTTTTTGCTGATGTGCTTAAGTGTTTACCTGGAATTACATCATATATGTGAGCCCAACCCAATAAGCATGTAATGTACACAGAAAAAAAAAAATGACAAGAAAATGTAAAAAAGCAATTAGCCCCACAATTTAAAGACTACAGTTCTCAAGACTTTTTTCCTGGAGCAAATAAAAGCTGGGAGGAATGGATGACTGCTAGCCCTTTGCAAGAGTATCACAAGGGTTGGAAGAGACTTCAAAGATCATCAAGTCCAACCCGTTACCACAGACCTCAAGACTAGGTCTTGAGTGATAGTTATCTTTCTGTTAGGGAAGTGAAGGCACAGTGAGTGGCACCAACGTGTATGGGGGAACAGCAGAAGACTACAATAAAAAGAATGGCAGAGCATGAAATGCTGAGGGAAGGAAGGGACATGTAATAAATTTCCTAAAAGATATTTTAAAAAAGGTTAAAGATAATGAAAGGATGGTAAAATTTAGAAGAACAGCCTTTAACAAGCAAATGAAGTGTTTGCAGTATCTGCAGACCAGTAGCTTATTTTGTGTCCACAATAAGTATCATAGAATCACTAGGCATGGAAAAAACCTTTAAGTTCGAGTCCAACTGCAACCCAACTACCATGACCACTTAAACCATATCCTGAAGTACCACATCTACAACTCGTCAGGGGTGGCAACTCCACCAGCTCCCTGGGCAGCCTGTTCCAACACCTCACCACTCGCTCAGTCAAGAAGCTTTCCCTAATGTCCAATTAGACCACCTACAAAAAACTATTTTATATTTAAACAGATGAAAATAATAAAGTTGCTTTTCTTACTCTGTCTGGCAGCCTTGTACTTGAATCTGGGCAAGAACCTAGCTCTGTAGGCTCAGTTCTGAGAAGAGGGAAAAAAAGGAATGTGTTCAAAATATACAAAAAATGAGTACTGTGTGTAGATTACACCTTTTCTTGACACTTATGTTAAGAACAACAGCAGAAATTCTTTTGTTTAAAGCTAGTTTTGTTTTTTTTTTTAATGAGGAGAAATGGATATATGAAAAATCTTGCCTAAAATACCTTTGGATCCCTGTGTTTAATTGTATTTTTGAAACACTGAAGCTCACTTCCTTACTACTTCACAGAACCACAGGAACATCTGCTTGGAAAAGCACATCAGGATCACCAAGTCCAACCCATAACCCTACTCTACAAGATTCACCTTAAACCATCTGCCTAAGCACCACATCCAAACAACCCTTTAACACATCCAGGGTTGGTGACTCAACCACCTCCCTGAGCAGCTCAGTAACCCACCTTAGTTTTCCTACTCAGCTTAAACTTTGTTTGGAATGTTATGTAAAATATTTTTCTCCTTGGCTTCTCCTGAAGGAAGAAATGTACAAGTTTGCTTTTTCTTTCTTTTCAGCATTCAAAATGGCTTCTCCAGCTCTACTTATGCGTGTGGTTGCCTCTGCCTACTCTGTTGCAGAAAAAGCTGCAACAATTGTTAGAAATGTAATGGCTACAGGAGACCTGGGGATAGTTGAGAAGGTATTACTTTTACTTTGTTTCAAATTAATTTCTCTTATTAATGCTGGGTTAAATAGGGGTCAAACTGGTATTTTTGAAAATCAGCAAATGGGGAAGAAAATACAGTACTCACCTCTCTAATACAAGAAGTATTTTTTATTAAAGGATTAAAAGAGCATTGAAGAAATTTCTTTTGACCAGTATTTCTTAAGGATGTTTGGACACTTAAACACAGCATAATTTTGTTCTTATTCTCCTCACCAAGCACAAGTTTCAATACCATGTCAGAAATCATCATAATGTGTCTTTCCCATTGACTTCCATACCTGTTTTCTAACAGCTGAAAGTACTATGCCCCTGATGAATTTTGGATTAGTCTAAACACTGATTTATCCTACCTTACAGTCTGGAGTGAAGAGATGCACAAGAACAGAAAGTGCTGATGCTCATGATTCATCTCTTTTGTGCAGTCAGCAAGCATCAAGATGAATTCCAGCTGGCTTTACTGAAAGCTTTAGAGAAGTTCGGAAGACAATGTTCCACCTTTTCCCTCACCACATTGACCCTCCATCCATTTATGTAGATCAGGAAAAATGGCTCAAGGACAGCTGAATTTTTAGCTAGGTCCTTTCCTTCTCCTGATGTCCAGAGTCTTCTTTCCCCCAGCCAACATTAAGTTTTCCATTTATATTGCTTTTCCTTGTATCATTTTTATTTCCTTTTTTTTTTTTAAACTCTGATTGGTAGGGAGACATTTTGTTGAACCACACTTATGTTATTGATGAGTGCTCTGAAGAGCTACTTAATACTGTTTTATTAGATTGTTGTCCTGGAACAAAGGACATTCTCTGCAATACCTTGATCTTTCCAAGTCAGTGCCAAATTTATTAGGAGATAAGAGGGAAAATACAAGGAAAAAACTCCCAAATTTCATCAAAATAGACATCTGGATAAGGGACAGAGTAGGTTTTGAGCATGCAAAAATTAGCCCATAACATGATTCTAAACAGAACATTCCTATGGCTACTTTCTGTAGCTGAATAAAACAGTTTTCATGTTGTCACAACATGCAAGCAAATAATTTTTTTTTGATTCAACTAAGATGCAAATCCTTGGATGAACTAGCTGTCCTAGTTCCTACACCAACAAAACTATTTCTTACTGAGATTGTGTGTCTGGACCTAAGGAGCTGTGCCATTCATAGATATATAGAGATTAATGCAAGAAAGTATTAATAAATTACCCATTTCCACTATGTAGTATGCTATTAATTGCTAAGAAAAAAATTACTGTAATCTATCTGGTAACATATTTGGCTACACTGCATCTTTTGGGAAGGCTTTCAGTGAGTGTTACCAGTGTTACTGTCCAGTTCAATTTCACTGGTTAGCTTCTGTCCCTCCTTGGCCTTTCTCTGCTGGACTAAGGAACTGTTCACAAGTTTATGCATCATAATTTTTTTCCTTTTTTTTAAAACAAGCTAGATTAATTTGACCTTTAAAATCCCTTTTTACTAACACCTTTGCTATATTTCTCGCCTTTCACAATACCAATAAGCCATTCTTTAAAATGCTTCTTCCTCTTAATATCTTAAGTTTTGCTTCTCCCTCATCTTGTATCAGGGTTCATACTTGTGTTAATTTATTCTGTACCTAGTTAGTATTAGCACAGATACATATTCAGTACTATTGCAGGAAAAACACAACATTTAAATCTTGTTCTGAGATTATAGGAGTTGTGTGTCATCCATTGAAACTCTGCTTTGTTCTGTTTTTTTTTTAAGCCTGCCTCTCTCAAGGTTATTTACCAGACTGATAATTTATCAGATCAGACATTTTTTGTTACAGGGTAGATTCTCCAAGTGGCATAGGAGCCATTTTACTGTTTGTGGGCTTGTTTTTTTTTTCCTTTGTTGTTTTGAAATACACAAATTTCCTGTCCATCCTTTGACAGACTGGAGCCAATGACTTGCAGACCAAAGCTGACAGACTGGTACAAATGAGCATTTGTGCTTCCCTGGCACGGAAGTTTCCCAAGGTGACAATCATAGGAGAAGAAGTAAGTACCTAGTTTATATCATACTAACACAATGTAACTTGCTGTAGCTTGCAGTGGGATTTCCTTCAGCAGGTTTTAGGAAATCAGCTGGGTTTGTTGTTGTGTTTGTTTGTGTGGTTGTTTTTATTGTGTTTTGGGGTTTTTTCCTTTTAAAATAGTATTTCCATGCCATTTCACCTTTCTATCTGTTAGCTTTGTCAAGTAAGCAGCAAACAAATGCACAGTTCTAAGGCAAATTTTGGTCAGTCCAACTCCTCTATTAATTTTGAGAATTCTTCTATTAGGAACTATCTACTGATGAAGTAAGTGAGGAATTAATTGAAGATGGTCATTGTGAAGAAATACTGAAAAAACCTTGTCCTGCTCAGTACTCAGGAATTAAAGAGGAAGAGGTAATGTGATGACATTATACATCTCTTCACATTTTACACTATCTATATTACTTAATGGTTTTAGCCAAGAATGTGTTAAGAAGTTGTTCCACTGTTGCCAATTTTTTTGTTGTCAGTCATCAGAATCACACCTCCAGAACTGAAAAAGCTGCATAACCCTGTATGAAATAATGGGAAATGTAAATTTGGCTTTTTACAACTTGTAATTCAAATGAATTTGGAAGAAATCTACTTGGACATAAAGTTATGTTACCTCTAAGTTCAGTTTAAGCCTTTATATCTCTATTAAGGTATTTTCTTAGTTCTAACCAGTTTTTAAGCTTTAGTGTAAAATACTATTGTAGGCTTCAGTCACATAATAATGTTAAAAACTGGAGTCTATTTGCTTACCACTGTAAGAAAAAAACCAAACCACTAAACTACACACATTTGTGTATTTGTTAATTTTCCCTTTTTTTTTTCTCTAAAGCTTGTAATATGGGTTGATCCCTTGGATGGAACCAAGGAGTACACTGAAGGTTGGCTTCTCTTTTAATTCTGCTGATTTAAAAAAAAAATATAATAGCTATGTAATAAAGTAGCATGAGATGTAGACAGTTGTATGACAGACGTTACACACAATGTTGTTTCATAAGGCTATTGTTGTTTCTGTACTTTGAGTTCTGTGGAATTTTTTAAATCATTCCAGTTAGTTCTAACCATGTTCCTGATGAGCT
This sequence comes from Eubucco bourcierii, assembly GCA_013396675.1. Classification (NCBI taxonomy): domain Eukaryota; kingdom Metazoa; phylum Chordata; class Aves; order Piciformes; family Ramphastidae; genus Eubucco; species Eubucco bourcierii. The sequence continues at coordinate 156,801 of VWZE01021285.1, read as the reverse complement.
ACTGAGTGCCCACCAGGTTTTATCATCTCTGGTAGCAAAAAGCTGCATTTAAGTTTTTGCAGGTTGTCTTTAGTCAGCCTTACAGTTTCCAGTATACTTTGATCTAAATCTCCCATTCACATGCTAGATTGTTTACCACCTCTTCCTCAAAACAACCCAAATATCACAGCTGTATTTGCAACCCTTTCAAAATAAAACAGAATTTTCCTCAGTTATTGGGAAGAAACTTTTCAGCAAAGCCTAACTTGGGTCCCTAGAAATAGACTCTAAAATTAAAAGAAACAAAACCAGAAAAACCTGTATAAAAAAAATCCTGAAACCTCACTTTAGCCTCCTGCTGCATCTTTTAGTTGATAAGTGCAGATTTTTATTTCCCCTTTTCAGGGAAACATGTGCAGCTGTCAACATATTACTAAAGAATTCACAACAGTTATGGAAGAATGTCATCATATACTGTTATTTAGCTGTGTTACTAAGTTTTTCTCATTGTGTATTAATTACAGTTTTATTAAGAGAATTCTATGTGGGCCTTTTTTCCCCTCAGACTTCAAGGCTAAATGACTAAAAGAGAAGTAAATATTGTATCAGCCAACCTATTATATCTGAAAATCTTGATTGATATTTTCCGTTTTAGGATCACATCATGTATATTAATTTGTGGCCATTTATTAAATATATTATTTTAAAATGTAATACACTTTCTATTTTTCAATCATACATTCATTTTATTTCTGTACAGGTCTCCTTGACCATGTAACAGTTTTAATTGGAATTGCTTATGGAGGCAAAGCAATAGCAGGAGTTATTAACCAGCCATATTACAACTATGAGGTATTCAACCTATTGATTTGTTTAAAAGCATTAAGTGATTTTTAACTGTTGCTGTCTAGTTAGCATACTCTCAACTGAAAAGCAGTGTGGAGTTAGTGTTGTAATATAAGCTGATGTTTCTATTCAATATATCATAAAATGGTTTGAGGTGAAAGGGACCTTAAGGATCATCTAGCTTCAATACCCCTGCCACAGGCAGGGACCAGGTTGCTCAAGGCCTCATCCAGCCTGGCCTAGGAACACCTCCAGGGGGCAGGTATACACAGCTTCCCTCAGCAACCTGTTCCACTGTCTCATCACCCTCACACTATTAAAAATTTCTCCCCAATATCCAATGTAAATCTACCCTCCTCAAGCTTCAATCCATTCCCTCTCAGCTTATTACAAGCCTTTGTAAAATGTCCCTCCCTGGCATTCCAGTAGAGCCCCTTCAGGTACTGAACAGCTGCTTTAAAAAGTATCCCCAAAACCTTCTCTTCTCCAGCTTGAAGAGCCCAAATTCTCACAGCCTGTCCCCACAGAGGAAGTGCTCCAGCCCTTTGATCATCTTCATGGCCCTTCTCAATGTTTTCAAGGTTGAGTGAATCTCAGGGATCTACTAAGAGCTGTACTGAATCCCAAGGCTTGTGTAATACATGTTACTGTAGTACATATAAAGCATGCACTGTGAAACAAGTACAGATGTGTATTCTGGCAGTCTTTGCTGGAACAAATCTGCAATAAATCCATGCAATAGGTGCATTTGTGATGCCTGGGTGCCTGGTTACTGCCATAAACCTGTAGCCCTTAGTAATCCCAGCATACTTGTCACTGACAACTGGGTTAGGTTTCAGGTGCAAGTCCAGAGTGGCCACCTACAGGCATTTATATTTTGGAGAGTATTTCAGTATTATCTGTGAGGGAAGGGAGTAACTTACCATGCAGCCTCATTAAACAAACTTATTAGAATTTTAAAGAAAAAGTTGAGCTGATTCTGTGTGTACTACATGATGCATATGACCAAGCATTTAAAATTATGATATATTTTACAGATTGTGCCTGAAGTACCTAAATATACAAATATTAATTTGTCAGTCACTGGAGGCAGGATGTAATGCACCACCACAGTACCACAGATAAAAGAGTAAATGATGTCATTGCCTTAGAGGGAAAATGAGCCAGATTCTCACTTTGGGCTCTAGAGCAGTTCTTAAGTGTCATTGTTTAAATGTACAACCCAGTGTTAATAATCATATTCCCTGACAGACACATCTTTTCCTATCAGGGAGTATGATATCAATACTGGATTAATTCAATTTATGCTTTAAATGCTGATCACTAAATTAACTATCACCTGAACCTGTGTACTTTTTTTTTGATAGGCAGGAGCTAATGCAGTGTTGGGCAGGACAATTTGGGGGGTCCTGGGCATAGGTGCCTTTGGATTTCAGCTCACAGAAGCACCTGCTGGGAAACACATTGTTGTTACCACCCGTTCTCACAGTAGTGCCCTGGTGAACGACTGCATCAGTGCCTTGAACCCAGACAGTGTTATCAGAGTCGGAGGAGCAGGAAACAAGGTATGAAAACTCAAAATCTTTTCTTTTCACTGGGAAATGATGCCTTTGGAAAAAAAGAATTTTATAGAAATAATTCTTTTACTTGCATGAATGTACAGTTGACTTCATTCTCCTGATCCAGTACTACTTACCTTCCCAGTATTCAGTCTGACATGAGGTAGAGGCAGTTTGGTACAGATATATTTGTAACAGTGTTCGTGCTGGTTATGGCTGGGGTCCATCTTTCCCAGTACTCTGCTCCTAGGGGAGAAAATTAAAATGTGCGAGTCCAGGATGACTAAATGAGAATTTGATTTAATCACAATTATTAGACAGTCCCTCCTATTCATGTTAATGAAGTTTTTGTTCCAACTATCTAGCAACACGTGTGAAAGGATAAAAGTAGAAGCATGCAGTGATACTACCTTTGCAAAACTCCTCTCGATACATACTCACTTGATACAGTTTTTGAAGCTTAATTTTGTCATGGCTGTCAAAAACAGACTCAGATTCATAGAATTATTTGGGTTGGGAAGGACATTAAAGATCATCTAGTTCCAACCTCCCTGCCATGGACTGAGACACTTTCCACTAGACCAGGTGGTTCAAGGCCTCACTCAGCCTGGCCTTGAACACTTCCAGGGAGGCACTTACAACCTCCCTGGACAACCTGTTCCAGTAGGCCAGTCTCACCACCCTTATTTCTTCCATGTGTACAAGGCCCAAAACAACATCAAGACAACATTGAGGTATTTAGTGCTTTACTTTCTAGTACTCACACAAGATGGGAACTCTTATTTCTGAAGCTAAAGGCAGATTTTCATCTTGTAGACTTTGTATATGATGATCATTCAGAATGGTAATATAGTATAGCTTTCTAACTCTTAATGTTGAAAAGGAAATGGCTGATGTTCCTTCTCTAAGTACACAGAATAAGCTGATCTAATCTCTACTTCCTGGTGTCCATTTTACCCATTTCTAAATGCCTAGATCCTTTGCAAAAGATTCCCACTCTCTATTCATAACAGATCATTCAGCTTATAGAAGGCAAGGCATCTGCTTATGTATTTGCCAGTCCTGGGTGCAAGAAATGGGATACATGCGCACCTGAAGCTATTCTGCATGCTGTGGGAGGTAAGTCAATAGCATTCAAAATTCTGAGATAAGTAAATCTAAATCAAATTAAAGTTATTTATACTTTTGTTAGAGAAAAAAATAATTTCCAAACACATGTTTGAAAATAAAAATGACAGTACATTTATATTTTTAAATAGTCACAATTCACTAGAAGCTTTGAGCCCTTAGGAATCAACAGTAACTCCAGAAGGACAGCAAATTATGCTCTGGGAAGCATGGCATGATCAGTTTTGCCCTGAGCTAATACAGTCAATAATTGTGAAATAAGCCAAATCTCTAAATTTTGGCTAGATTAGGTTTAGAATTTTTCAAAATAAATGTCTTTTGTATTTTCTCTGTTGGTTAGTATTTCACAGTGAAGTCATCCTGACCTACTAACTGGATATAGTAGTGTATTAGTAGCAACATATTACATAGTATGTGGACATTGAATTCTTAAAAATGGGGCTGATCAAACAATTGTTCTTTGGATGTTCAAAGTTCAAAAGTAATCTATGTAATTCAGTAAAATTAGTGGTCTCTAGCCAACACAAGCCACTTTACCTTTCTAGAGGGAAAGAGGTTAGAGAAGTTATGAAAAAACTCACTGACAGCAATTTGAATGTAAATTACAGTATCATTATGATCTGTTGTTCTTGACACACCTTTCACCACCATATGCTAAAGTTGTGGAGTTTGATCTACTAAATTCTATCAAGCCAGGATACAGGCTTCACAATAACATTATTTAACTCCTCTGCAATCTCCACCATTGATAATTGGGATAGCTTTAAGGCTTTGAGGTTAGCTCAAGCACAAAACTTCAACTGATCTGGGGCAGCACAATGCTGTATTTAGCCTCTTTATGTAGGCATCTTGCTGAATTAGCTTGCATAAAGATCTGTGTTGCTCTTGGCAAGTGATTTCTAGAAACTCATTTAAAAACCAGCTGAGGTTATTTCTGTTTTGTTACATTTTGTTGTACACTTAGCCTGGCTTTTACCTGAACTTAGGAACTTTTCTTTCCTTGTCAATGCCCAACATCAAAACTACTCAGGAAGCATTTTGGTTAATCTATAAGACAAAGGGGTTGTTTTCCTGAAACATAAGGAATTTAAGTATTTCTGAAAGTAAGTGAAAGCATTAGTTATTCAAGTTCAGTCAAAATACTTGCACTGGGAGCAAAGATATTTCCTATCTGAAGAGAGTCATCTGTATGCCAAAGACCATTGGTTTTTCTTAGTTACATACTAATAAAATTATTTCCAACTGCTGTTTGCTGGAATATTTTTCTTTTTTTTTTTTTGCAGGCAAGATAACTGATATGCATGGGAATTCATTTCAGTATAACAAGGAAGTGAAGCACATGAATTCAGCTGGGGTCCTTGCCACTCTGAGAAATTACGACTATTATGCCAGTCGTATTCCTAACACAGTTAAACAATCTCTTGTGCCTTAAAGCAGTAAAACATCTTCACTTGGCCTGGAAGGCTGAGAGAGTGAGCTTGGAGGAAAAGAAAGCAAGCAGATAACTGAGCTTGAAATTTTTGTTTTGTAGAATCCAAACTGAATTCTTACATTAAGGTGTTCAATAATTTCAGAATGACATACAGAATCTCTAGATGTATGTTGGATGAGAGTCTTCTGCTATGTTTAGCAGGTAACAGCAAAACAATCAAAATCTTTTCATGGTTGTTTTTTATGTTCTTTGGGAATATTCATTCTTCATGACTGTACTTAATATACTGCTAATCATAACATTACACTCCAAAAACCATCTTAATATTCAGGGCAGAAAATGTTAAATCATTTACCCGATCTTGATCAATGTGCTTTGTTGCATGCAGTCAGCAAGGGTTTATTGTGTTAAATACAAATGGGCTGAGAATTTACCTGGATGGATAATGCACTTTTTATAATAAAGGTGACAGTTCTGATTCTTAGAAGTGAACCTTTGAGTTTTTTTGATCTGCATTCAGTTTTGAGATGGCCAGGATTGCTATTTGGGGTGAGTTGAATTGTCCAAGTTTTGCAGGAGACAGAACACACTAAAGCTGGGGCTCTGAAATCTCAGGCAGGAGTACCTGGATCACAGGATTTCATTGAGGATCAGTGAAGTTCAGGACACCTCAGCAGAAGAGAATCCAAGGAAATTGCAATGGTGTAGAAGTTCCCAGCACCTGTCTGATGGTCTGAAATGCCTCTGTCAGAGTCTCTGCTACCTCTGTCTTAGAATCATAGAATGGTAAAGTTGGAAGTAACCTCAAGAATCATCTAGTTCCAACTCCCTGCCATAGGCAGGGACACCTCCCACTAGTACAGGTCACTCAAGGCCTCCTCCGACCTGGCCTTGAACACCTCCAGGGAGGGAGCAGCCACAACCTCCCTCAGCAACCTACATGACTAGCTAAAACTGGAAACCTTAGCCAAAACAGGTGATGTGCCTTGGAGTTGAATTTAGAACTCTAGAGCATCTGAGGAACCAGTAGGGGCCCTATGTACTTTGTTTTCTTCAGGTTTTGTGACCCAGGTCCCTCACTCTTAAATTAAGGAGCCTTAAGGCCTCTCTTTCCCTAACAATGTCAGGCATGAGGTATGTCATGAAGATATACTAGTTTCAGCAGACCTGTGCTTTTCTTCCTGCTCTGTATGAATACAAGCATAGCATATGCTNATATATTGGGTTCTCAGGCTTGTGATGTCAGGGAGGCTGCCTGAACTTGGCTGCTTGATTACAAAGACTGAATGCCTAAACGATAGTGATTGTTACTATTATGTTTTGCCTTAACCTCTGCTGACACTATGAATGCCAAAGTAGGCCACAAATTGCACTGCACCCATTCTTACTTCCTCCATGTCCACAAGATTAAGTCCTCTAAATGGCTATAATCTTGGTGTACTCAAACCATCTTAAAGCTACCACTGAAACTTAAGATACAAAAAAGCTGGTTTCCATACAGAAGAAAAAGTCAAAATTCAGTTTTCAACAGTGTGTTCAAGCTACTTTCACCACACAAATTATTTGACAACTTCTAGTATACTTAAAGTCCTTAGATTAGCTTTCTCACAGTAGCCTTAACACCAGTATGACTTCATTGGCTTAAAGCTGGCTGTATTTCCAGCAAGAAGCAACATCTTGATACCAAAAGATACAGAGATAAGAAGTGTTCACAGTCTCTCTGCACACATGGAAAAGGATCTAAGGAAGCTTTTGCCTCGGTGAAGTCAGCTTATAATAACATCTACAGATAAATTAGCAAGATTATCACTTACCTCATGCTGTCATCATTAGTCTGTAATGCTACCATGACACTGGATTAAAGCTGCATATATAGGAGCAACACATGCCTCTAATCCTTTCATCTACAGTCTTCCTTCTTCCTAAAGAAGCATGACTTGTAAGAGTAAACAAGACAGATTCAGTATGCTTTGATTAAAGCCTTCTTCATATTTTGACCCATTATAAGTTTAAACATTCCACAAATTGATGGTAATTGAAGTTTGAATCATGTAGCAAGCCCAAGATGAATCTAATTTCACTGCTTCAGTTATACATAATTCTCACCTTTATCTTCTGCAGGCTTCTTGGATATATATCACATCAAAATCTGCATGTGCAATTGCAAAGCACATTATCATAAAAGGTAGAATGATTTAGACAAGAAAAACCCTGCCTTAATCTTTCCAAGTAATCACTGAAATGCAAACTCAAGCACAGAACCAAATGTTAACCTTTTTCTACGTCTCTGTGTCTTTATTTTCATCTAATAATTGATATATAGAGTCACAGAATCATTTTAGGTGAAAAAAAAATAATCTTTAAAATCGTTGAGTCCAACCATTATCTAACTACAAAGTCTGAGGTTAAAAGATGTGCCTCATCACCACACCTCTGCATCTTTTAAACAAGAGATGGGGATTTGATCACTGCCCGGGGAGCCTGTTTCAATCTTAGAGAGCCTCTTCAGTGAAGAATTTTCTTCTAGTGTCTGACCTAAACCTGCTGCAATTTATTCCTTTGCTCATTTACCACAATGGGAGTGAAGAAGACACATGGCACAGACCACCTTCTACCTGATGTGTGAAAACACTCAGGTATGGAAATGCTACCCATGTTTCCAGGAAACATAAAACTGCTAACACAGGGAAACATTAAAGAAAGTTGAAATGAAACTCAGCAGCAGGAGCCAAGGACAAAAGCCACTAAGTGAAAGTGCAGTCACGCTCCGGCTACGCCCTCTGCTAAAACCAGCACTGGTCCACCAATCAAGCATTTGAGAATTTATTTGCTAGGACATAAGGTGCTGCAGAACCACCTACAAAATACACTGGGGGAGTGGGGGAGGGAGGAAAAGCATGACACTGCATTGCCTTTGCAACAATGTGAACTTGAACGGCTCCTACGAAAAACTGCTGACAGAGTATTTCAGCAAGTCATCCCAAGCCTGGTTTGACCCCCTGTAGATTACGTTCTATAAAGCCAGACGGCTTAAACCTCTGTACACAGGTGTGTCTGTTGCACCGTGAGATTTGCTTGCATCAGAATTGTGATAGTTTGGGAGTTACCCATTCCCCACACAATGAAATTACCCAGACTAGACTCAGTTGTCTGTAAGTTAAGGAAGAAGCTATATTTACAGCCTAGCACGATTTACAATCATACACATATATACAATATGCATTTATATACAAGTTAAAGATAATACAGAAACACAACACCCCTCCCAGAAATCAGAGTCCCTACGAGGGACTCCCAATCACTCTTCCACCTTCTTTCCACACCTCTACCTTACCCCAGGGTCTGCCTTACGTGCAAGGGGAGTTTGGAGGATCAGCAAGGAGGGTTAGAAGCAGAGTGGTTTGGTTACACAGCAGAAGCCCAGAACACACACTGATTCCCAGAGCCTATGATTGTGTCCTTGTTTTAACACATCTCAGCAAGTCTATGAGTAAAATAGACATCACCACTGTTTTGTCTTCACAGCCTATAACCTAATTTTTTAATTATAATATTAAAATTAGCCTCAAATCAGCGCAAGGATCTCCCGGAATGCCAGGGATTGGAATGGACCTCGACATCATCTAGTCCAGCCGCTCTGCTAGAGCGGGATCACCCGGAGTAAAACACACAGGATCACGCACAGGCGAGTTTCGAATGCCTCCAGTAGCTGAGGCTGTCCTCCAGGCAACCTAAACCAATGCTCTGCCACCCTCAATACGTATAGACATAGAAAAGAGATTGAAGCTCTCTGTGCGGCTGCTGCCGGACAAATGCCTACCTCAGTACTTTACATAGTTATCTCCCTCAAAGCTCTCAGGAAGGCTCTACCTAACCGCGGAGCGGCTGTGAGAAGCACCGGCCCCCTAAGAGGCAAAGCAGCCTCTAGCCAGAACAAGAAGGTGCCCCATCGGCAAAGAGAACCCCACACACCATCCAGTAGCTTTCTCCCACCTAACTACAACCTCATTCTAGCAAACTACAAAGCAGCAGTCCGACCACCCCCTACGACTAAGCAACCGCCGCTCCGCCTCCGCCTGAAGAGCTTCTCCCGCTGGAAGTGACGTGTGCAGCACCGCCCCGCGGCGGGGGCGGGCCTCGGGGCGGTCCCTGACAAGCCGGCCCGTGCCCTGCTGGCGCGGCCGCGCGTCCCGCCCCGCCCTTTCCTTTGGTTCCGGCGCGGCGCCGGCGGTATGGCGGCATTAAGCCTTACTGTCAACGCGGGGAGCCCTCCTCTTGGTAAGTGTGGAAAGGGTTTTGCTCCACTCTATCGTCTCCGCTGTCCCAGGAGAACCGACGGGACGTCGTCCCCTCACCGCCTTCCTGCTCGTCCTTTGGCGGACCCGCCGTGTTGCATCATGCGCTTGTCCCCGCGTGTGGGGCCGGGCGAGGCTTGAGGGGAGGCCTGCGTCCGTCCTTTCTTCGCGGGCCGGCCTGCTGTAGGCCAGGGCGGTATGTCCGCCGCGGCCTTGGCACAGCCGAATGAGGCAGCTGGCGTGTCCCCTGGGTGCGAGGAGAACCCACTGTCATTGAGGGGGGATGGCCGGTTTGGTTGCTGGCAAGCAGCCCGGTGCTGAAGGGGCCACGTCGCTGGCAGGGACCGGCCCCTGCGGGGAGCCGCTGGCGCTGAAGGTTCTTGGGGAGGCTCCGGTCCGGGAGCCTGGCCGCGTGTCGGGCTCCGCAGGGAGTGCTCGCCGCGCCTGCCTGGCCCTCGGAACGGCTGCTCTGCAGCAGATTGCCTTCCGGAGAAGCTCTTGGGGCAGTGCTGACAGCTACCAGCACTCGGCTTAACTTAAACTAAAGAAACTGAGTCATAGATATACCCCTTGAATGATAAATTTGCGAGGAAGCCGTTTACTCAGATTGCTTGTTTATTGGCTCTGCCTAAGTGCTACTATCTATCGCTGTCAGGTTTGATTTGCCGCTAGCATTCGGCTGCTCTGCTGAGCTGGTTCAAAGTTGCACCGCAAAATCTTGCCTTTTCAGTTCTCACATCTTTCGATGTTATTTTGCCTTTAAAGATGTCAGAACCTCCTTCGTTACATTTTCAGCCTTTTTATGTGTATCCTATACCGTTTTCTTTCAACTATTAAAAATAAATTTTCTTCCTATTTTTCATCTTAGTTTATTGATTTATTTTTCAGTCTGTTGTTCCCAAATGCATTCCAGAGTTCGGTAGAACTTGCATGACTACTAATTTAAGGTAGAATAAACCACAAGTTTCAAACAACATTTCCCCTGACACTTGTTTATACTGATTTGCTAAAAAAGACAGGATGCACTAAGAGCTATGATTAACATGTTTAGGGGGCTTTGGAGGTTTCTCTGCTTTTGGTAGCTGGTGAGTGGCAGTAGAGATTTAATTTGGGAAATTGTATAATGATCTCAGAAACATTACATACTACAAATTAAAATGCTTGATAAACATTTGTATCAAGACAGCTACACTCATCCTGCTTGTTCCTGCTTTGTATTATGGCTATGCACTGGCAAAAATGTAGTAGCTTTTAATGTAATTAGTATTAATTACGTAGCTTAGTGTACATCATAATTGTCATTTTCAAAGCATTTCCGTGCGTGATTAAAGTACTTGCGTGTCTTACAAACATGCTGCATAAGGGGTGTCATCCTGACTTTCACAGATGGATAAGTGAGTGATGGGAAGAACCTTGACTTAATAAAAGCTTAATGCCACAAGAAGGTTGGCAGCTGAGCAGAGGTGAGAGCTAGGGAATTCATAGCTCCAGTGCTTTGTATTTAGGCCAGTGTATTAATAGCTTACAACTTACCCTGCCTTGGGTAGTCTGTTTTTTTTAGGGAAGATAAAGTACATGACCCATTAGGAAGCCTGTAACAGGTTAGATGACTTTCAAGATCTAGAGTATAGTCCTTTGATTAGTTTTATTTAAGTAGTATTTGCCTGTGCAAAAGCTGGCTGTCTTTGTACGTGCTTCTGGGCAAAGCAAAAGAGCACAAGCTCCTCTACTTATGCTCAGCTCTGGACCAGAGCCAATCCAGAAATACAGCCAATTTACCTCAGTGCTTTGTTTGAGCTAGTCAGTTGTGCTGTAGAGCATCAAGATCAGAGCAGCTTTGCATCAAGCTGCTTTGAATATGGGCAGACCTGTCTTCTCTTTTATTTCTAAAGGCTGTCCCTTACTGTCACTAGTGAACTACTTTGAAAAACCTGTGTAAGCTTCCTGCACTTCTGCATGAATAGAGTTTCATGGTAGCTCATCATTAAATGGTTAACTGTTTCACAAACATCAAATCAGGATAAAGTTAGTCTCATCCTTCTTCAGAAAGTACTGGTATACTCACTAATTATCTCCTTTGGTGCATATGTCAGGAGTGGAATGGATTATGTTACTATACTGTTTAGTACTCAGAAGCAATTTCATTATATTCTCTGTTTACTAGAGAACAGGACTAATTTTTAGAATACTTTTAAGAAGCAAAATATATTGTTGTGGACACTTGCTGAGCTCACTGCAGGTGGCTGTATGCTGGATGTGATCAATTTGAAGCTGTAAGCATTGCCAAGAATAAGAAGCCTCTTACCTATGAGTCTGAACGTTGATTTCTTTCCTGGGCAATCTTACTTGAAGCAGCCAGTCAAGTCACCTGGTCCTGTTTGATAAGGAATGTAACTGGTTTGTTGTTGCTGCAAAAGACAGCTTTATTGGAAGAAGGTTCAGTATCCTTTTCCTTGTGTTTTTTAAAGGAGCTCTTCTGACAGTGGAGCATGTGAAGAATGATCTTGTAATTTCAGTGGAAGAAGGCAAAGAAACCATCCTTCGTGTGTCCGAGTAAGTGACTTTGCATCTCTCCTTCAAGCTTTGGGTCAGCAGTTTTTAAAAATCACGTGGTTGTAACATTGAGAGTAACCTTTTCAGGTAGGAGGAAGAGAAGAATACAATTTTATTTGTCACTGCATTACTGATGTCTCCTTTGCAGCACAAACTAAATATCTACAATATATTCTAAACTTGATCTTTATGTAAAGAGCTTTTATTTGCATGCATTTAGGTCTAACAGTGTATGTTTTACCAGTTACTTTATTGTTTAGGCATTTGCCTTTTTGAGGTTCCATGGTGCAAGACTATTTTATATTAGGAAAGATTGATATACATGATTCCTTGGACTTCTACAAATGTGATGGAATGAATTTTAAAGGTATATGTATGGCATTATTTTGGCCCTCACTGCTGCATACCAGTGAGGGCATGATGTTACTTCAGGAAAGTGCTAATTAACTATGCCATGCTGTCCAGGTGCTCATCCATCTGCATCTTGTAGAAGGAATCTGGAAATTTTTGTAGAAATTTATTGTCTGTCCTTCTGAAAATACTCTGCCTTAGTGAAGTTTGGGGCATGAAGGCACATATTATATCTGAGCAGGATCATATGCCTGTTAGAAATGCAGGATTGATGCTGTTTTGGGAAGTGGCATTGTCATCTTTGATTTCATATCAGGTAAGACACCTGGTTATATCAAGGGGAGATAATCCAGATACCACTGATACATCAGTGGAAATCTCTGATGTTGAATATCAGCATGTTTTATCCCATAAATATTGCAGTCCTAAGTTAAAGTATGATAACACTGTTATGATTATAGAATTAGTGATTATAAATGTAGTTTTTTGAATGCTGATTATTTTTTGAAAAAACATGGCCATGCTTATGGACTTGCTGACAAACACATTTTCTGAGCTCTTTCAGTAGAAGATGCTGTTAAAGCTACCAAGGCATCATGCCTTGATGTTCCTGCATGTCTGTACAGTGGTTATATAAACAACATCATATTTTTTTGTTGTATTGCAGAGACCCTGACTTACTTCTCATAAAATAACACAGACTGTGTTTTTCCACTGTCTTCTGAACTTAGGGAAAGAGCTTGTCACTATGTACATATTTCTGCAAAATTAAAGCACAGGGTAGTTGGCAGTCTTCAGTCCAAATGATTGTTTCACTGGTTGCAACTATTGCTTTCTGTTTAAAACATTAGACTTGAACTCTGATGTGAGTTCTTTCCTTACTGTAACCTATGATTTTACATGCTGTCTTTTGCTGTGCCTAATGTTGGCAATGAATTTATGATTTTTGAAATGAAGCAAAAGAAATGTGATGGATTGTATTTGGACTTAACTGGTACAGCACTGATAATTTTCAGTGTGTTGTGCACATGTGGGATGCATAATGGAGAGCTAATTGGATATTTTTAGTTGCATGAGAGCTTTCCCCTTAGGAAACCTTAGTCAGATTTTGATTTCTTTTTTCTTTCTCATCTTGGGCAGCGTGTATATATTTATACCAAAAGGTATGCATGCAGATATACACTGCTGTGATACATGAGGAACATCTTGGAGTAATCTGCCTTGAAATACTATTACATAAAATAATTTTGTATTATTGTCCCTTCACATCATTGCTGTGGTGTTAAAGGGTATGGATTTAGCACAAAACATGGTAGAGTTAAATAATGGGCTATATGATTTTAGTTAGAGGGCTTTTCCAACCAAAATAATTCTGTGATTTTAACTGTAATGGAAATGATCAGAAATGTAAAGCAAAAGCAGTTCTGGACTTCAGCCAATGTGTGGATAGTGTCTAGAATCATGGCTCCATTAGATGGAATTTTTTGTGTGTTAGTGTTTTCTCATCCCTGATGTTCTATTATGTTTAAGCAGCTACTCTAAACCATGATATTGCATCAATTTTCTCTTGCTTGGTTGTACAATAATTTTTTAGAAAATTGATTCTCTATTTTAAAGTCTGTTAAAAGTGTATCTGTAACTCAAGAAGCATCAGCTGAACCTCATGTCTCAGCTAATGCTTTTGGTAAATGGATTCGATGGCATCAATTCTGCTGAAGCTATCTTGTTTTGGCATGACTTGAAATACACTTGGGATATTGCAGATTTTTTTTGTCAGGAAACCATTTGTTCTAATGACTTTACTTGAACGAGGGAGAACATTTCATTTGCTATTTTTCTAGGTTACCTTTTGAAGCATAGTTAAAAATCTGATGACAAACTTTTTAGCTAACTAGCTGAGGCTTAGCTGTCAGCTGGTTGGCTGAGAAGTTTTATCACTAATTTGAGGTGATGAGTTTTAAAGATGACATTTGAAGCCTTAGCTTCAAAACTTCGTGTAATATATAGCTCCTAAACAAACCACTTTGCTAGATGCTGATGGCTTTATGGAGTGTTTTAGGACATCTGCATCTTATCAGATAGCAAACTGCAGTGCAGCTTCCCTGGTTTGAGTTGTGAGTACATGCATGCTTCAGTATGGTATTACTCTTTGGCAGATGTATCTAATCCCTGCACTGTACCATTCTGCCAAATTTTTTACACATTAATTAAAATAATCATTATAATTGAGATTACATGTTTTGTTTGATTTCTTCACACACACCCCCCTTCTGTGTTGTTTTCTGTTTCTTGAATGTTTGCCCTGTTTTACATAGTGTGGTATTTTACATCACTTTTGAGAGATGTGGATTGTTTAGCCTGTTGAAGAGCAGACTGAGAGCAGACCTCATTGCTTTCTACAGCTACCTGAAGAGAGATTGTAGTGAGGTGGGGTCGGTCTCCTGTCAGGTGATAGGATGAGAGTAAATAGCCTGAAATTGTGCCAGGGTAGGTTTAGGTTGTGTATTAGGAAAAATTCCTTTACTGTAAGCTTGGTCAGGCATTGGAATAGACTACCTAGGAGCCACTGTTCTGGAAGTGTTCAAAAAATGTGTGGATGTGGCACTTTGGGACGTGGTTTAATGGCAATGACATTAAGTCGATGGTTGGATTTGATGATCTTAGAGGTCTTTTCCAACCAAAACAATTCCATGATTCTATCTTTCCCGTCATTCCTGTTCATTCTTTCTTTTTATCTGTGGAGCTGGCAGGCCTAGCTGCAAACAGCAACCTTAAATTAGTGTTTTGTAACTAGTTCAAAGAGAGAAGGCCCATTAGCACTGTGTGTGAGAGGGAGTAGATGTTGTTTCTTTTTGCTCCCAAGAAAACAAGCAACTTTTTAACACAAGTAAGGTTTCACTCAGTAACATGTTCAAATTTCATATGTTTATTCAATTTTGCTCAAGTGTTCAAAGGTATTTGGTTTAGTCTGAACTTGTGAAAACAATAAAAACACATTTCACAGACTTACTGTAGATTCAGATTTATTATATTTTTTTTTCAGTTTGAAAAAGATTCTTTAAAATCTCATAGCAATGTGAAGTCATGATAGAACATACTCTGCATATTTTTGTGTGTGTTTAGCTCCCCACTGTGGCTTTTGGTTTTAGTTTAATTTTGTGGAGCTTGAAAAGCTAGAAGCAGGAAAAAAATACAGATGAGCTATGTTCTTTAGGTTTTAGTGCAGTTAACACAATAAAACTGACTGATCCATTTGTACTAAAGATGAGACTTACTTAAATTGTTAATATATCAAGAAGTCTTGATGTATTTTATCTTCTATTACACCTTTTTCAGAAAATTATATCTTATTCAGACCTTTCATTGTTTATTTTTTTTTCTTTTGCAAGGTTTTTTTGAGGGCTGTCAAAAATCCTTTTTATTTTATAGAGGACACAGTAGGTGTAACATGAAGTACAGAATAATGACGGAATAGAAATGAAACCTCGTTGGGACATATTGAAGTGTGCCATGCAGTCTGTTAAACTGAGTGAAACTTAGGAGCTCCTTTTTGTTGATGTCAATGCTTGTTTAGAAGTGATTTGATTTCAAATATTGTCATCTATACTTGTATGAGAGTGTGGAGATCAATATTATCTGGAGAATTGATGTTTGTGTTGCATCATTCCACCAAAGCTTTATTAAATAAACTTACTCCAGATGAATTTAAAGTTAGATTTCTGGCATTCTGCGGCTTTTTTTGTGATACTGTGTGTAAGGGATTAAAAAATAAGAAAGAAATATGCTCTTTGAAGCATCTTTTGCCTCTTGATCTGTTGAAAATTTTCAGCAGAAGAATAGGGGGAAAAAAACAACCCACTTCCAGTTAGTCTTTTGTCTAGAGAAGACTGGGTGAAAAAAGAAATGTGGGCAGCCAAGTTTGTTCAACAGGGATAGTCTCTGTGAAAGTGTGAATTGAGTAAAATGAGTAACAAATGAGCAGGTTTTTTTCCTCTGCTGCTAGCATTAAGACCATGATGGAGACCTCTTGATTACTCCTTGGATTCTCTAGGAATTCTCTTAAGAGTCAACCTTCTTGTATGAAAAAAACCCAAATGTTAATTTAGCTCTTCACATTCTGGAAAATACTTGCACATTCCATCAGATGTGGACAGAGAGTTTGTCTTTAAAAGAATAAACAGAATTTTATTATAGTTCTTCTCTATCTAAAAATGCTTTTGGGCTTAGAAGCGTTTTTTTTTTTTTTTTTTNTTTTTTTTTTTTTTTTTTGTGATAGAAATACAAAGTCTGATAAATTATTTTACTAATTAATAAATAAATTAAATGGTGATCTGGTGCCTGTTTGTTCATTCACGAATTATTTGGTGTTTGCTCTAAATGTTTCAGCTTCATGTGTACAATTAAAATGAAACAAGAGGCAATAATTTAATATGCTTTTATCTTTCCTACTTTTCTTTTTTTAAGGCACGTTTCCTTTACTGATGTGAATTCAATAGCTCGTTATCTGGCTCGAGTTGCTGGTTCTGCTGGGTTGTATGGTTTGAATCTGTTGGAACACACTGAGGTGAGATGGAATTGTGCCTTTTTATTTTTTTTTCTTTGCTCTTTTTTACCTCTGATCAAAACGTTTGGAGTTTGTTTTGAGGTTTGGGTGGTTTTTGTTGGTTTTTTTTTTTGACTTGTGTTTGTTGTTTTGGATTTTATTGTTAGACTGAGATTCCAGCTAAGTTTTCTTAAGCTTATAGAGTCCTAAACCTGAGCTTTGAGTAGATTGGTCTCTGCCACCCTTACAACAGCAACTCCTAACATGAGGATTCACTCAGACAAGATAATTTAAGCTGGAAGGTGTTACTTGCAATTTTCCATCTTCTCTTTGCTCAGCTCTGTTGTTATCAATGGCTACCTCTTAACACTTCAGTGTAACACCAAGGAAAGCTGTACTGCATTATACAGAATTATTTTTTGCTGTATGTGATGGACAAAAACCATCCCTAATTTCATTCAGTGAAACATGGTGGGACATCACTACGTAGATGGATCTTGTGCCAAGTCCTGTACTCTGTAACACTTCACTAGTGGTGCCCTGAGGGCACCAGAATTTTTGTGCCAAAAGGGGAACTTTTTTGGTCGTCTCTGCTTACACCGAGTACAAAAGGTTGTAAGGAACTGTAGATATAGTATAAAATCAGAGCAAGTGCTTCTTCAGGCTAGCTTAGAATAATCATAAACTGAATTTTAAATTGGTAGTGGAAATTAACAGATAATTTGAAATTTATTCCTCTGAAGTTTGGAGAGGGACCAAAGGACTTGACTCAGCTCTTTTATGCAGCTACTTGAAACTGGCAGTAGTTGCTCTTCAGTCCATAGAGCTAGTTTCATAAAAAATGTTGTCTTGTAATGCATTCAAAGGTTGTAGGTCTTGTAGCTATTTACATTTTCTGATCAAACCTCTTGTTTTTAAGTGCCAAGGCCTCTGCATACACAGTTGAAAGCCTCTTATTCCTGATAAAATATTTCTTTTCACTTTTATACCTTTAAAAAAATGAAGTTGTACTTGAGAAGTGCAGTGACAGCTGCATTTGCTGTACAAATATTTTGGACTATAACTGCAAATGACTGAGCTATATTTTATGGTAGTGTAATTACATCTGTGCCTGCCACGTTGACTCAAACATTGGAAGGAGTCCCAATGCAGTTTACAGAACACTTGCACATGAAATAGGGACAGAGAACTAGAATAGACATTGAATCCCTAAATCCTGCCAGAGGCTAAATTTATAGACAGGACTGCATTAACTAAGGGTCTGATTCTTAATTTTTCTTTGTTGTTTATGTACCAAGATGCATTTCTTTTTATGGAAGAAGACTGTTTTGTGGGAGAAGGGGGGGAAATGAAATGAAAGAGGGATTTGACTTGCTTAAACCTAAAAGGAGATGAGACACAGAAGATAGGGACTGAAGGAAAGGTGTTAGACTTATCCAGAAGCAGTACTGGGAACATCAATTAGATCACAAATGTGTTATCTAAATAGTTGAAAAATAATTATGATTATGGTATACTATATGTGATAAATAATTAAGAACTGCTGATTATTTTTAGTGGTGGGAACAGCTTAAGTAAAGATGCTATTTTTATGGGTTTGAATACATCCCACAGGAAGAAATGAATCATTTTGTATAGTTTTGGGTAAATATTTTAGTATATTGTAAATGTTCTTTAACCATATATTATGATTATTGCCCAATGTACTTAATGCTAATGTTCCAGTTAGTATGTTATGTTCAGCTATTAAATGGATTGTATATTACTTTTTATTTTAAACAAGCTTCTTTCTCATTCCTTTAGTAACTTTGGCTATTTTTTGTCCCTCAAAACTAGATTGACCATTGGCTGGAGTTTAGTGCTACAAAGTTGTCTACAGCCAGCCAGTTTCTTTCAGCAGTCCAAGAGCTCAACCACTGCCTGTCTCTAAGAACATACTTGGTGGGAAACTCTCTGAGTCTGGCAGACTTGTGTGTCTGGGCTGTACTAAAAGGTATCAGTATATCACAGAATCACAGAATGGTAGGGGTTGGAAGGGACCCGTGGAGATCATTTAGTCC
Organism: Eubucco bourcierii; assembly: GCA_013396675.1. Taxonomy (NCBI): domain Eukaryota; kingdom Metazoa; phylum Chordata; class Aves; order Piciformes; family Ramphastidae; genus Eubucco; species Eubucco bourcierii. The sequence continues at coordinate 138,055 of VWZE01021285.1, read as the reverse complement.
ACGCCCCTGCCAAGGCAGATTTACCTAAAGAAAAGGTCACACAGGAGCACATCCAGGAAGGTTTTGAATACCTCCACAGACAGAGACTCTACCACCTCTTCAGACAAGCAGTCAGTGTATACCAGGAGACTTTTAGTGGATCTTAGTAGCAACTCTTAGCTGTATGCCAGGCCATATACTATTGTGTGTACTGCTTTGGACTGTGAATCACTGCTAGATTTTTAAAAATATTTTTCTTTTTAATTGTTGTTTTTAATTAGTGTACTCTGTAGAACTACCTAAAAGGAGATTGTAGTGAGATGGGGGTAAGCATCTTCTCCTTAATATCAGGTGACACAATGTGCGTACATGGCTTGAAATTGTGCCAGGGGAGGTTTATACTGGACATTAGGAAAAGTTTCTTTACTGAACAAGTGGTCAGGCTTTGGAATAGGCTGCCCAAGGAGGTGATGGACTCACCATCCATGGAGGTATTCAAGAAACATTTGGATGTGGCACTTAGTCATGGTGGTGTTAGGTTGATGGTTGGACTCGATGGTATTAAAAGTCTCTTCCAATCAAAATAATTCTATGATTCTACATGTTGAAATTTAAAGTATGAAGTCAGAGGATTATTTTTTTTCACTGCTTTTCTGTTAGCTGTAAGAGTGGAGTTTTTATTACCTGTTGCCTAAATATGAAAATTTGCTGTGGCCCAAAAGCTGTATATGCAGACTTTTCCATGACATTATTTAAGTAGAGGAAATTTCTTTGATGTTGAGTTTGAATTTCTACAAAAGGCATATGTTACTCTGTGAAATATCATTTACAGATTAAAAGAAGCTTTGATAATCTGTTTTAATGGGTTTAGTATTATACACTTTTATATGATATTACAAAGTTTTATATCCTTTTAGGTGTGTCTGTAGATGATAGGTGGCAATCTACCATTCAGTATAACCAAACTCCTCCAGAAAGTAAAAGGCATATTCAAGATTAAAAGCTAATAGCTTTTTGTATTTTTTCAAAGTTGCTGCTCTTGAGAGAAATCTGAAGGAAATGTACTTATTTCTTATTTTTCTTTCCCTTTCCCTGTCAGAATCTTTTTAGTGAACTTGTGTTCCTTGAAAATTAGATTGTGGAATGCAACCTCTGAAAAGTAAAAGGTGGTGTTGATATATGCTTCACTCTAGATGAAAGTTAGAAACATCAAATGTAAACACACTAGAGGGATATCCTATATCTCTGTCTTGAAAAATAAGTTGTTATTAATTTTAAAAGGAATTGATATATAAAAAAAACAACAAACAAAAACACACCAAGAAAAGTATATTCCCTGGATCCCCCACCTTTTGCTTTGAATCCAAGAAAGAATGCAGTATATTTTGGGTCTGGAGAGAGTTTATTTAATTTGCTTTCATATTCCTTGTATCCCCATGACTAACTGTCTTTTCAGAGGAGAGAGTGATTAAGTAGATTTTTCAAAACAATGATATTTTTTAGTCTTAAAAAAAATGCTGTTGGTAATCATTCCATTTCTAAAATTTAATAACATGAAAACTTATTTGTTTTCTGACAGCTAATAACGTATGGCAAGAGCAATTGGAACAAAACAAAGCTCCTGTCCATGCAAAGCGATGGTACAGCTTTCTTGAGGTGCAGCCTGCATTTCAGTCAGTAGAAGCCAAGTGGCCTTTTGGAGCACCAAAAGTTAAAATGGTAAGATTTACTTGAATCATCTGAAGGCAGTAGCTTTATTTGTATGAATACCCTGTAAAGCAATTTTTTCTTAACTTGGAGAATTGCAAGTAATCAGTTGTACAATAAGCTATATTTATGTAAACTCTAGTTTAAAGTTGTCACTGTCATATTTAGAAAGGCATGAATGGTGTAGTCATGCTTAAATGGAATCGTGTAAAAACTGCACTGTGTGCAGTTCTGGAACCCTCAGGACAGGAAGGACATGGAAGTGTTGGAGCGGGTCCAGAGGAGG
>VWZE01021285.1:115544-136069 GCA_013396675.1 Eubucco bourcierii | reverse complement strand
GAGATTTAGACTGGATGTTAGGAGGAAGTTCTTTACCGTGAGGGTGGTGAGACACTGGCACAGGTTGCTGAGGGAGCTTGTGGCTGCTTTGTCCCTGGAGGTGTTCAAGGTCACATTGGATGAGGCCTTGAGTGAGCTGTACTAGTGGGAGGTGTCCCTACCTATGGCAGGGGGTTGGAACTGGATGATCCTTGAGGTCCCTTCCAACCTTACCATTCTATGATTCTAAAAATGGCACTTGTTAATCGTTATATATCCAAAAAGAAGTGTGGTCTGGTTTTTCTTCAGAGAATCTTGAGATCCTGATAGACATGCAGAGATTGCAGTCTTTGGTTGATTGAACTTGTTGATTGCATTCAGGTTAAGTATACTGAAGTATAAAAGTTTGGCTAGCCACTGTTCTCTTCTGTGGAATAAATTAATTAATATGGTGAGACTTTTAAGTCCCAAATCAAATTGGAAGACAGAATAACTTAAAACTCCAGAATTAATCTTGTTTTGATGTACTGAAAGTGATGTGAAGGTTGTGAAGAGACGAATGTGGGATCCAGTGTCTAGACCAAATCTGTTTTGGAAGGAAACCTTAGCACAGAGTTTGAATCCGATAATACAGCTAATGCAATCTTAATGATGTCTCTGTTAATTTTTAAGGCAACAGAAAAGAAAGCGGATGTTGGGAAGTTTGTTGAGCTTCCTGGTGCAGAGATGGGAAAGGTCATTGTAAGGTTTCCTCCTGAAGCAAGCGGGTAAGAAACATCAATACTTTAGGAAGGGTCTATTTGTGTGTTTTCTTAAAATAATAATAAAAAAATAGGGCAAATTTGGTGAGGATGTTAATCAGCTTAGTAGGCAAGACTTTTAAGCCAAAAGGATATTTAAAGCTTGGAATGAGGAAGTTAGTTGCCAGCGGGTGACACAGTACTGTGTAGCAATGGGATGATGATGAGGAGAATGATGCCGTTTGTATGGGTGATGGAGGTGAATTCACTGATGAGAGCTGGAATGTGTTAAGTACAGTCTTTATGAGTTGGTTAATAGGACTTGCTGTGCTTCTCAAGGAAGCTTGTATTTGAGAAGGGAAAGATGTATGAGACAGCCTCTCTTCAGGATACTTGACACACATGTGTAATGGAGGTCTTTGGCCCACAAGACCAGGCTGCATGTAGTCTCAAAACACAAACCCAATGATCACTAAATGGAGGTGTGATGAGACAGTTTAATAAATACAATTATCAGACAGGTTTAATTTTCTGTTTCTTTTTAGTCTTGCCTGACAACCTGTAAAATGTCCATGATTGCATTTTTTCATTAAACTGGCTGTTCAGCATCGTGTGACTAATGTAGTAGTGTTTTTTACTCTTAGTTCAATATAAGCTGGTGCTCAGGTATTAGTTAAATTTGCATGTATGTGTATCACATGCACTGTTCTTGTGTTACTTTGATAGCTTTTTGTGTCTGAATTCTGATGTTTTACTTAAAACATGATTCTTTAGGAACACTATTTTAAAATTTTGGGCAGGGGGATTTATTTTTATGCTGTGGATTTAATTTTTATAATATTTAGTTTTAAATTTACTTTTTCTCTTACAGTAAAAATATGCAGCAACCATCATTTCAGAAAATTCCACTCCTGAATGGGATGGGTTCAGATTATCTGGTAGCTGTTACTGAGTATCATTGAAAGTTGGTTTAAGTTAGTGTGTGAAACTGCAGATTCATAGAATGGTTTGGGTTGGAAGGAACCTTAAATGTCATCTAGTTCCAACCCTTCTGCTGTGGGCAGGGATGCCTACTAGACCAGGTTGCTCAAAGCATCATCCAACCTGGCCTTGACACTCTTTTAATTTACAGTTTTAGGTATTTTTAACAGTTAACTGCTGAATGATACTTTTATAAATGTGTAACAGTTCAACAAGTAACCTGTGTCGGTTTTACTTGTTAGACTTAGGCATTTTTCATTTTCTGCTTCCCTCACAATAAGCAAACACACCAAAGAACAACCCAAAACCTCCACCAACCCACAAAACAAAACCAACCAACAACAACAAAAAAAAACCCCAACCCAATAAACAATCTCTAGCTGAAGTATTGCTAGTGTATGGATTTATTCTTTTATTTCCTTTCTAGGTATCTGCATATTGGTCATGCCAAAGCTGCCCTGTTGAATCAACACTACCAAGTTAACTTTAAAGGGAAACTTATTATGAGATTTGATGACACAAATCCAGAAAAAGAGAAAGAAGACTTTGAAAAGGTAAGATAAGAAAGCAGGGAAACCCAGCCACTATGTAGCTAATTGAAAGGTAAATGAGATGCAGATCTGCTCTTGTACAGGTTTTTTTGCACTAGATTTTTATTGTATCAGTCTTACACTTAAGTCTTATGCTGGGAAGTAATTTTCATTATCTTTTCCTTAAAAAGCTTAAAGTGCTTTTACTGATAGCTCATTTCTTCCCTTTCTCCAGTATTTGTTTTGCAGCATGTAGATATGCAAATGCTTGATTTACACAGTTATTTTCATTCTATAAATACTGCTTTGTCCATAATAAGTAATTTCCATCAGCTTTCATGTCCTTTTCTTGCCTACCTCTTTCTTGAAGTTGTTTAAGTGCAATCTCACATAATTACAGACTATGAATGAATGCTAAGTGCCTGCCCTTCTTTTCTTTCATGGATATCATATTATCCTTATGGCTTATCCTTCCTGCACAGTGAACCATTAAAAACACGACACCTGACATGAAGAGGTTTAAGAAAAGTAGCTTTCCTGAATATTACAGTATACAATTTCACACTTCACAGGTTATTCTTGAAGATGTTGCAATGCTGCACATCAAACCAGATCAATTTACATATACCTCAGATCACTTTGAAACAATAATGAAATATGCTGAGAAGCTTATTCAAGAAGGGAAGGCCTATGTGGATGACACTCCTGCGGAACAAATGAAGGCAGAGCGTGAGCAAAGAGTGGAATCTAAACACAGAAATAACTGTAAGACATTTTAAGCTTCCATCTTGCTTTCTTATCTTTTTACTTTGGCAGCAAAACTTGATTCTTATTAACAAGGGTGGATGAGGTGGCTGATTGCATATCTACAAGGTCCTTGTCTATAAAGAGAAGAGTGGCATTGCATTATTACTGTGATAATAAAATATAGTTCTGTATCAACTTCAGAGTGCCTTTTTTATTATTCCTAGGTGTTAGTAAGAATCTGCAAATGTGGGAAGAAATGAAAAAAGGAACAGAATATGGACAAACTTGTTGTCTACGAGCAAAAATAGATATGAGCAGTAACAATGGATGTATGAGGGATCCAACTCTTTATCGTTGTAAAAATCAACCTCATCCACGTACTGGAAATACTTACAAGTATGTCCACTTCTTCTTTGTCTGGAATGGATGTTAGGATGAAGTTCTTTTCAGTGAGGGTGGTGAGACACTGAAACAGGTTGCCCAGGGAGATTGTGGCTGCTCCCTCCCTGGAGGTGTTCAAGGCCAGGTTGGACAAGGCCTTGAGTGCCCAGTACTAGTGGGAGGTGTCCCTGCCTATATCAGGGGGTTGGAACTAGATGATCCTTGAGGTCTCTTCCAACCTTACCATTCTATAATTCTATGAATATGATTTTTTTCTCTTTTCAGGGCATTTACCATTCCTTAGTAAACTACTTCTAATACTTGGAACCTGCTTGTATTTTTTCAGCTAAAATATACAGCTTAACTCTCTTAACTCTCTGAAATTTGTTCAGTGATTCTTAAAACCTGTAGTCAGATGTGGATATTTTCAGTTTTGATCTATAAATGTATTTTATGTCAGTGAAGAGCTTCGAGTCAAAATATGATTTAAGACTTAATGTTTGTATCTTGGACAACAAAGCTGTTTGCTTTAGCTCTTGCAGCTGAAACAGAACCATGGTAACTTTACCTCTTGCAGCTGAAACAGAACCATGGTAACTTTACCTTGCTGCAGTTTTCTGAGCAGCTGCTTCCATTTTCACAGCAACTGCTGTCTTGTAGTAATTCTTCATTCTGCTCAATTGTGCATTGAAGTAAGCCTACCCGATAGTTCAATGCTGTGGTTCAGTGCTTGTTTGAAACCTCTGTTTGCAGCTATACCACTCACCTGTTGGAAACCTTGGTTTATTCTGTGTGTAACAGTAAAGCTGTGTTTGTGGGTGGGGGAGAGGGGTGTTATGAAATATGAAAATGTTGCACATTATTTAGTTAACTGATGATTCTGTTTGATATTTAAGGGAAAAATCCCTGTAAGTCAGTATTTGATATATATAAAAGGAACAGTAACAGTGTAGGTTCATTTTTTTATAATATTAAGTCTATGATCAATTAATTTATTGAAAATTGGCACTGTTTTAAAAATGTGTTGTCCTCTGGATCTTTTTGTGTGTGTGCTGTTTTAGTCTTAGCCTGAACATTTTCAGGATGATAGATAGATAGGTGACAACTCCAATTCATTGTTTTCTACAACTACCTAAATGGAGGTTGTAGTGAGGTGGGGGTCAGTCTCTTTTTCCCTAGTATCAGGTAATAGAACATGAGGAAATGACTTGAAATAGTGCCAAGGTAGGTTTAGATTAAATATTAGGAAAAAAATTACTGAGAATTTGGTCAAACATTGGACCAGATTGCCCAGGAAGGCAGTGGAGTCGCTGTCTCTGGAGGTGTTCAGGAAATACGTGGACACGGCACTTTGGGACATGATTTAGTGGCCATGGTGGTCTTGAGTTGATAGTTGGTCTTTTCCCACTGAAACAACTCTGTGATTATAAATATTTCTAATATGTGAATATAAATTGTGCTTAGTTTAAATGCTTATATGTGAGGAAAGTGTTTTGTTTATCTACCCTGCTAATTGAAGGCTTTTATTCTTAGGGTTTATCCCACATATGACTTTGCCTGCCCCATTGTTGACAGTATTGAAGGTGTCACACACGCATTGAGAACAACTGAGTACCATGACAGAGATGAACAGTTCTACTGGATCATTGAGGCACTGGGCATAAGGAAGCCCTATATATGGGAGTACAGCAGGCTAAACCTCAACAACACTGTGCTCTCTAAGAGAAAGCTAACATGGTTTGTGAACGAAGGGCTCGTGGATGGATGGTATGTTGCATGCTTGTGGTTCGCCCTTGTTCCTTAAGGTACTTGTGACTGACGTCACAAGTGAAGCAGCATGAATTAATATTTAAGCAATATTGAAGAACAGATTAATTGCAGTGGCTTCTGCATGTATAATGTGTCTGTTTACTACTTTACAGTAACTTTGTGCATACATATTCATATCCTGTAATAAGCATGAGATGGCTTATTTTTGGATTCTGTCTCTTGCTACTGGTACTACTTTCACGTTTTACACTCTGAGTCATCAAACACGTTCCTGAGCAGTGCCACAAGGGAGCCTGATTCTGATCCTAGCCATCTAGTAAAATCTGACCTACTTCTCTCCTGTCTTCTTTTTTTTCTTTCAAGTTAATTAGGTTTCTATAAATAGCTCTTGGTGGCCCAGTACCTGAAGTCTTTTCCTAGAAAGGCCAAGCCCTGGGTTTACACTTCTGCAAGTAGTTTGAAGTCTACAGAGGCTTCTGTGTTCATTTCCAGAATGGTAGCTGTGGGAGTACACCATCTAGTATGAGTCCTCTGAAGAAATCCATGGATAATGCTAAGACAGACAACTCCTTGTTTTCCCTGAGCTGGCTTTAAGTAATTCTGTGCTCAGTCGGTGTGGGAGTATCACTTTACTAAGATCCTGGGCTCCTGGTTATCTTGCTTAGGTGTGCCAGGAGTGTGCTGCTTCTAATTTTATATTTGGCATGGAGCCAATCTGCTGGAGCCAAAATTCTGATGTGTTGGGTTTTGGGTTTTTTGTTTTGTTTGTTTTGGTTTTGTTTTTTTGGTTTTGTTTTGTTTTGTTTTTCAGTTTTGTGCTTTTTCTTTGGGTTTTTTTGTTTGCTTTTTTGTTTGTTTTCAGAAGTGTAACTGGTCTTATGATGACTTCTCCCTCCATAAGCTTCTCTGTTAACTACTCAGGAAGATTTGATTGGTGTTCCCACCAACAACATGTGTTTTACATTTCAGATTAGACCTTTTTAGTTGTTGCATAAGAGAATAAAATCATAGAATTCCATCACAGGTTATTGGGAGAGAGTATTGTCATTGTCACTTAACTCTTTTTGGTTTCTCTTGAGCAAGAAAGAATCAATCCATGTTTAAGGTTCTCTTATGCAGGTACCAGTGAAGTAATGTGATAGGGATGTAACTTTTGCCTTGCCTGTTTTTGAGGAACATGATTGAATAGATGTAGGAAAAGAGCCACTTCACCATCAGATGACTTCTGTCCCTGGGGTGAAGAAGAAAACCTGCACCATGTGTTTTGTTTGGATAAGAGCTCAGTCTTCTCAGTTAGGTGTTGTCATCTAGACCTTAATTCATACAAGCAAGATACAATGAAGCTGTGCCTTCAAGTGTGGCACTAGTAGTAAAGTTTTTGATTAGAGTAACTAATAGGTGGGACCTAGCATGTGACAGTGATGATACATTGGCTTTTACTAGGGATGACCCAAGATTTCCCACTGTGCGTGGTGTCCTAAGAAGAGGCATGACAGTTGAAGGGTTGAAACAGTTTATTGCTGCTCAGGTGAGTGTTCTCTTCTGATTTGTTGAATCTCACTTAACAGGGACAAGTTTTTTATGATGTTTCAATTAAAGTTCTTGTCACTGGGAGGTCTCTTCTGTGAAAGTTTGCTGCCTTCGTATGTACTGCTTCAGCAATATTGACATTGAGCAGGTCCTGGCAAAATGGAGTAACATCTTTCTTACTCTAAAAAGTGTCTATAGTGTTTATATTGCAAGCTCAAGATGCCTTTCCAAACTGTTTTGATGAGTGCAAACCACAGAGGATTTATAACCTTTAAAGAACTTTGGGTTTACTGAGTCTACTAGCTGGAATATTTATATAAATATGTACCTGATTTTTTTTTTCCTTTCCCCCAGGGCTCCTCTCGATCTGTTGTGAATATGGAGTGGGATAAAATATGGTCCTTTAACAAAAAGGTATGTACTTAGTCAAATTTGGAGCTACTCTTGATGCTCTATTTCTGGGATGTGTAGGCAGTCCAGTGTTCATTGGAGTGCTTATGACAACAAGTAGCAGTTGCAATATGTTGCATCATTTGGCATACTTTCAGGAAAATGGAATGTCCCACTCTTTCTAACCTGAACTAGCACTAATCCTCTTGATTCTCCTACAATACTGACTTGCCTTACTTTAGTATGGGGAAAGATAATGACATTTGCTGTAAATCTGATATGAAAACTGCATTTCATTTTTCTGCTTTCAAGCTGCGAGCTATCTGTAAGAAGGTATTACTTAATGCTTTTTACCTTAGCATATAGCTAACAGTGCTGTAAGCATACATAGCATAAGCTTCATATTTTTTGCAGCTTCATAGCACACTCATATTTGCTTATATAACAGGAGCTCTACAAACCCACTGAACATGCATTATTCCTAGATTATCTTAAAAGGTTTCTGGTTTGGCTTATTGATTAACACCAACACAGATCTTACTCAATTTGGTTTACGTTGGCTGCTTTTCCTTTCTGTGGCAAAAGAACTCATTCACTGACTATGTAGATACAGCCAGCACTGCTGATGTTTCTGATTGAATGTCACATAAGGAATATTGCATCTTGACATGGTTAGTTGCTTTTTGGCAGCAAATGCTTGGACACTATAATAAGGCGAATTATTATAATGCTGATTGCATATTTTGTGTGATTGTGGAAACACCTGTTATTTTGCATTGGGATTCCTGCTTGGTTTTGCTTAGGTAGTACTCAGATCTGTTCATTTTAAGTACTTTTTGCTTGTCTGGCATGTATTTTTTTTTTTTCTTCTTCCTCATATACTTTGCATTTGGTCTGCTACATACACAAAGGTTTATGAATTGGTTCTTTCTGTTGCTGCATAAATATATTTATTACTAAGAATTGAGGTTGGGGCAAAAATCCACAGTGGATTGTCAGGGCCTATTTTTTTAATTGACTTTTAAATTGATTTTCTTAGATCTCTGACTCAGCTCCTTGGACAGCACCACATTATTAGCCAGTTTTATTTACATGTATCTGAGCAGTTAGCTTGCAAGCTGCAATATGAACAAGTGATTCTGAGCTCAAATACTTCCTCATTGTGAGAGCTTTTACTTTGTATCTATATTATCCTGTAAGTATAAGGTTGGACGAGGCCTTGAGTGACCTGTACTAGTGGGAGGTGTCCCTGCCTATGACAGGGGGTTGGAAATGGATGGTCTTTGAGGTCCCTTCCAACCTTACCATTCTATGATAAATATGCTACTGACAGGTGCTACTCATGCCTCTGATCTGAGGAAGGGTTGTGAATTATAATGAGTAAAATGAAGAAACTGGTGTAAAATTCACTCACTCATAAAATTGTTGATATTAAATCACCTAATACACCTATATTTTGGGATACTTACACAAGTCCTTTTTAAAAATGTGTCCAACATTTAGAAGTCTGACTTCAGTGGCTGAACCTACAAATGTGTTACTTTAATAGTATACGATCATATCACCTTACTTGCTGATGTCAAGTAATTGGAAGATAAATATTTTTTTTTTTCCTCTAAGACTGCCATTTTTTTTTTTTTTTTTGCATGAGTAGAAATGAACTAAGGAGAAAAAACCCTTCATTTTATGTTAATAAAAGCAGGTGTTTTCCTTTGTGTTAGTTTCCAGTTAAACCACTAGATCTCTGGTACTCCTTTTGGACATAGACAACTGTTTTACTTAAAATATGTTTTTAAGTACCTCCTGAATAGTTTAACAAACCAGTATTTCAGGTTTGAAAAATGCTGTTAAAAAAAAGTTATCAGCTGAGTTTGAAAACAGGCAATAAAAACACAGAAAGCTATTTTAGTGGCACCTTTTTCTTGCTAAACTCACCTTGTAGTAATCCTGATGGAGTCAGTGTTACAGTGTTGCCTTATTATAGTATCTAATGCCTCTCTTTCAAAATTGCAGACTTCATTGGTGCTTCTGTAGCCAAGTCTGTCCCTGATTCTGATGGAGTACTGACAACAGCAAATAAGTGTGGGATCAGGTGCTGCTGGAAAAAGAGCAAACTACACTGCTAAATTATTGCTTTAAATTCAGCTACCCAGAAATAAAGTGGTCCAGGTTAATAGTCTATGTGCACAGTAAAACTATATTGAAGGTCATTTTGCTGTCTTCCTGATGAGGTATTAGCTCAAATTATGTCCACTTTCAGTAGTACACAATCCATAGTTTTTACTCAAAGTATGTCAGTAAAAATGGGAAATTGTGAATTATTTTGTCACTGTTTTGACACTTGTTTCTTCTATAGCTTTGGATTAAAGTAACATAAAGGAAACACAGAAAAATGCAGTAACATAAAGAATACCAGTTAATATTCCTTTTTGGTGGTGGTTGTTTTATACAACATCTAACTTCTCTGTCAATGTCATGTATTCATGATCTACCTCGTTTGTTTTCTGTAGGTGATAGATCCAGTAGCACCTCGGTACACTGCGTTACTGAAAGATGCAGTCGTCCCAGTAAATATTCCTGAAGCTCAAGAGGAAATGAAGGAAGTGGCTAAACATCCAAAGGTTCTCACTTTACTCTCTTCACATTCTTGTATTGTAGATCAGTAAGGTTGGAAGTACCTTGACTTGGAGCAACCAGCAAGGAGAGTCCTTCTTTTAGCTTGCTTGGTCAGCAAGAGATAAAACCAAGGTGTAGGTTATTTCACAGAATTGTCTAAAACTGAGCAACCCCTGAGCATGTTTATTTTGTGAAGAGGATGAGTGAAACTGTTTCTGTAAATAAGTAGAAGACATATAGTGCATTAAAAGGCCTCTGGGAGTTTTTAGAAGAGGTGATGTGCTACAAGTACATGGTGACCCTTGGAATGTTTTAATTGTTTTTTGATACTAACTTTCACAGAGAAGTTCAAATAGAACATGTTATTTGAGCTTCCTGAGCATAATGCAGTAGATACTGCTTATCCAGAAGGTGGGGAATGCAAGAGATGTTTTTTAAAATAGTCTATACAATTGCAGTTAGAGAAGTGATATTAATGTGTTAATTCTACCAGTCTGTGAATTTTTTTAATGACTTCTAAATTCAGATAGCAAATAATTATTATCAAGTGTTAAGAACTTGCTAAATTGATATGCTGTTAGTATCCAGTAAATAAAAGAATATCCCTTAATCATAGAATCATAGAATGGTAAGGTTGGAAGGGACCTCAAAGATCATCTAGTTCCAATCCCCTGCCATAGACAGGGACACCTCCCACTAGTACAGGTTACTCAAGGCCTCGTCCAACCTGGCCTTGAACACCTCCAGGGAGGGAACAGCCACAACCTCCCTGGCAACCTGTTCCAGTGCCTCACCACCCTCACTGCAAAGAACTTCCTCCTAATATCCAGTCTAAATCTTCCCTCTGCCAGTTCAAACCCATTGCCCCTTGTCCTGTCATTGCAAGACCTTGTCAATAGTCCCTCCCCAGCTTTCCTGTAGGCCCCTTCAGATACTGGAAGCTACTCTAATGTCTCCTGGAAGCCTTCTCTTCTGCAGGCTGCAGAGCCCAAACTCTCTCAATCTGTCCTCATANACACTAAACTGTACGAAGTGAATGTTGGTGAGGCTTTGCTTCACTTATTTTTATTTTGTTGCTGCTAGTGTTCTGTAATAATTTCTTGTAATTGAAAGGTGGGTGTCTAGTTTGCTCTCATAACCTGGCAGATAAACAAAGAAATGGGTTTTGAATCAATTGTTACTCTCAGAGTCATAAAGTCTGAAGTTTGGTCAGATGTAAGCCAGTATATTAAAACACTGGTACTAAAAATTCTACCTCTACTGTATGAGGAAGTAAATAATGACCAGAAGGAACAAATTTCAAAGTCCTAATCAGTTGAAAAAGTCAGAACTCCAAGCTACCTGCATTATTTTTAAAAGAGGCTTCATCTTTATTTTCATATTAACCATATTTAAAAAAAAAAAAGGCAAACCTGAGAGTTGTGAAATTATTTTTGAAAGAATTTGCACAGCAAAGTAGAAACTTGAAAAAAAACTTTTTCTGTACCTGTAGGATCTGAAAGGTATGTGAGCCTTAATGAAACAGGATATACTGTCACTTGTGTTTGAGATAGTATTTGATAGAAGATAAGATTTTTTGGGTGTACTCTCAGAGGAATGCCTGCAGCATTTGTGAATGAGAAAACAGGCTTGTGGAATAATACTGCTTTGTGTAAAAAAAAAAAACTACTATGTTTTTATCAGTAGTTTTGTGCTACTGATATTATCCATCTTCTATCTTCATCTGTCTTCTAAATTAAGTAGTGTTTTGGTACTGCATTAATTTTAATAAGCTTATATAAAAACAATCTCTCCTTTGAAATTAAAATCCTTTTTCACAGAATGCTGATGTTGGATTGAAACCTGTGTGGTATGGCTGCAGAGTCCTGATTGAGGGTGCAGATGCAGAGACTCTGACAGAGGGAGAGGTGGTTACATTCATAAATTGGGGCAATGTTGTCATCACCAAGTTAAACAGGTAACGTGCTTACTGGGAGATAAATAGGTTTTTGATTTTTTAACTTGATTTTTTTTTTCCTTTTTAGTAGGTTGCTTGTAACAGTAAAATATTAATGGTTGTCCATATATGTTTATTCTATGATTTTTATATATAGATGTCTACTTTGAAACATGCCACTAAACTAGATTTTAGCATAGAGTATGTTTTATTCTAGGTTCAGGTCTGAAATTAACAGTCTTGATGCTACATGTCCCTCTCATCCACTGTTCTCCATGTTTGTATGATAATATTTCCACTGTGAAACAACTTTTTCAGACAACAAACCAACCAAGCAAAAATAATAATTAAAAAAACAACCTGGAATTTTTTTTCAGCTTTTTCACTCTGTAATGGATGCTGCTTTTGCATACTCAAGTTAAAGCTGTCACAGAACTGTTGAGGTGGAGAAGGAGGCCATTAATGTCATTATAGTATTTTTGAAGTGGTTGTGTTGAGACAAGGGCAGAATGGGATGAGTTGGGGTAGAGAATATAAAAATGTATATTTAAGAAATCAAAATTTAAGGGAAGTTCAACAGGACTGAATACAATCTTTTATTTTCTATATCTGTCACCTTTCAAAATTGAACTTAGGACACCTGTTTTTTTCAGGAATCTGTTGACAATCTGTAGTATAAAATGAGAAGCAATCGTTTAGGCTTTACTTTTACCATTTGTATTTTCTTGCAGAAATGCAAGTGGAAAAATTGCGTCCATTGATGCCAAGTTGAACTTGGACAATAAGGACTTCAAAAAAACGACTAAGATCACTTGGTTAGCAGAAACTCCACGTGCACCACTCATCCCAACTGTCTGTGTTAATTATGAGCATCTGATCACTAAGCCAGTTCTAGGTAAAGATGAAGATTTCAAGCAATATATCAACCAAAATAGTAAGGTAAGTTATCTTTTTGTCCCTTTTATTCTACGGTGCTTATTGTTTGTCTTCGAGGGGTTTTACCATCGTTATTTCTAGTTCCTTTGTTCTTTTAATTTGAAGATTTCGTTTGTCAAGTCAACAATGTGCTGGTGTGTTTAGTTTCTGTGTTTTCTACTTAATCTCTCATGATTTCAAAACCAGAATTTCACTCATGTTTTTTCTCAGACATTATCTGACTTTGACGCATCTGGGACCAATAGTTTGAGGTTTTTGTCTTGATACATTTTTATGATCTGCCATCTTCATGCTAGTACTTGTTTTGCTACTGTTGGAATTAACTAACATTTCAACACTTTCAAAATAAGAAAATCACCACTGTCTTTCTATAGCTGTACTGTGTTTCATACTATTTCTTGTGCTCTGTTAAATTTAGGCTGATTTCTTTTAACACTTGCAGCAAGAAGAACTGATGTTAGGTGATCCGTGCCTTAGGGACTTAAAGAAAGGGGACATCATCCAGCTTCAGAGGAGAGGATTTTATATATGTGATCAACCCTATGAGCCAGTGAGGTAAGCTGCCTAAGAATGGTCTGGCTTCATGGAATTGGCAACAGCTTCCTCTGTTCTCATGTTTTAACATGTCATTGGCACAAGTAATGTTACCTGCAATTACTTCCTCTTTTACCATGACCTTTCTGTGGAATATTTCTGTAGACTGGCATAGCTTTTGGCTTGTAATGTTCTTATCTCTTCAAACTGTCTAAACCAAGTACACTTTTTACAAAGTCTTGTTGTGATAGGATGAGAGGGAATGGATTTAATTTAGAAAAGGGTAGATTTAGACTGGATATTAGAAAGGTATTTACAGTGAGGGTGGTGAGACACTGGAACAGATTGCCCAGGGGGGTTGTGGATGTCCACTCCTTGAAGGTGTTCAAGGCCAGGCTGAATGAGGTCTTGAAGAACCTGATCTAGTGGAAGGTGTCCCTGCCTATGATGGGGGATTTGAACTAGATGGTCTTTGAGGTCCCTTCCAACCCAACCCATTCTGTGTGCTTTTTGACACATCCTAGCTAACCTTGATTTAGTAGAGATCATGATTTCCTTGTGGTTAAGAAACAATATTACAGAATAAAACAGACATTTGCCCAACATTTCTATAACTATGTGCATACTACTTAATTGTAAGAGTCTGTTAGCAAGTTACCAAGCATCTAAATTACACTGCATATCGGTGTAATAATGTAACATAAAGAAAACTTGTACCTAACAGGAATTAAAGCAGGTGCCCACTTAATGTAAATTTGAGTCACTACAGTTGAGTACAAAGGTAAAACTCACAGTTGTGCAAGAGTGTCTTCTAGAAAGAACATTATGGGTTTTTTTCTATAAACACTTCATATGTATCTTTTACTTCCTTTATTGTTGTGTTTACTGTAAATCCTGTTATATAGTCCTTACAGCTGTAAAGATGCCCCATGCATTTTGATTTACATCCCTGATGGGCATACTAAGGAAATGCCAACATCTGGGTCGAAAGAGAAGACCAAAGCTGAAACAGCAAAGAAAGAGGTAAATTTGTGTTTTGGAAAAGTGCCATAAAATGTATTACTGTACATTTATTTCTGTACAAAATTATCATGCCAAATACTTGCCTTTTTTTTTTTTTTTAAGGCTAGTTCATCTGTGAAAGGAAAATCTGCTCCTCTTGTTAGTGACACCTCACCTCCAACTTGTACTCCATCTGAAGGTCACCTGGTCATTTACAACAAGGTGTCTGCACAGGGTGATATAGTCAGAGACTTGAAAACTAAGAAGGCACCAAAGGAAGATATTGATAAGGCTGTGAAACAGTTGCTGGCTTTGAAAGCAGAGTACAAAGAGAAGACAGGCCAGGAGTATAAGCCTGGAAATCCTCCAGTGTCCATAACTGAACAGCCTTCAAAGCTTCAGATGTCTGCTACCCTGAACAGCAGAGCTCTGTATGATAAAGTGGCAGAGCAAGGAGAAGTGGTCCGGAAACTGAAAGCTGAGAAAGCTCCTAAGGTGGCTGATTAAACTAATTATCCTTTTGTCTGGATTTGCATAGCCTTTCTCTCTGTAGGTGGTTGAGTGTTTACAGATCTATGTTTTTGTGGTGATGATCATTTGGGCTGGTCTCTGTTCTGTCAAGACTTGTGTTTTCCAATATTTATCTTTTAGATTTGTGTGAGGAAGTTTGTGTTAATAATCACAAAGATGCAAGTAAATTCTTATATTTCTTAGACTGCCGTTCTGAAGTGTAGACAGGATTCGCTCCAATGTATGAGCTAATTTAAGTTTCCAGATCTGCTTCTTGGGGTTAAAATGTCCTGCAGTATTTATTTAACTAAATATGGTCAATTATATGACTTTGTAGAATTGACCTCTTGCTATTTAGAGCTTAAAACCAAACCAGAATGTGACTCCAAAAACAGAAAGGAAGAAAGAAAGACTACAGATATTTTGGAGGCACATACCTGTCTGTAACTGAGCACAGAAAACATAGCTATTGGGAACTGTCTTCTTTCCATTCTTTCTAATACAGAGCAAGAAGTGATGGGAAATAGTACATTTTGGTTAAATATTGTTCATAGTAGTATCTTTTAGACTTTATGGTCCAAATAATAAGGGGAAAGATCTAAACCAATTTATTGTTATAATTTTACTTAGGACTGTTAAGGTTGTAATTGTAACTTAACAGGAATTACCTTTGTTAAAGTTGGGAACTAGTAGAGAAAGTTTCTTTGAAGACTTAGTTAAGAAAATAGTTAAGAAAATGGAATAGGTTTGCATAGCTTCAGGTTTTTGCATGAAAATATTTAAGACACACTTGAGAGTCTTATTTCTCTATATCTTTGTTCCTCTTTTTCTGCCCTTTCCTTTCTCTTTCAGGATAAGATAGGCGCTGCTGTGGAAGTTCTTCTAGCCCTAAAGGCAGAATATAAACAGCAGACAGGCCAGGAATACAAACCTGGAAGCCCACCTGTGGTCTTTGTGCCTTCTCAGTCTTCTCCTGTTTCTGTTCTTCCATCCCCATGTCCAGTAGACAGCAAATCTCTGTACAACAAAGTAGCTGCCCAAGGCGAAATGGTCCGCAGACTTAAATCGGAGAAAGCTTCAAAGGTGTATTTTCAGTGAATGCTTCTGAGCAGAACTATACTTGCCCTGCAGACTCAAAGCTAACTAAAGGTTTTGTGGAACTTGAGGGACAAAGTACTTTGCAATTTTATGAAGTGCTATCCCCAGTTCTCTTAAGCTGATGTTATGGCTGAATTCATGAGTACTATGAAATGACATAGAAAAAACTGGAAAAGAGAAAAATAAGTTCGTTTTTGAATGATACAACATAAATGAAGCAGAATATAAGCAGTAACTTGACTAAAAGGGCTATAACTTGAAATCTAGAATGGCAATAATAAATTTGGTAGTAATTTGATAGCAGCCAGAAAGCCTGTCTTTATTCAGATTCTGATCTTAGAATCATAGAATGGTAAGGTTGGAAGGGACCTCAAGGATCGTCCAGTTCCAACCCCTGCCATAGGCAGGGACACCTCCCACTAGTACAGCTCACTCAAGGCCTCATCCAACCTGGCCTTGAACACCTCCAGGGAGGGAGCAGCCACAACCTCCCTGAGGCAACCTGTTCCAATGCCTCACCACCCTCACTTTAAAGAACTTCCTCCTGACATCCAGTCTAAATCTCCCCTCTGCCAGTTCAAACCCATTGCCCCTTGTTCTGTCATTACAAGACCTTGTCAATAGTGCCTCCCCAGCCTTCCTGTAGGCTCCGTTCAGATACTGGAAGGCTACTCTAAGGTCCCCTCGAAGCCTTCTCTTCTCCAGGCTGCAGAGCCCCAACTCTCTCAATCTGTCCTCATAGCAGAGCTGCTGCAGCCCTCTGAGCAACTTCGTGGCCTCCTCTGGACCTGCTCCGACACTTGATGTGTGCTGCCATTCTCCAGTGTACAAAGTCACAGATTTAGAGGGAACTAAGCTTCCCAAATTGAAAGAAATCATCCCTTACATGTCTTACCTGATTCAGTCCTTTGTGCAGCTTGTAGGTATTCTGGTTAAAAGTCTTTACCACAGAACTCAACGACAAGTTAACAATTAGTTCCAGGTGTTTTATTGCAACAACTGTGTTAGTGCCATTCTAGTAAAGATGATGTTATCTTAGCTATTGTGTTGCATCTCTGTTATTTCCCTCTTTATCTGCAACTGCTGTTTTTCTTCTCTTGCTTCAGGAACAAATAGATGAGGCTGTGAAAATTCTTTTAAATCTGAAAGCAGAATATAAACAAAAGACAGGTCAAGAGTACAAGCCTGGAAATCCACCTTCAGCTCCTGCTTGTGTATTTTCTACTGCGCTTCCGTCTTCTGAATGCTGCAATAATTTGGCACCCTGTAGCTTAGTGGATGGCAAAGCACTTTATGATACTGTAGCTGAACAAGGGGAAGTGGTACGCAGACTCAAAGCAGAGAAAGCCTCCAAGGTATAATAGTAAATAGAGAGTAAGCAATTGTAATTCTTACCACGTTTTGCCACTGGGGGGAAATCTTCACCAAGCAATTTGTCAAACTCTCTTTTGTCTGGGTCATAGCTGAGTCATCAAACTCTCCTGGTTTGGTTAATAGCCCACAAGGGAACTCTGATGCTGGGTACTTTCTTGACTTTGAGATGTGAATTCTAAAATCAGCTGGTGTAGAAAGTCAAACTTAACATCTCACGTGTAGATGAATAGGCACAAGCCTGGTAGATGTCAACTCTGTAGAAGTTTACAGTTTGCCTTTTCTTGCTGTATTTAGGACAAGTGAAGATAGAAGTATCCAGTGTGCCACAACAACAACAGGGCTGTTCAAAACTTGACAAATTGAGCTGCAGTTATAACAGGAGACAAACCTGTATGTTTTCAGCAACTGCTTTTTTTTTCCCTGCCTATGTTTCTATCTTGCAGAACTGATTTTGCTGTTGAGTTGGTTTTTTGGATTATGTTTTTAAAAACTCTTTTCTCAAACTGATTTTTTTTCAGTGCAGGATCTGCTGCAGCTATTAACAGGTAGAGGTGGCCAAGTGGGCTAGGGGAACATTCTGGTACAATGTCACAGCTCTCAGTCATATTCTTGTTGCTTGGGGAACAGCTACTGCATGAGCCCCTCCCTGATGATGAAGCACTGGTTATTGCTAGATGGAAATTTTATTTTCTTAGCCTGAAAGTCAATGCTGCTTCTAAGTTCTCACTTCAATTCTTACTAGTTTATCTTGCTATTTTTCCTCCATATAGGATGAAATAGATGAAGCAGTAAAACTCCTTCTTTCTCTAAAAGCTGACTACAAGGAAAAGACTGGGCAGGACTACAAGCCAGGACATCCACCAGCAACTCAAGGTGCTTTGCCTCTGGCTCCAAACACAGTACCCAGTGGTCCAGACACATCTGAAGCTAAAGCTCTGTTTAGCAAAGTGGCTATTCAAGGAGATGAAGTTAGGAGACTGAAGTCAGAAAAAGCAGAAAAGGTAAAAACACTGTAATAGAAAAGTGTAATATGTGAATGTAGCAATCTGTGGGAATTAGAAATGTACATTTAGAATAGGCAGCATTTGAACTCAAAGATATTCCTGTCAGATATGGTCCTTAAAATGTTAATGAACATTAATTAAGTATTGGAGTTTAAATGTTAATTAAAATGTTAATTTAAAATGTTAATTAAGTATTGGGATTTATACTTAGTGCTTTTTATCCCCCAGCACTGTGTGGATGTCCACAATGCCATATGTACATACTATATTTATTTTTATGGATCCATTTTATTCCTGTCATTTCTGTATACATTTCACTTGTTTGTTTGTTTTTTTCAAGGAAAAGATAGATGCAGCTGTAAAAGAACTGCTTCAGTTGAAGGCCCAGTATAAGTCTGTTGCAGGAGTTGAATATAAGCCAGTTTCTGCTAGTGGTGCTGATGACAAAGACAAGAAGAAGAAAGAGAAAGACAACAAGTCTGAAAAGCAGAGTAAGCAACAGAAGCAAAATGATGGCCCAAAGAAAGAATCTTTGCAAGGACAGAGTGGTAATGAGCTCTCCTCAAGTGGGTCAGGAGAGGGTCAAGGCCCTAAGAAACAAACCAGGTAAAGATATGATCTGTAATCTATTTGCTAGAAACCTCAACTGTTTACCTCTATCCAGATTTAGAGTTCTAGAGGCTGCTCATTTCACTTGAAGGGGTGAACTTTTGCAAAAACACCTGCGTTCATTTGTATAGCTAGGAGCAAGCCAATAGCAAGTTAGCAAAGTCCATGTGCTGGCAACTGTACCTTGGCACCCTAACTGAGCACAACTCCATGTAGCCTGTAGAAAGCATATAGCAGTGTGCACACTGTCACCGTCATTGGGAACTTGCTAGACTTGATCTTTTGCTTCTGCAGATATGCTACTGTATCTTGCTCAGCATAAATCCCAGAGGAAAAAACCCCTTATACTTATTTCATTATGCCATTATTTCATTTCATTTCATTTCATTATTTCATTGTGCTTATTTCATTGTTCAGGGTTTCAAAATATTTATTGTGAGTACCCTGAGAAATATATAGCCCAACCCAGAGGAAGGCACTGCTGCTGTTGATGGGGCAACTCTCAAGTGATAATTGCTAGGCATCCCCTAACCTAGAGACACCTCCACTTTCTAGAGACAGGGATATTTTTGTATAGAAATTATGCCACAGGAAATAGCTTTTCAACCTTAAAACCTCTCTGTTTGTAGACCTAAAAATCCCCCAAAGTTGGCTTTTTACTGTCATGTGAATCTTCTTTAGGACCTGGTAGTTTTATTGGTTATCTTTGTTTTGCCTTGGCCAATGTGACATAGAATCATAGAATGGTAAGGTTGGAAGGGACCTCAAGGATCATCTAGTTCCAACCCCCTGCCATAGGCAGGGACACCTCCCACTAGTACATGTTACTCAAGGCCTCAGTCATCTGTCACAAGGATAGTGAGTTCAAGTTGTGTTTGTTTCCTGAAATTGTAGCCACTGACTACATAACAAACTTTTAAAATAAAGAATAAACTAACTTAGACATAGGTCTGATTAATCTTAGGTTATGTCTGGATTTTTTTAATACATCATTATGAGATTCTTTGATGGAACCACAGTGAGAATGACAAGTTTTCAAAGAGTAGAAAACAAATGAAACTAGCTTTATGAAATACTTTCAGTAGTTGTAGCAAGGAAATACTACTGAACTGTCAGAAAAAAATATGGGGAGAGTTAGCTTTATGAATTAAAATACTCTATTCCACACCCCCATTTTTCTCCCTCTTCTCCCTTTCCCCCAAGAAAAAAGGTTAAGATAAATTTCACTGCTAAAGCTCTACAGCACAAATTTGGTTCTTTTATCATACCACAGGCTGGGTCTAGAAGCTAAAAAAGAAGAAAATCTTGCAGACTGGTTCTCTCAGGTAAGTTTTAATTAAAAAAAAAAATTTCATTCTCTTAAAAATCAAAATCTGCTTTGAATTTATATAATATCTTGTATTTCTGTTTGGGGATTTTAAATATAAAACAAAGTACTTGCTCTTTTCTGTTTCTTACCTTGCTATCATGGGCTTTAATACAAGTGCCTCATTTGAAGAGCTGAATATAGGAAGCTGGAAAAGAGATGATTATCAACCATTGTGCCTGTCCCCATATACATGTGTGTCTGTGTGTGTGTGTGTCTATGTATGTATGTATAGAACACCTTACTAATTCATGTATGAATTCCTCCTTCATTAAGAGTGGAAAAACATCAGTGAAGTGACAGGAACTTCACAGGCATGGGAGTTTTCTTTCACCTCAAGATGATGTGTGACATAAGCTAGTGTCTATTGATTCTGAATGAGTTTGCTGGCTCATGAAGCTCAAAACAGCCAGAGCAGATATGATTGATTAGATTAGCCCATTTGTGAAAGATTGTAAATAGGTATCAGTGGTGTACTTTGCCTCTCAGTGG
>VWZE01021285.1:94076-113793 GCA_013396675.1 Eubucco bourcierii | reverse complement strand
GTTTTTTTTTTTTTTTTTTTTTTTTCCTCTTCCTTTAGGTTGCCTGGGTCACAAAATCTGGGAAAACAGATCTGGCTGAACCGATTGCTATACGTCCCACAAGTGAAACAGGTAGGCCTCATTTCATCCAATTTGGCTGTCAAGGGAAGAGTTAGCAGTGTAGAGGAGCTGACAGACAAGAATCCCTTTTAATAAGTGGAAACCTAATTTTCTATAACCCTTGTTATAGAATGTCAAACTGTGATGGTTTGGGAGTCCCCACCCCCCCACACTTTGTAAAATGACCCAGACTAGAACTCAGCTGACTGGAAGTTAAGGACTGAAGTTCTATTTACAGCTCAGCACAATGTACAAGCATAGATATACACTATAGACAGGAATATTCACAGAGATATACAAGTTAAAGGTAATACAGAAACAAAACAGCCCTCCCTGAAATCAGAGACCCCAGGAGGGGCTCCCAACCACCCTTCCACCTTCTCCCCACCCCTCTACCTTACCCCAAGGTTTACCTTACACGAAAGGTGAATTAGGAGGATCGACCAGGGGGGTTAGAAGGAAAATGGTTAGTGAAAATTAATCAGCAGAGGAGCCAGAGCCAGAAGCTGCTAGACCACCCCAGACGCTGTACTGTGTACTCAGAGAGAGACAGACGAAGAAAACCTTATCTATGTTTATAGTGAGCATATATAGCATATGAGTGAAGCAGACATCACCATGTTCTTTCACAGTCTATAGTGTAATTCTCTCTAATAAAATATTCTAATTAGCCTCAAACCAGTAATAATTCAAATAATATCCTGAAGACAGACTTGCTTCAACTGAAAAAAGCAAACAACTACTTGGTTGTTCATATTGTTTGTAAGAAAATTTCTTCATCACATAGTTCACTTTTTCCATGTGCTTTGACTATGGCTGTGAAACTACCTTATTAAAATTTCCTCTGAGTAATTTAAACATTTTTAGACCTCTAAAGCTAGATAACTTTTTAATTGAATCAGGTATGGTATAGCATCCTGAGATCTTGAGGTCAGTGAATTTCTATTTGTGAACCTTTACTTACTCTTAAGCAAGTGACTCAAACATTAGTGTCGTTAGGTAATAAGCTTTGGATTGTACTTTGACCAACATCAGGCTAACTATTTTGCAGAGACATAGGATGAAGTGAAAGTACTCCTTTTAGTGCAAATATTATGTGTGAAGGCAAAACCTGTGTTTTAAGAAGAATTAGATACAAGTACATAGTTCTCACAGCAGAGAATGCTAAGCTTACGCACAGCAAAAAGAAAAGTTTGACATAAACTGGCTGCGTTGTGCAAAGATCTCAAACTGCTTTCTTTTTACAGTCATGTATCCTGTCTATGCAAAGTGGGTGCAGTCACACAGAGATCTTCCTATCAAGCTTAATCAGTGGTGCAATGTTGTGGTATGTCTGTACACCATTTCTGAGTAACTCTTGGATCCTAAGTGCCGCACAGGACAGATGATCTGTGAATGTGGCATGATGCCGCTGATCGCAGCGCATGCTTCACAGCAAAAGCATGAATGTTGTTTCTGTCATTTGTTTTTCCTACCATTTTTAGTAAAACATACCTTATGAACATGTGTTGATGATGGATGGTACTGACATGATGGTTTGGGAATTCCCTCCCCCCTCCCACTTTATAAAATCACCCAGACTAGACTCAGCCAGCTGGAAGTTAAGGACTGAAGCTCTGTTTACATCTCAGCACAATGTACAAGCAGACATAGACACAATAGACAGGAATAGTTATAGAAATATACAAGTTAAAGGCAATACAGAAACACAACTCCCCTCCCAGAAATCAGTCCCAAGCATGGGCTCCCAACCACCCTTCCATCTTCTCCCCACCCCTCTGCCTTACCCCAGGGTTTGTCTTATACACAAGGTGAGTTTGGAGGATCAACCAGGGGGCTTAGAAGTCGAGTGGTTAGTTAGATTATTCAGCAGAGAGGAGAGGACCCACTGGCTCCCAGAGAGAGACTGTCTTATCTATGTTTTGTGGTGTTCTACATCTCAGCAAGCCTCTGAGTGAAGTAGACATCACCATTGTTATCCTTTCACAGCCTGTAATATAATTTTCTCCATTAAAATATTCCAATTAGTCTCAAACCAGCACAACTGAGTTGGAAGGGACCCTCAAAGGTCATCTTGTCCAACCTCCCTGCAGTGAGCAGGACATATTCAGCCAGATCTAACTGGAGGTGTCCCTGCTTACTGCAGGTGGGTTGGACAAGATGATCTCTGAGGTTGCCTTCCAACCCAATGCAACCTGTGAATCACAGCACGTACTTCACAGCAGAAGTATGAATGTGGTTTCTGTGATTTGTTTTTCTCACTGCTTTTAGTAAAGCACACTTTGTGGATGTTGGTTGTTGATTATATTAAGCAGCAATCTGTAAATAGTTGACTTTTTAATCTTTATTCAGAATTTTCTAATATTTATAAACATTATTTTTAACAATAATTTGACACTGTAGATGGTATTAATTTTTTTTTCCCATTCACCTCCTCCAGCGCTGGGAGTTCAAACATCCCCAACCTTTCCTTCGCACTCGTGAGTTCTTGTGGCAGGAGGGTCACACTGCATTTGCAACATATGAAGAAGCAGCAGAGGAGGTAAAAAGTGAATGCACCAGAACTTTTTCTTTCAGAAAGTTACCTGACTCTGTAGGCAACACAAATAAATCTTTTTTCTTAAGACCTCGTAGGAACCTGTCTCCATTTCTATGGGGATCCCCTATAAAAATGCCAAATGTAACGGAAGCCTTTTCCTTAGATGTAAACCCACGTCTGAGGCTTTAAGTCTCTTCAAACAGTACAGGGAGTTGGAAAAGTGTATTATATAAAGAATGCTTTCCTTAAAAACTATTTTTCTTTAAATTCTGTTTCCTTTAGAAACTTAATATGTTAGAATCATAGTAATTGCTAGAAATTTTAACAATTCCTTTGTGCAAAAGACCGATGTTTCATTTGAGTATCAGGATGTATTTTTATTTACCTAGAAGATACTCAGACTTTTAGGTGGAAGCTAGAAGTCAGTGTAACCATTGGACTGGTGTTTCTGCAGTGACTCTTCTTGTTTTCTGTCATGGTTTATAGTTGTTGCCATTTGGTTCTCAGAAAATGACAGCCAATGTTTAAAGCAGTTGAAGAAATCCTTTTTTTTTAATCATAATCTTGAGGAAGTGTTACCCTTTTCAGACTCTGGTGCATAAAAAATATTTCATGATTTAGCAAATACAAAATACTGAGTAATTCTTAACACGTTTATTGCAGGTGTTGCAGATACTTGATCTGTATGCCCAAGTGTACGAAGATCTCCTAGCAATACCTGTTGTGAAAGGAAGGAAGACTGAGAAGGAGAAATTTGCTGGGGGTGATTATACAACCACTGTAGAGGCATTTATATCTGCCAGTGGAAGAGCTATCCAGGTATTTACCTGTTAGAAGAAATTTTCTTTTTCAGTGAACACAGGAAGAATAAAAGCCTTAAACTCATGCACGATAGATTTAACTTTCCGTTAAGCAGAATTTTCTCTCTGTGACTGTTTCAGGGAGCAACATCACATCATTTAGGGCAGAATTTCTCAAAGATGTTTGAAATTGTATTTGAAGATCCCAAGAAACCAGGAGAAAAACAGTTTGCTTATCAGAATTCCTGGGGCCTTACAACTCGAACTATTGGTGTCATGACAATGATTCATGGAGATAACATGGGACTGGTGCTCCCACCTCGAGTAGCCTGTGTTCAGGTGTGTAAAAATGCCTAAAGCTACTGTTTTGTTTCCTTTCCTGTCTTGAAATTCATGAGTGACTCATGTTGGACACTTGGAAGATTTAATACAGCAACCATCTAATTACAAAGTGTGTTCTGTAAAGCTTAACCCATTTAAAATAATTTTATCTACATCATTTGGATGAAAAGTGCCAGAAGTACATGAAATGAGCCTACAAGAAAGCCAAGAAGGGACTTTTTATGAGGGCTTATCGTGATAAGACTAAAGGGAATGAATTTAACCTTGAGGAAGGTAGATTTAGACTGGATATTAGAAAAAAAAACTTTTTTACATCCAATGACATGGAAGTGTTGGAGTGGGTCCAGAGGAGGGAAACGAGGATGATCAGAGGGCTGGAACAGCTCTCCTATGAGGACAGGCTGAGAGAGTTGGGGCTCTGCAACCTGCAGAAGAGAAGGCTTCCAGGAGACCTGATAGTAGCCTTCCAATATCTGATGGGGGTCTACAGGAAGGCTGGGGAGGGACTATTGACAAGGTCTTGCAATGCCAGGACAAGGGGCAATGGGTTTAAACTGGCAGAGGGGAGATTTAGACTGGATGTTAGGAGGAAGTTCTTTCCACTGAGGGTGGTGAGGCAGTGGCACAGGTTGCCCAGGGAGGTTTTGGCTGCTCCCTCCCTGGAGGTGTTCAAGGCCAGGTTGGATGAGGCCTTGAGTGCCCTGTACTAGTGGGAGGTGTCCCTGCCTCTGGGTGGGGGTTGGAACTAGATGATCCTTGAGGTCCCTTCCAACCTTACCATTCTATGATTCTAAGGTGGTGTGACACTGGAACAGGTTACCTGGAGAAGTTCTGGATAACACTTCCCTGTAGGTGTTCAAGTCCAGGTTGGATGAAACCTTGAGCAACCTCATGTAGTGGAAAGTGTCCCTGCCCCATAGCAGGAGGGTTTGAACTAGATAATCTTTAAAGTCCCTTCCTACCCAAACCAGTCTGTGAATCTGTGAAAAGAGGAATGTATCCTTTTACTTCTGACAGACTTGAAAGAAATTACTGGGATATAGGGCCACAGTATTGGTTTTTTCATTAGGAGTTAACTGGCATTTTACAAACTGAAGTGCGTGTTATGTGGTATTGCAGGTTGTAATTATTCCCTGTGGAATCACAAATTCTCTTTCTGAAGAAGACAAAGAGGGTTTATTGAAGAAATGTAACGACTATCGGAACAGACTGCTTGCTGTCAATATCCGCGTACGAGCTGATCTAAGAGACAACTACTCACCTGGTTGGAAGTTCAACCACTGGGAACTTAAGGTACATTGACTTCCAAGAGGTGTTTTAAATCTTCTGGGATGGAGAAGGGTCATGCCTTGTATTCTGAAGGCAAAT
The DNA here is from genome assembly GCA_013396675.1 of Eubucco bourcierii. Taxonomy (NCBI): domain Eukaryota; kingdom Metazoa; phylum Chordata; class Aves; order Piciformes; family Ramphastidae; genus Eubucco; species Eubucco bourcierii. Next base: position 108,645 of record VWZE01021285.1, on the reverse strand, counting down.
ATTTTCACTAAAAGAATTGCTACCTGATAATCAGTGAACAGTTTTATTAGGCAGGCTGAAAGAATTGGGACTGTTCAACCTGGAGAGGAGAAGGGTCTATGGAGACATCTCGGTATCTGAAAGGACCCTACAGAAAGGCTGGGGAAGGACTGTTTAGAAGGGCTTGCAGCAATAGGATGGGGGGCAGTGGTTTTAAACCAGAGCAGGATGGATTAGAAGTGGACATAAGGAATGAGAGTGTTGGAATACTGGAACAGGTCGCTTGGGGAGGTGGTGCAATCACCATCCCTGGAGACATTCAAGATCAGACTTGATGTGGCCCTGGGCAGCCTGATCTAGTTGGAGATGTCCCTGCTTGACTGCAGAGGGGTTAGACAAGATGTCTTTTGAGGGTCCCTTCCAACCCAGTACAGTCTGTGAATTAAAGATGTGTTATGAGAGCTGCTCTGTTTTCTAGGGTTTGTGTGTCACTACTGTGTTTTGAACTTCCAAGTCTCTACTTTATATACCTAGAAAATGAAATTAATAGTGTAAGCTACTTGCATGTTTTAAAACTATTTGTACTAATACTTCAGTGTCTCTGGGATCACAACTGTTCCTTCTTTGCACATTATGGCACAGAGAAGGTTAACCTGTACAGTGTGAACAAAGAAAGGAGCCTTTTTTTGTTGTTTCAAAATTACCATGTTCCACCCATACAGTAGTTGAGAGGAACAGTTCTGCTTCATCAGCTACAAGATTAAAACAAAAATAGTGAGCAGAATAAAACAATATTAATTAGAAACTGAGTAATGCATCGAGTGGTGTTATGGGAACATATTTTTGTTCTGAATTTTAAAATTTAAAATTTTAAAATTTAAAATTACCCAGGTGGCCAAGAAGGCCAATGGAATCCTGGCCTGCATCAGGAATAGTGTGACCAGCAGGAGCAGGGAGGTCATTCTCCCCATGTACTCTGCACTGGTTAGACCACACCTTCAGTACTGTGTCCAGTTCTGGGCCACTCAATTTCAAGCACCTCAATGTCCTTCTTAGTGTGTTCAGAGAAGGGCAACGAAGCTGGGGAGAGGCCTCGAGCACAGCCCTATGGAGAGAGGCTGAGGGAGCTGGGATTGGTTAGCCTGGAGAAGAGGAGGCTCAGGGGAGACCTTCTTGCTGTCTACAACTACCTGAAGGGTAGTTGTGGCCAGGAGGAGGTTGCTTTCCTCTCTCAGGCAAGCAGCACCAGAACAAGAGGACACAGTCTCAAGCTATGCTAGGGGAAGTTTAGGCTGGAGGTGAGGAGAAAGTTGTTGCCTGAGAGAGTCATTGACTGCTGGAATGGGCTGCCCAGGGAGGTGGTGGAGTCAGCGTCCCTGGAGGTGTTGAAGGCAGGTTTGGACGTGGCCCTTGGTGCCATGGTCTGGTCTTGAGGTCTGTGGTAATGGGTTGGACTTGATGAACTTTGAGGTCTCTTCCAACCCTGGTGATACTGTGAAAATAGTTCAATATATCAATCTTCAGTGTAAGATGATAGAAAGCTCCCGTTCTGTGCAAATTTTCTTCTCTTTATGTAACTTTTTTTTTTCTTTTTTTAATTAAAAAAAATAAATGTAGCTTTAATACCATGAATTCATGTTGGGAGACTTTTAAAATAAAATTAAGCTTATCCAGGAGGCACCCATGATGTTTTTTAAAAAAAAATCTACTAATGTGTCTAACATAATGGGTGAACTGCATCTCAGGCTAATTGCAGGCAAAGTGCACTCGTTTTATTGAGGACTGATAAAAAATTTCACAGGGTAGAGAATAAGAGTCCTGCAGTAACAAGAACGAGCTAGAAAAATATTTTGCTTGATGTACTTTTCAGCCTAGCAGATTTCTCGTGTCCAAATACTTGTTTTATATTGTCTGGTATTAGTCCCATTGCTCATTCTTAGGAAGTCTTCCTACATGAGCTTTAGGCATCCTTTTTCCACTGCAAAGTAGTATTAGAATCAGAAATGCTAGGTATGTTCTGCTTTTAATTGTGGAGACAGCTTTTTTTTTATGTCATAAACTAGAATGCTCAGTTCAAATTACTTTTTAGCAATTAATTATTAATTAATTAAAAATAAATTTTAAAATTAACAATTTTGGATAGCTTTGTATGTAGCTTTGCAGTAGGAGTAGTTATTTCACTCTTCAGGCAGATTTTACTATATTACTCCTCTTTTTAGCACAAATAAGGTAGGGAGGACACACTCATTTGATTGATAGGAACTTGGAGAGACTGCAGAGCACAAAATATTTAGAAAGCTTGGGTAAATGTCTTTGGTCTTCTTGTTCACCTGTTGAACACTGATTTTAATGCTTTAGCTTACTGTTTAGATTTCCCTTGGTGAAAAAAAAAACCAACAAAAACCAAAACCACCCACCAAAATGTATTTGCACTGACTCTTCTTCATTTTCCATAAAATAATGTGCTGTAGTGTGGGACACATGTTAGCAGTATGTAGAGAAAACAAGTTAGACTCAGAGTCTTAACTGACTAATAAATTCAGAACTGTTTGTCTGATGGTATATGGGTGATGAGAAATTGCATGGCTGTTATCACCAAAGTTTATGAAGCATAAAAGCTTTGCATAAATAAAGCAGCTGTTTGTGGTCAGATATTCTAGGCAATTATGTTGATATTAAGGCTATATTTAACAACATTCCTTGTTTGCTCTTCATGCAGTTGAAAGAGTTTTGTGAAAACAGAATTAAAAGGTATTTTTGATAAACTAGAACATTAAACTGACTGTAGAAGTCTTAATCATTCAGACTTTTAAAGTCTAATTTGCACTATCCTGGGTTAATTGGCTTAGTGTAGTTTCAGTTGTGCTTTAACTGTCTTCTTACTACTTGCTTGTTGGCACAGATGCAGTCTCCAAGCTACTGAAGGAAGTTTGCAGCAAGGCAGAATGAACAAGAAAGAAGTGAAGAGAGTGTAGAAGGGAAAGAAAGGAACATGTGAAATCAGTGGAATACATGCTGATTTTCTATGAAGAAACTTGGATGTCTGAAGTGATTCTATATTAAGACCAAACTGGAGGGGCTGGGGATGGAACAGGGAAGAAAAAGGGAATGAGAATGAAGGAACTCTTCTGAGGATGACTTATTCTTCCTAACCTCTAACTTTTTTTTTGTTGTAGGGTGTTCCAGTCAGGGTTGAGGTGGGACCACGAGACATGAAGAGCCAGCAGTTTGTAGCTGTTAGAAGAGACACAGGACAGAAGGTGACCTTTTCTGAACATGAAGCAGAAGATAGACTGAAGCAGATTTTGGAGGAGATCCATGCTAACCTTTACAACAGGTAAATTGAGAGGTACAGTAAATGGTTGTGCTAATCATGGATGTACTTGACCTCTCAGAAGACTTTCCCTCATTATTGGTTCATTTATGGAGAATGACAGGTTAGATTTATTTTTCTGTTTGTGATATTTTGTTTTTCTACCTCTGAAACTTCTACACATACAGTGAGAGAATTTACCTATTGTGCTCATGAAAAAGAATGTTAAAAGTTCTGAACTTATTTGAAAGCATAGTTCTGTGTGAATTCATGTGAAGTATTAATACACAAATGCACCATAAGAAGTCTATGGGATAACAATGCCTGGGATTCATTCCTGAAAGATGCATTGGGTAGGGAACTGTGAAAGATACAAAGCTATCCAAGAAGCATCATTATTTAAAGTTAAGAAGTGTATTTTAAGACCCTATATCCTTTTGACTTCCATGGGATTGTTTTCTCATAAGCAATCAAATGCTTCTGGAATGAAATCCCTTACCATGTCTGTCACTCCAAATTGCTCTTTCACTGTGCACTGAGGAAGAATAGGGTGACCCAGCACCATGACAGATGACTTTTCCTTTCTTCTGTGGTGATCGAAGTTGCTTACAAGCACAATATTTTTACCTAGTTTAAAAGCACTTTGCTATTTAGATTTTTTTAAAGAAATATAAAAAGAAAATCACATACCTGTAATACTTAATTGTTTCTATTTACAGCTGGAACTGACATACACAATAGTTTGAAGTAGCATGATGATATGTACAGCAACCTAGGGAGCACTCTGTTGGCAGTTAATCAAACCTTTATCTTTTTCAGGGCAGAAGTGGTAGAAAGCTACCACTTGATTAGGCAGATTCAAAGGAACGTCTAACTCCCCTTGTAACTTTTTGTTTTGACTGCCTTTGAAAACTCAGTTCATTTGACCAGCAAGGTAATGTGCATAAATCTACCCTGTCTGATTTTCATTTTCCTTTTGTTAGAGCTTCTGAGGACCTAAAAAGTCATATGGTGGTGGCAAATACTATGGAGGACTTCCAAAAAGAGCTCGATTTAGGAAAGGTAAGGAAATTGACTAAATTCTATTCTAAGTGGCTTCACATACTTTGTGGACCTTGCTAATTATCAGGGACTGCCTCAGGAATAGTGTGGCTAGCAGGAGCAGGGAGGTCATTTTCCCCCTGGACTCTGCACTGCTTAGACCACACCTTGAGTCCTGTGTCCAGTTCTGAGCCCCTCAATTTAAGAATGACATTGAGGTGCTTGAGCATGTCCAGAGAAGGGCAGCGAGGCTGGGGAGAGGCCTGGAGCACAGCCCTATGGAGAGAGGCTGAGGGAGCTGGGATTGTTTANNNNCTAGTCTTGAGGTCTGTGGTAATAGGTTGGACTTGATGAGCTTTGAGGTCTCTTCCAACCTTGGTGATACTGTGATACCGTGACTAGATATTTCAGAACTTTCATATTCTGTTGTGTTTTTTAAGGAAATCTCTTCTGTAGAGCTACTTAAACATAGAATCATAGAATGGTAAGGTTGGAAGGGACCTCAAAGATCATCTAGTTCCAACCCCCTGCTATAGGCAGGGACACCTCCCACTAGTACAGGTCACTCAAGGCCTCGTCCAACCTGGCCTTGAACACCTCCAGGGAGGGAGCAGCCACAGCCTCCCTGGGCAACCTGTTCCAGTGTCTCACCACCCTCACTGTAAAGAACTTCCTCCTAACATCCAGTTTAAATCTCCCCTCTGCCAGTTGAAACCCATTGCCATAAATTAGCTTTCCCAAAATCTGTGATACTTGTTGCTTGCTTTTTTTGCTAAAGTATTGCATTTAATAAATACTATTTCAAGCTACCACCATTCAAAATTTAGTGCCAGATGTGTCCTGAAGCGACTTCAAATGTCGCAGTTTGGATATTTGCATTTGAGTGTTACAATTTTAACATAAAATGTTTTTCAGGGAGATTAATGTAAACATTTTATTCAGATCAAGATAAATATACTGCCATTATTGTAATGCAAACAATGAATAACACCTGCCAAATCTCATAATAAGGTCCAAGTAAGAGTTTAAAGTACATGCTATTTACGTCAAAGAAGTTTTACCTTTATGACCCGAGTAGAAGGCACTGGGTTCATTGGGAATTACTGCAAGTCAGAAACCTTCTTGGCTTGATAGTCACAATAACCTTTAATGTGGGCATTTGAGGTCTACTGATGTAGAGAACTGTGAAAAAAAAAAAAAAGTAAGTTCTGGTGTAATATTTGAAATTTAGATGAGAAATTAAGGCTTCAGCAGAGAATCTGAGCTGGTGCTTTTTTTTCAGAGATCCACTGATGGAAGTTCTTAACCCTGAAATTCTGTCACAAACTTCAACTTATGAAATTGTTCAAGTAGATCCATGTTTTCAAGTAGCAGGTTCCTCAGCATCAATCATCAAAGCTATGTATTTTACAAAGAGAGATCCACTGCTGTTTTTTTTCTGGTAGCATATAGTTGTGCTCTGGAAAATTTTCTCATGCGAAATGCACCAGTGCAAAGAATTCATGGAACTTTTGTTAACTTATAGGTTTAAGTGTATAGGTGACCTTCAGTCACCTTCTTTTCTTGCATTTCATGCACTTAACACTTGTTACAAATAGAATTTGATAAGTCTGAACTTCAGAGGAGAGACTGATTTAGCAACTTAGAAAGTTAAGGATACAGAGTTTTTAGGCATTCTGTGCATTCTTTCTCTACTGACTGCAAAGTATAATTTCCTTCATGCAAATGTCTCTAAATCATCTGATTATTCTGGTGGTAGATTGTAAAAGGATGAAAATCTTCAGTCCTTGCTTAACAAGTAATCATACTCTGTATAGATGTACAGCTGCTAATCCCATGTGTTGTGAATTCAAGATGTGCCATCCACGTATCTTTCACTTCTGAAACGAAGAAGCACTCTGAAACTATGCTTGACTGTCTTCAAGACAAAGAAACAATTAAGGAAGACCTCCTTTGAGCTTTGAAAAGTCTTAGGAGATACAGTAAACTTGGTTGTAAAGATAAAATGAAATGAATTTTTTCTCATTCCAAGAACAGGAACATAGCATGAAACTGATTGAAGTATTCTTTGTACATGCACGTAATTTATTATCCTTCAATTTTGATGAAATGCTGTAGAACTACTCCTTTCTCCCCCTGCTGCAGAAGTTTCAAATGATACCCTCTGCCTATGGAGAGGGTAAAATGCCCAGTCTGCAGTGTCCTACATTCACTGTTGTGTACAGCTAGATTCTAGAGAGGGCCAAGATAATTAAACTATTTGTATTATGTTTACAACTCTAATCTAGTTTATAATGTAGCTAAACTTGGAAATGCGAACGAATATTTTTTTTCCATTGCAAGTTGGATACTGATTTGGTATTTAGGTTATCTGTGCTTATTATAATTGGTGTGTCTGAAATGGAAAAAATTGCGTGTACCTGTTTATGGCTGTTTCACTCTGCAACCCTCTGTGGTGTACAGGCGAAATTTTACAGTGTAAGTATTCCAGAGGGACCTGGACAGGCTGGAGAGGTGGGCCCAGGCCAACCTCATGAAATTCAACAAGGCCAAGTGTAAGGTCCTGCACCTGGGTAGGCACAATCCCAAGCACAAATACAGGCTGGGTGGGGAATGGCTGAGAGCAGCCCTGAGGAAAAGGATCTCGGGGTCTGGGCTGATGAAAAGCTCAACATGAGCCTGCAGTGTGAGTGCAGCCCAGACAGCAACTGTGTGCTGGGCTGCAGCAAGAGCAGTGTGGGCACCAGGGCAAGGGAGGGGATTCTACCACTTTACTCTGCTCTCCTCAGACCCCACCTAGAGTAGTGTGTGCAGTTCTGGAGCCCTCAGCACAGGAAGGACATGGAAGTGTTGGAGAGGGTCCAGAGGAGACCATGAAGATGCTCAGAGGGCTGCAGCAGCTCTGCTATGAGGACAGACTGAGAGAGTTGGGGCTCTGCAGGTTTTGAGGAGAGTTTATAGTAGCTTTCCAGTATCTAAAGGGAACCTACAGGAAGGCTGGGAAGGACTAATGACAAGTTCTTGCAATGCCAGGACAAGGGGCAATGGGTTTAAACTGGTAGAGGGGAGATTTAGACTGGATGTTAGGAGGAACTTCTTTCCAGTGAGGGTGGTGAGACACTGGCACAGTGGGGCAGGGAGTTGGAACTAGATGATCCTTGAGGTCCCTTACAACCTTATCATTCTATCATTCTATTCTGTACTGCCACAAAATAACTACTGTTTTAAGAGAGAAATTTGCAATGTGCTTAATTCCTGTTGTTTTCCCCTTATTGTAACCACAGTGTAGGCTATTAGCTCTTTAAATACATGAACTGCTTCTGTGTTCTTTTAAGTTGTGTGCAAAGTTTAGCTGAAACTCTTGAGAATAACTTCAGAGGTATTTAAACAGAGTTTCATTTCAGTAATGAAAGGTTAATGCAAGAACAGTACAGGGTGGTAATAGTTCCTTTTTTTTTTCAACTGCAGAAAGGTGAAGCCCTATAAAGGTGTATACCAGTACAAGGCAAATGAAGAATTTTGCACTAAGAATGTAAATTTGATGGAAAAAAAGGCCACAGATGAACCTACCTTGTTCACAGTTTGGATAGAATTAAAATGACTGTGGGTGATGAATTTAGTAGCTATTGCTGCTGTGAGCTGTTCACATTCCAATGTGTGAGGGGGAATTTTTTTGACAGTCACTCTACTTTTTAGTAGTAAACAGAATTAGCACTGCTAAGGTCCATTTAAAAAAAAAAAAATCAGTAAAATGCCTGAAGAAGAGAAGGATGAGAGAACACCTTATTGCTCTCTACAGCTACCTGAAAGGAGGTTGTAGTGAGACTGGTGTTGGCCTCTTCCCCTAAGTATCTAATGACAGAACAAGAGGAAATGGCCTCAGGTTGTACCAGAGGAGGTTTAGATTGGATATTTAGAAAAATTTCTTTACTGAAAGAGTGGTGAAATGCTAGAACAGGCTGCCTAGGGAGGTGGTAGAGTCACCATCCATGGAGGTGTTCTAAAAACAAGCAGATGTGGCGCTTTAGGACCTGGTTTCGTGGTCATGAAGGTGTTGGGTAGAAGGTAGGACTTGATAAGAACTCTTTTCAAACCTCAATGTTTCTATGAAGATAAAACCTGAGAAAACAGATCTGCTGCAAGAGCTAAAAGTAGTACTGAGAAGAGTGAATGAGATTATAATTTCAACTTTACATACTCTCTTCTTCAGTTGAGCTAACTGGAGGAAACAATGGGAACATACTTCCCTCCCACTCCCAAGGAAAATGTGATGCTGGCAGTTCTGTTTACTTAAAATATGTATGTCATTGTCTTGTTCAGGAAAGATGAACACTCCTAGTAATGGAATGAAAATGGAAACTTCATTAGGAAAGCACAGTCTCACAGTATGTCAGCAGCACTGGCTTGCAGTATGTAGGCAAGCTTTCATTCTGCACTTTGAAAGTTGTAACCTTTTCCTGAAAACCTTCCATTTAAGGAAGATAAATTGGGTTAAAAATTAGAATCAGTACCCTGACTTGATTTAAATGCTGCTCTGGATCTATGCAGGTTTTTCCATACTGCACTGTGGAGAGATGACTGAACTCATATATTTTCTGTTCTGAAAAAGTGCCCAGAGAAGTTGTACATACCACCTTCCTGGTTGTACATGCCGCCTCCCTGGAGGTATTCAAGGCTAGACTGGATGGGGCCTTGAACAACCAAGTCTAATTGAGAGTTGTCCCTGCCCATATCAGGGAAGTTAGAGTAGGTATTGTCCAAGATGCCTTCCAACCTAAACCATTCCATGATACTATAATGAAAATTTGATTATAACAATCATAACTTTTCCCGCTTTAAATGTACATGAGATCTTAAGGTTTTGGGAATCTTCCAGAAATAAGAATGTTTGGTTTGGGTTGGGTTTTTTTGTTTTTTGTTTTTTTTTTTTTTTAATGTTTGTGGGGTTTTTTTTCTCTTCTTCCCTTTCAGATTGTACAAATCCCTTTTTGTGGGGAAATCGACTGTGAGGATTGGATCAAGAAGACTACTGCCAGGTAAAATATAACTGAACTGAAGAGCATCAAAATATTTTGAATATGAAACAGGGATATAAGATGATTCTGGGCATTTTAGGCTGGATGTTAGGAGGAAGTTCTTTCCAGTGAGGGTGGTGAGACACTGGAACAGATTGCCCAGGGAGGTCGTGGCTGCTCCTTCCCTGGAGGTGTTCAAGGCCAGGTTGGATGAGGCCTTGAGTAGCCTGTACTAGTGGGAGGTGTCCCTGCCTATGGCAGGGGGTTGGAACTAGGTGATCCTTGAGGTCCCTTCCAACCTTACCATTCTGTGATTCTATAACACTCATGTACAGTGTTCACCTTTGCCTCTTCCCCTTTACTCTGTTCTTGTGAGAACCCACCTTGAATACTGCATCCTGTTCTGGTGTCCCTATCTTAAGGAGGACTCAGCTGTTGGAGCAAGTCCAGAGGAGGGCCATAAAGATGATCCAAGGGCTAGAACACCTCTGCTACAAAGATAGGCTGAGGGAGCTGGGGTTGTCCAACCTGGAAAAGAGAAGACTCTAGGGAGACCTTATAGCTGCCTTCCAGTACTTTAAGGGGGCCTACAGGAAGACTGGAGGGGGAATTTTTATAAGGGTGTCTAGTGACAGAATCAAGAGGGAATGGTTTTAAGCTGAGGAAGAATGTTCTTCAGTACAAGGGTGGGGAGGCTCTGGAATAGGTTAGCCAGAGAGGTTGGGGATGCCCCCTCCCTGGAGGTGTTCAAGGCCAAGTTGGATGAAGCCTTGAGCAATCAAGTCTAGTTGAGGGGCATGGCAGAGAGGTTGGAGTAGATGATCTCTAAGGTCTCTTCTAAACTAAGCCATTCTATCATTTGTGCTGTCCTGGGTAATTGAATATATTTACTCCCTTAATCCTGAAACTTTCAGGCTGATTAGCATGCTTTTGAGATTTTATGTATAATATGTATGTAGAGAGAGTCATTCATATTGAGATAGTCATTGACTGCTGGAATGGACTGCCCAGGGAGGTGGTGGAGTCACCGTCCCTGGAGGTGTTCAAGGTGGGTTTGGACGTGGCACTTGGTGCCATGGTCTAGTCTTGAGGTCTGTGGTAATGGGTGGGACTTGATGAGCTTTGAGGTCTCTTCCAGCCTTGGTGATACTGTGATATACTTTGTTGCACCTTTATTTTTAAGTAGAAGTATTTATGAGTGTTCTTTTATTTCAGGGATCAAGATCTTGAACCTGGTGCTCCCTCCATGGGTGCAAAAAGCCTCTGCATACCTTTCCAGCCTCTCTGTGAACTACAACGTGGGGCAAGATGTGTCTGTGGCAAAAACCCTGCGAAGTTTTACACCCTGTTTGGTCGTAGTTACTAAATTACTGGTGAAAGCTCCTTCTCCTTTATCTGTGAATTGAACTTTTTTTAATAAGACTGACGTAGCCCCCAAATTTAATCAGTTTTGCGACTTTTTAAACGATTCAACAAACAAAGCCATAAACCAAAATGTCCCTTCCTCTCCCTGTCCCCCAGTTGTCAATCTTAGGCTAGGAGTAATTCACAGACTTTTCTGTAAACATCTCTACTAATAAACCTGTATTGTGAGCTGTAATAGGCTTTGGTCGTCTTTTCTGTGTCGCTCAGTGGGGAGGATGGGTACCCTTTGCTCATCTCTCGTTTCCATTTTGGTGCATGCATCTTCTTGTACATTGAGAAAACACCTAAAAGATTGGAGAGAATCTCATGAACACTCCACAGTACAGTGTGCCAACATAAAAGCAGATGTTTTATCTATAAAGTTTAATTGTGCCTTCAAAGTTTTCAGTACAGACTTGCTGCTAGCTTGTAGGCATGGTAAATGCTACCTTTTTTGAGAAAAGCCAGGTATTTTAAGGTGTATTTTCACCTCACAGTAAAACAGGCTTGAAAGCCTTTTTAGGTTAAATGCCACATTGTTAGCAAGATGCAGGTGAATACCATTTCATGCAGATATTTTGCAAAGCCCTGTTTTTCTTATCTTGGTATTTATAGCTGTCTCTCAGTGATCCTGCAATGAGTAATGCAAAGGCAATCTGTAGTCACTCTCAGTCTGGAAAAGAAAAAACTCCAGGGAGAACCTTATTGCTGCCCTCTAATACTTGAAGGAGGCCTACAAGAAGGCTGGAGAGGGGTTTTTCATAAGCAATAGCAAAGGTGGAATGGTTTTAAGCTGAGGAAGAAGTTCTTCAAGGGTGGTGGGACTCTGGCTGCTCATGGAGATTGTGGATGCCTCCTGCCTGGGGGTATTCAAGGCCAAATTGGTTGAGGTCTTGAACAACCAAGTCTAGTTTAGGGGCATCCCTGCCCATGGTGGGGAGGTTGGAGTAAGTTGATCTCTGAAGTCCCTTCCAACCTAGCCCATTTTCTATCGTTTTTTACTGTTGAAAATTTTAGGCTGTAGTTTTATCTATGGCATGTTTTCATAAAAACCTGGTTTTGCTGTACTTACTCTATGTTGCTTTAGCAGAGAAAACTGGATGGGGCAGAGTTATTAAATTAATTATTTTAAAAAATAAACTTACTTCCACTCTGAGTATAGGATTGACTTAAAGTAGGTAGTACTGGAACAGAGTAACTTTTGAATAACATGTGCTTACTATGTTACTTTTTCCTCCTCTCTGTTTGAAGGCTATCTATGTAAACTGCTTTCCCTGAAAAGGGGTTGAGTAAACACCTGCCAAATCAAAAGCTGGACCTCAGACTCTTCCTGGGACAATACTACACAGCCTGTCTGTTTTTCAAAACCCTCTTTTTATGTAGTGTGGTCTAAAAGTCTTAAGCACCTTAGAGACTTGGCAGTGTTACTTCCAGATCTTCACTATTATTCTGCTTTACAAAAACAGGCAGATTACTTTTGCCCAGATTCTTGTGGTCAGCCTTCCTAGTCAAAATGTTTAATACTCTATTTGAAGCAGTGGCCTGTCTGGTTTAAGATAAGGCACCTTGATGATGATACCTCAGTTGGTTTCTTTTTTTTTTTTTTGATAGAGTAGTGTGAAAGTGATTAAATGTTTTGGCTAATTTGCTCAGGGTGCTTGAGCACTTGAAAATTCTCTGTAATATTCCTTGATTGATGTTTACTTCTGGAAGGTTTCCTTCAGTTGCATTACTTGAATGATGGTTACTTCTGAAAGGTTTTCTTGCCTCTTAAAAATCATCTGGCTTCCATCCATCTACCCAGATATTTTCTCACTATAGAAGCAAAGTCTCAGGTGTAGTAGTGAGCGAAGGACTTGGGTGAGGATATGTCAGTGCCTGCAGTCTTCTTGTTTTCAGTTGATGTGGCAGATGAGTGGTCCTAAGGTCTTTCTATCCCGGTGTGCTGTCTCTAGCACTGAGTAGAGTTAGACTTTGAGAAATAGCAGAAGTAGCAATAACAGGGTGATGTTTCCTCAGCCTCAGATGAAGGATAGCTAAGGCTATTCAGAGGTATTGCCTGCTGCAGTACTCTTGCTAAGGGGAGAGGCAATAACCAGCAGCTTCAGTGTTCTTGGGCATAGGAGAGAGGAGTGTGGCAAGATTTTTTGACTGCAAAAGAGATTACTAAGATGATCACTTTCAGCTCCGATTGAAATGCTCTACAACACCAGTGTTTTATAAAAGAGATGTGGAAGATGTTCATAGCACAGAACAAAGGGGAGGCAAAACTAAATGCAGTCTCTAATGCTGCTGCACTCTTATCAGTTTGAACAAACAGCCAGTCTTCAACCAGTTGACTGGATCAGATTAATGAGTAAGCATGTTGACAACACCATTCTTAGAAATTAGTTGCTCTCGACCTATAAATGGGTTTGTTTGGTGCCAGAGATTTCACAGAAATCCAGTCTCCCTTTTTTTCCCTCTTCCTCTTTCCCTTTAGCATGTTTCTTCCTGACCATCTTCAAGTGTGAAGTGTCTGGAATGTCGATGACTCACCTGTGGTGATCTTCCACAGAGAGATTAATGTCTGCCTGTGAGAGACATGTCCATGTCAGGTATCCTTTCACCAGAAGACAAATCTGGCCTATGTGCAAAGCACTATGGAGATGTCCATACTCTTAATAACACTGGCATGAAATCTTTCAGACCCTTAGTGGACTGTTAGGAAGTGTGTGAATTGGAGTCACAGAATGGTAGGGGTTAGAAGGGGCCTCTGAAGATCACCTAGTCCAACCTTCCTACTAAAGCAGGGTAATCTAGAGTAAATCATACAGGAATATGTCCAGGTACAGTTTGAATGCCTGTAGAGCCAGAGACTTCACAACCTTTCTGGGCAACCTGTTCCAGTGCTCTGCCACCTTCAAAATGAAGAATTTTCTGAGTTAAACTGAAACACAGGAGTTTCCATATAGTCTTCATTGTCCCTTGTCCTGTCTGTAGACAGCACTGAGAAGAATCTGGCTTTGTCTTCCCCACGCTCAGCATTTAGATAGCAATAAGCATTAATGAATTCCAACCCTCAGTCTCCTTCAGGCTGAACAGTCCCAGGTCTTTCATCCTTTCCTCATAAAGTACATGTTCCAGTCCCTTAATCATCTTAGTGGCTCTCTACTGGACTCTCTCCAGTAGTTCCTTGTCCTTGAACTGGGGAGCCCAGAAATGGTTTCAGTGTTCCAGTTGAGACCTCGCCAAGGCAGAGTAGAGGAAGAGAACCTCCACTGACCTGCTGGCCACACTTCTCTTAATAATATACTAGCATACACTACAGATGATTAGTAGTACTGCTCTGTGCTTATAATAGAACTGCAAATCTCTTTGTGTGCCTTAGTTCATATAGTTGTGTACTGATAAATTTAGGTTAAAGAGCATAGTAAGGTGGGATGTAGAGGAACTACCTTAACCTGGTGCTGCTCCTTACTGACAAAAGAGCATACTTGAGCATTTTGGCTCTGCTGAAAAGGGAATGCTTCATTTACTTCAGCCTCTTGTTTTAGCATTTGAGAACTTGTGTAGGGCAGGACTTCTGAGAGCTCTGAAGTTTGACGTTGGTCTGTTCCCATTGAAGAGAATAGCTTGAAAAAAAAACTTCTTGCTTTTCATGCTCCAGTTCAGAGAATAAAATAATTAAGTAGTTGAATGTTATTTTAATAACTGAAGGAGGAAAGCACCATGGAAATATCTGGAATAGAAGTAGTAACAGTGGTGAGGGAGGATGAAGAGCAACTAACCAATTTCTCCATTTTAATTAACATGTTCTACTAATTCATCCTAATAA
>VWZE01021285.1:39839-79499 GCA_013396675.1 Eubucco bourcierii | reverse complement strand
TCATGTTGAGCTTTTCATCAACCCAGACTCCAAGGTCCTTTTCCTCAGGGCTGCTCTCCAGCCATTCACCACCCAGCCTGTATTTGTGCTTGGGATTGTGCCTACCCAGGTGCATCCACTCCATAAAGATGGCTGCTAAATGTTCAGAAGACAAAAGTGTATCAAATGTGAGGTAAAACTAGGAAAAAGAGTAAAGGAGATAGTTGAGGCCTCTGTTCTGCCTCTGTATGAATCTTTTGCTGACCTGTGTTTTGAATGCTGTGCAGGTATTCACCCCCTTATCTTCCAAATGTGTAGATGAGAACTGGAAATAGTTCAGAACATGAACCTCTGATTTAATGAAGCACAAATATTGCTCTGGTTCTGTGTCAGTGTGTAGCTTTCAGATTGATGCTGTGCTGTGAGAGGAAGATTGAGATGTGTGATCTTGACAGGCAGAATAAGGAAGCGGAGAAGTGGTACAGCAGACAGCTTCTGAGCTGAGGCTCTGAACATGTACTGCTTCTGACTGCTGCTTCAGTGAGTCATATGCAATTGTGCTTGAAGTCAGTGGACCTACTGACAGCCTTATTTGCCAAAAATAATATTTTTAGCACTATTTCTCCAAAAGAGCTGTGACATTTTTATGTTTTTGCAGAAAATGAAGGGCTACGACATGTTTGGGGTTTTGTTGTCATTGTCGTTGTTTGTTTTTCCCCTGAAGTGAATGTCTGTTTTGCACAGGACTACTAATGATGTTCCAGCTACTGTATTATACATCTTCCTAAAATAAGAACCACTGGAAATTCTTTTCAGTTCTGTGCAGGTGCAATGAGCTGGGGTTTAGTGAATGTTTGGGTTTGGATGTAAGTTGAAGTGCTAGAGGCAAAGTTTTCTGCCATAAATTATAGCAAAGATGGTATAGCCTGTCATGCTAAAATTTAGCTCTAACAGACTATTACTTCCTATAAGTCTTAGATGTCTTTCTTCTTTCCACCTACATTCATTCTACCTACGCCATGCATAGGCACAACTGTTTAAAATCTTTCATCTTTTGTTGGTAGATGTGATTATAAAGCTGAAATTTGTGTGGATGCTCCCACTATTGTGCTTGTCCTTATGGTAAGGTTCTTTTTAGTGTTTTTATTTTGATGTATTTGTTAATTTGAATATTGCAAGGTACTTTTATCACTTGGGCATGGCATGTAAAAAGGACATTAGGAGGTGTGTGTGCTAATCCTTGCAGACACATGGGATGTGGCTGAATAGCTACTGAATTTCATTCCTGAGGATAAGATGTATCTTGGGATATATGTAAATAATAATAATTTAAAAATTACTTTGGTCTTTGTTGACAGAGACAGAACTTTGGTGGAATTAGAGAACTCATTTGAAAGAGACAGAAATTTGGTGGAATTAGAGAACTCATTTGAAAGAGACAGAACTTTGGTGGAATTGAGAGAACTCATTTGAAAGAGACAGATCTTTGGTGGACTTGAGAGAACTCATTTGAAAGAGACAGAACTTTGGTGGAATTGAGAGAACTCGTTTGAAAGAGACAGAACTTTGGTGGACTTGAGAGAACTCATTTGAAAGAGACAGAAATTTGGTGGAATTAGAGAACTCATTTGAAAGTGACAGAACTTTGGTGGAATTGAGAGAACTCATTTGAAAGAGACAGAACTTTGGTGGAATTGAGAGAACTCGTTTGAAAGAGACAGAACTTTGGTGGACTTGAGAGAACTCATTTGAAAGAGACAGAAATTTGGTGGAATTAGAGAACTCATTTGAAAGTGACAGAACTTTGGTGGAATTGAGAGAACTCATTTGAAAGAGACAGAACTTTGGTGGAATTGAGAGAACTCATTTGAAAGTTGTACCAAAACACTAACAATATAAGTGCTTCAAAGTTAGAATAAGGAGGAAATTTCCAGAGGCCTTTACTGAATTTCTGGTTGCAGAGAAGAGCTTTGGTAGGACAGTGTTCCCTGGTCATGCTGGCTTGTTAACTGATAGCGTGCTTTATCAAGTGTGGTGAAATGCTTGATGTGTCATGTCACTTCAGTGTGAACTGTAGCTGCTGAAGCAGTCGTTCCAGCACAGGTGTGCCTCTTACATAACTGAAACACTCCAGACTCTCACAGGATATAATTCTAAGGACACTATTTTCTTTAGATTTTACATCTTTTATCCTATTTTACTATTTTGGGGCCCAGTTCTGCTACTGACAACCCCAGTTAAGGATGACCTACTTTCCCAGCACCTCCTTCACTTGCTCCCCTCATCTTGAAATGCTGTATGAGTAGCCCAGCTTTGTCCTTTTTTCCATTCCCATGCAGAAGTGTCACATACCCGACAACAACAACTGCAATACAGAGGTTTATTCACTTGTTACACTTACAGGTTGTTCTGTGGGTTAAAAGTGTGAGATTATTTTTGTCCTAGAATGATGATTGATTCAAGCCCACTAAGGTCACATACCTTTTTAGAGGCTAGAAGGTAGCAGTTACCTGGTTCAGTAGATGGCACTCTATGCTTTGATTTGGCACTTAAGCCTCCAATAAAGCACCAAAGGAGCAGAACTATCGGATCCATCACTGAAACTTCACTGTATTTGGACAGAGCAGTGGTACCCAGCGCCCTGGAGAGCAACGCTGAACAGCCTTTTGGGTTTGGCTGGCTGATTCTGTTCTGCCTATGCAAGTGAGAACTTTCCAGCTGGTAGTGCCAGCTCTGTGCCTTCTCTCTGCCGTTTTATTTCTCGTTTTATTTATTTCATATCACCGACAGTCTAGAAACTCGAGAGCCCTGAGGCTGCGGAGCCACGGAGGCACCGGACGGGCAGACAGCTGGGATCCCCGGTAGCTTCCCACTCGGGCCTGCGGCACCAGTGGCAGTGCGAGTGGGGACGTCAGTACTGGTGGCGATGCCGGTGGTGATATCGTTGCTGGTGGCTATACGCCGGTGGCGGTTTAGGGCGATTGGGATGCAGGAGTGCCTCTCAGGCTCCCACTAGGGGCCGCGCCGCAGGTACGGGCTCCGGTGCGGGGCAGGCGGGTTTCTCCTAGGCTCCCACTCCGGGGTCGCGTCGGCGGTGGCCGATGGCGGTGGGGCGTTGCCTGCGGGGCGGTGCGGGCTGCGGCGGGCGGACGGCCGGCGCCTTTCCCGCNCACTAGCGCGGAGAGGGGCACCGGTGGGCCCGGCCGCCGTCGCCATGGGGCGGTACTCGGGGAAGACGTGTCGTCTCATCTTCATGCTGGTGCTCACGACCGGCTTCTTCGTGGCCGAGTTGGTGTCGGGCTACCTGGGCAACTCCATCGCGCTGGTGTCCGACTCCTTCAACATGCTCTCGGACCTCATCTCCCTCTGCGTGGGGATCTCCACGGGGCGCATCGCCCGCCGCAGCCGCCGGGGCCCCCGCGCTACCTACGGCTACAGCCGCGCCGAGGCGGTGGGGGCCCTCAGCAACGCCGTCTTCCTCACCGCCCTCTGCTTCACCATCTTCGTGGAGGCCATCCTCCGCCTTGCCCGGCCCGAGCCCATCGACGACGCCCAGCTGGTGCTCATCGTTGGCACCCTCGGCCTCGCCGTCAACCTGGTGGGGCTGCTCGTCTTCCAGGACTGGGGTGCCTGCTGCCGCCGCCGCCGCCCGTCGGTCCCGCCGCCCCCCGCCGCCGCGCTGCGGGCCGTGCCCGGCAGCACCCCGGCTGGGGAGGCGGATCAAGCAGGTGCCTTTCGGCTGCATCTTCGCCGCCTCGCCCTTCCGCCTTCCCCTCGTGTCCCCGCACCTTTCCCCAGCCTTCGCATCCTCCCCTGTCCCTCTGTCCTCCTGTGTAACCCCAGAACCTGCCGAGCTGCTGGACCCATCCTCTGAGCCCCAAACCCACGCGTGGGCAGCGGGGAACTGCTCTAACGTCTCTCAGACACCTGCTGCGTCCCTCACCTTGTACTTTACACCTGGCTGCTGGGCGGCTCCGTGGGATGGGGGAAGGAGGTGTTGCTCAGAGCGCTGCATGGAAGATGTTTTGGCTTGGGCTTTGGAGTTGTGGGGTTTTTTAAAACTGTCGTCTTTGAAATAAGCTGGTTTTGAGAAGGTTGGTGTTTTTTCTGTTTGTAGAACTTATACACAACACAGCGTTTCTTCTTTGAATGCAGGTGATTCACCAAATGACCAAAAAAGCCCTGAGGAGGGGTCTGAGAAGAAGAAAGAGAAAAAATCTGAAGCCCTGAACATAAGAGGTATAGCATGGAAGCATATTGCTGACTTTAGATTAACTTTAAACATTTTCTGTTTGCTTAATTGGAATTTTTTTTGTATGTTCGTTTGCTTGTTTTTTTTCTTTTTCCCCCCTAATACCAGCAAGAATGGAGCCAAAGCCCAGGGCTCTCCTATGTATATGGACCCAGTTATCTTCAGCAGAAATGTTCTGGTATGAAATAGCATAGATAGTGACCAATTGGCATGATCCTGGTTTGGCTCTGAGTGTGCTCACTTTTAATTCTTCAGAAGAATACAACTAAACTTTTTGGAAAGGAAGCACTAAGGAGACACTTACTGCTCTAAGCTGAAGTCACTAGGGGCCTCGTAGGAATGTAAAGCAGGTAGCTATGAGTTGCTTCTTTGAGTGTAGCTACTGTAGTAGCTGAGCAATTTTCAATTTTCACATGCTTTTGGGCAGAAAACAGAGTTTTTTTTAACTCCCAAGGCTGGCAAAGTTTTGTCAGCATGAGGAAAAAGGTATTGAAACTGGTGCTTCAGCACTGCGTTTTTTCCAGGTCCTTGAACTGTGACCCTGTCCCTGAGACAGGATCTGTCTGTCTTGTGTTGTAATTTGTGAGTTCTTTGAGAAGCTGTGAGGT
Organism: Eubucco bourcierii; assembly: GCA_013396675.1. NCBI lineage: Eukaryota > Metazoa > Chordata > Aves > Piciformes > Ramphastidae > Eubucco > Eubucco bourcierii. The sequence continues at coordinate 74,660 of VWZE01021285.1, read as the reverse complement.
GAAATAGTGTAGCTGCTTCTAAGAATAAATTAACCAAATCTCTCTCTTTCTCTGTATAGCTGTTTATGTGCATGCATATTTATGTACCTATTCTGAGCAGAGACAAAAGCAAGTATCTTTGAATATATTATACATTGAGTTCATCCCCAAGGTTGTCAGAAAACTGAAACAGAAAAGTAGTTTCAGAATTTTTGTGATCACTTCTGAGCATCCTCCAAAGTCATGTAATTTGGCATCACATGAATTCAGTTTAAGAAGCTGACATAGCAGTCAGGCAGTTGGGTTGTTTTGTTGTTGACTTTGGTTTGGGTTTTGTTGTTGTTGTTTCATTTTTTTCCCCCTCCCTGTGTGCCTGTCTCAAAAAAAAAAAAAAAAAAAGTGTTTTCAGAGCTACACAAATGTGTCTGTAAGAAAATACACTTTAGAAATGAAACCACATGCTAGAACCACAAGACCTTCCTGAATGTCTAGAAACTGATGTCACTGGATGTCATGGCATTATGGTGGTGAGCTTATTGAGACAGGAAAAGTAAACTTTCACTTTCTGGATTGGAGGAGGAGAGAAGAATGAGAAGCTGATGAGTATACTTTAGAGAAGACCTTATTTGCCTGAATGACAGTGCTTAGGGTTAAGGATACTGGACACTTACAAGGAGTTGTGTGTCAGTTATTTTAAGATACTTGTCAGTTTCCAAAAGAGAGATATATATATATATTTTTTAACTGGAGTGCTACTTTGGTATTTCATCTTTGCAAAAATCTATCACTATTGCCCTTGCAAATATTTCTTACTTCTGTAGCAAGTGCTACAGATATGTGGCTTTAAAATTCTGACTCAAAAATCTATTTTTCCTTCAAAGTCAGTTACAGAGCTATGCTTACTTCATAATCACTTGGCAGAAGATTCTATACATTGTGGAATTGGAGCCTCCCTGAAAAAAAAAACCATCATGGCTGGACTAAGTGGATTGGCTGAGGAACTGCTTCCTTGATTTTAAAAGTAACAGGAACAGAAAGCCATACGTTTTCCCCAACAGGATTGATAATTGTAGTGTAAACTTATTGCTTTTACTTTTTTTGGTGCATATAAAGAATAATTCAGACTTTCCAGCACATGCTGTTGGAAACTATTGCCTTACAAGACTGACTTTATTTCATGAAAAGTAATTTTTAGTTCTTGTAGCTGCAGCTCTTAGGGATCAACAGGGAAATGTAACCAAGATGTACATATGAATGGTCTTAGTAATGTAAAATAAGCATTTTCCAAATCTCATATTCTCAATTCATAATTTACCAAAATTCTGACATACCTATTATTTTCTTAGTTCAGAAGAGGGCTTAATGAAACCTATTCCTGTCCTTTTCAAGCTGTGTTCTCTAGTTAGTTGCCTTGGCAATTGCATCCTGTTAGTGCAATAGCTGATAGCCTATGCTGAATCGGGATTATTTGAAAGTGAAAAGGAAACACTGCCACACTGTTAGGAGGAGTAAAACCCTGTGGGAGGCTGCCAAATGGGGCAGAACATGCCTGACTCCAGCAGAAAGGGCTGGACTCTCTGAAAGCCTTTACTTTCTTATCTGGTCCAAGTGATTTGAAGAAACTTGGGTGGCTATTTCTTCATTTCTCACACAGAAGATCAATATTAATGCATAGAGCTTGCAAAAAACAGCAGCAGAGTCACAGGTCTAGATCTGATTTGGTGTTCAGCATCACTAGAGTCAAAACTCTTTTTCCTGTGTTGTTGAATGTGTTTCAGAGAATTTTTCACAGTTTCTCCAGCCTATGGAAGTAATGATTAAATTGAAGTTTTTGAAAGTGCTTGTTATAGGGGTGTTAAAAGGAGATGGCCCACTTTATTTTTCTTGAAGACTCTGAATAAAAAGTATTGACAAAGAAATTAGCTTCATGTATTTAGAGATGTTATGTATTTAGTTAGAAAGGAATCTTAATCTGAAGAGTAAAGGTTGACAAAATGAGTGCATTTGAGCAATGTCAGGAAAAAGAAAATGAAAGTGGTATTTAAAAAAGAAAAGAAAAAATTACTTCTTAGATTATTGTCTTCTTGCTATAAAGTTGCAACTTTGGTCATTGTATCTGTAAGGGCATTTCAGTTGAAAAAGGTGTTACAAGGGCCTGTTTTTTTGTCTCTATCTTTTGTGCAAAAACATATCTCTGGATGTAAGAAGTGGTAGCCAGTGCTCCTCTTGATATAGGTCCATGCACCTGTTAAACTGTAGTCTCCATGTGACTGACTCCCAGATCAGATTGTGGTATTTTAGGGAGCTCTTAGGGCTAGCAGTGTTGGCAGAACAGGTGCCAGTATCACCAAGGTTGATCTGCAAATCTGAATTGGAGGACATTGGAAGACATAGGAGTGGGCTTAAACTTCACTTAGGAACTTTTTCAGATTTCAACAGTGTTGTGGAAGCTGGTGGCCTGTTACTAGGGCTGGTCTGTGGCTCTCAGCTTCCAGGGTAGAACACACAGATTTAGTCATCAATGTTTAATTGAGAGTTGAGATTCAGTGTGCCAAGATCTCTTAATAATCTGTGGGCATTTGAATGAACACGTTTTATGTTGCCATGGCATTACAGTTGGACCTCAGTTGCTAGCATATCCTATGTATTTAATAATGCATTCCACTTAAGCAGCTGTGGTTCAGAGTCAGTGTTTCCTTCACTGTTTTGTTCTGAAAGCTGCTATCGAGGGCTTAGGTTATGATGTTGGTGCCTGGAATATTGTGTTTTTCATCTCAAGTAGAAGGAATTTGAAAAATGCAGCACTCCTCTCTCCCCCTACTCCCCAACCAACTAAAAAAAAAAAAAAAAACCAACCAACAACCAAACCCACTAATGGAAGTTGTGCTGTTTGTTTCAGGTGTTCTTTTGCATGTTATGGGAGATGCACTTGGATCTGTGGTTGTGGTAATTGCTGCTACAATCTTCCACTTACGTCCTCTGGAGAATGCTCCATGTAATTGGCAGTGTTACATTGATCCAAGCCTGACAATAATTATGGTGCTCATCATCTTGTCTTCTGCATTCCCACTTATCAAGGAGACCTCAATTATTTTGTTGCAGATGGTTCCCAAAGGTGTCAATATGCAACTACTGAGTAAGTCAGATTTGTCATTGGAATGCTATCGATTTTATTGACTTATTTCAATGCATGTTATTTCTGGGCTAACATGTTTAGATTATCTACTCATAATAGCTCTAAATTCTCAAGAACTCTGAGAAATAGTCACAGGCCTGTGTCCTAGCAACATGACTCAAATCTCTCTGGATTAGTTAGAGCATGCATTTTGAGAATGTGGCGCTCCAACAATACATCAAAAATACCAGGCCTTGAGCTGCTAATGCTTTGTGTGGGCTGTTTGTGAAAGAACACTGAATTATGATATTTTCCGGCTCTGCACTGGCTTCTTCTGAAAGGCTTCCAAATTAGCACAGAACTTTCCATTGAGATTGTTTAATTCTGTAGCTCTCTGGCATTGTTCACAGTGGTTAGTTAAAGATAGCACTGGTTATTTCTGAAATTGCACCACTTCTGAAAGCAGATGATGTGGGGCCTTGTCCAAGAAGTGGTGCTCTAACATTGCTTCTATGAAAAATGGGTAAATTGCCATTGGGGAGCCTGAGGAATGCATGAAGCTAGAAGGAAAGGTGGCTTGCTTGTGTCACCTGGAGGCTGAACTGGAGGCAGATGGGAGTAGACAACTTTTACTAAGTACAGCTGTTTTAAAAAGCACTTTGGGGATTGCTGCTTTCAGACAGGGCTCTTAATGAGAAAGCTACCACTTAGTCAGTATGCCAAAGCCTCTAATACCTTTTTCTTATGTCTTCCAGCTGACAGGCTAGCTCGTGTGCCAGGGGTTAGCAGCCTTCACGAGGTGCATGTTTGGGAGCTTGCAGGTGGGAAGAATATTGCCACTCTTCATATCAAGTGCCAAACACCTACCGATTACCAAGATGCTGCTTATAAAATACGGAAGGTTTTCCATGACGCAGGGATCCATTCTGTGACCATCCAGCCCGAGTACATTGACCACAAGACCTCCCAGCTCCTGTGCAGCTCACCCTGCATCTCAAAATCTTGTGACTCTCATCTGTGCTGCAGTCAGCGTGAGCCTTCCCTGGCTAAAACTAATGGCTGCACTGAGAAAAACGATAGTTCCCTTTCTGTGCTGCACAGGGACAATGGTTTAAGTAAAAATCATATCGAGATACCTGTCGAGTACCCACTGGCAGAGGATAGCATTAAAAATGTTGACAGGCTCAATGACAAGCCACAGTTAGGCAGCACACGGCTTTAGGTAATACCTTCCTATTCCACGTGGTGTTTTCACAGAACGACCACATCCTGACTGGGAAGGGGGGTCGTTGGTGGTTGTGGCTGAAGTTGTGGCAACAAGATTTCTCTGCTTTAGCTGTAAACCAAAATACACCTTAAATCGCCTCCCTTGTATCTGAAATAAGGATTAATATTTCCATGAAGGGTGTTGTGTTCATTTAAGATTTTTCTGATGCAGCCTAACCCAGTTCCTTACCAAACTGCGTGTGAATCTCTGTTGTTAGAGTGGATGGGGCATGTTGCTGTCTGCACTGATGCTTGCAGTTAAGGGCCAGTGGCACTGGGAATAAAACTCTGGCCTTTTCTGCTGAAGTGAACCGTTTCCTGAAAGCCTTGTGGCCAGTTAGCCGTTGTACTGGGCTGAACTACTGTGTGTTTATAAAGGACTTCAGTAGAGATGCTTTACTGATCCTGAAACCCCATTTTTGCATAGGCAGTTCATGTTTAACAGTAACACTGGTGCTTCTGACCAGTGGGCAGAAGTGAGTGAAATTACCAGTGTCCGAGGAGGAGGGGAAGCACTCAGGAATTTTGACTTGCATTGTGTTCTTGATTGACCCCTTTATTTAGGGACAGAGCAGAAGCCTGTCTTGCTTCTCTACTGATAATACTGGAGTCCTAGCCTAATCACAGATAGTTATGCTAAAGAATAGACTTCTTGTCATGAAAGCAAAGAAATACTAACTTTGTCTGTACTGATTCTAGCAAATGGAAATGCAGGCAGTCATCCAATTAACTTTTACCTTGTTCATTGTTGTGATTGTACAATTCAGCCTTTTTATTTTTTAATCTTTTGTCTCCTCACAACAGAAGTTATGATACCCACACTCTAAATTCATCATTATGCAGGATGGTTGCAGGATCTTTCACCTGGAGCGTCTGTCACTTTTTCATGTTGAATAAATAATCTGATGTGTTTATTATGAACAGTTAAAATTCTGCAGTTCTCTTGTTAAGACATCATTTAGTATTGTATTAATTAAGAAACTCCCTTTGAAATTTTATATGCAGTATTATCACTCAGAGGGAGCTTAAAAAAAAAATAATTTTTTTTCCAAGTTTAGTCTCAGTTTTTTCTTGCTTGTTTGTTTTAAAGGTCTAAGCCCTCCTCTCTGCCCTGCTCCTCCTCCCCCTGCTCAAAGGTGTATTTCAAAGTCTATTTAATGAAGCAGTTCCATTATCTCTTTGCTGCTTACTCTCTTTGAAGGCATGCAAGGGTACACTGAGGAAAACAAGAGGACGTGCCCTGTCACCAGTGCTGCATTTGGCCTAGGTGTGCTCTCTAGGTTTCTGGGAGAGGAGACCCATTATCTAATCAACACTGGGTATAGTGCTTAGCCTTACTGGCTAGGCAGATCACATCCAGAAGCATTCAAATACATTTTGCTGTCAAAAGCAGAATGGTTTGTGTGGCTTGGCCAGGCCCTTTTATTCATTTATTCATGGGGACACCTATATAAAATAGTGGTGTCTTTTACCTCAGTAACACATAAACAGAAAGGGCAAATCAATTTACCTCAGTAACCCCTAAACAGAAAGGGCAAATCAGTTGCCTGCCTGGGCTGGGAAAATACCAGGAGGTCCTTGTAAGGCTAACCTGAAAGGAATCAACTCCTCATTAGCAAGGGTGATATTAAGTTAATGAGTATTGAGAGGACAAGGGATAGTGGTTTTAAAGCAAAGGGGTGAGATGGGATGTAAGGAAGAACTTCATTGTGAGGATGGTGAGGTATTGGAACAGATTGCCTGGGGGATTGAGAGTATCCCCTCCCTGGAAGTGTTCAAGGTCAGTTTGGATGGGGCTTTGAGTAACCTGGTCTAGTGGAAGATGTCCCTGCCCATGGCAGGGGGTTTGGAGTAGATGATCTTTAAGGTCTCTTTCAATCCAAACCATGCTATGATTCTATGAATATTAAAACACACAGCAGGACATTTTGCTGCTTGGAAAATCATAGTTACTGAAGCAGCAATTGCAGTTTAAATAGCACATTTCTAGATTTGCAGGATTGTTTTGTTGGGGTTTTTTTTGCACACATTTTTAGGTGAATTAATATATTTGATAGCTTTCCATTGTAGGTTTGTACTGTACAAATGGAACTATGTGTTGGTGTAATTAAAAGCTTCATCCTCCAGTCTTTTGAATCTGTTGGCAGCGGCAGAGGGGAAAGCAGCAGGCCCTTGCTTGGCAGTTATTGCACGAATTAATGTAAATCAGGAAACATTTTAAGAACTGCCCTGTCTTCTAAAAGCCTGTGGCATAAAGTAAGACAGCCCTTTCTTCTTTTTGTCTGTGGCAGTGTTTAATTGTCAATGCCTGGATGTGAATAAAAACCATGTTTATAGTTTTGCTTTTTTTTTTTTTTTTTAAGAACTGGAGCAGAAGGCTCCCAAAATAACAACAAAGTCTACAGGAGAGCTCAGTTTCCAGATATCCTGTAAAATGAGCACCCTTGTGTAATTATGCTTTTGTGTCTTAAATCAGTTTGGTTTTGTTTTTTTTTTTTTTTTTTAAATGTATAGATTTTATTAAATGGTTGAAAGATAGACTGGCAGTATTGTTTACTCTGGTATTACAGAAAGCTAGTATGGGTATTTGACAAAATGGATCACCCTTTTCTTCTGTCCTTCCAGTGTTTGTTAAAACTGTGGCTATCTATTCTTCAAGCTTTTAGAAGTGTTGTCACCTGAAAATACAATGAAGCAATGCTCTCAAACTTTTTTTTTTTTTTCTTGTCTGGCTGTATGTACTGTAATTGTTGCCTGGGAATAAATGGGAAAATACCAAGGACTATAGAAATCATCAGGTCTAGAAAACAAGCAGATTGAAATTTTGCTGTATTACTTCAGCAAGCAAAGCCAACAGAGCTATGTTATTGATGAGATGAACCTTGTTTTTTATCTTGTAGGGACTTTGAGGGTATTCAGCTGAGGATTCTGACTCAATATCCTTACTTTCCTTTGAGTCCTACAACAAAATATTTCCCCTCTCTGTTGTATGTCACAACTAGGCTGTACTGGATGTCCTCTCTCTACTTATGTAGAAGACTTCAATCTAATCAGTATGTGTATTGGCTTATTTGGCTTCAGTTCTTGGCATTTATCTTCTAATTCTCTTGAAGCAGGCTTACCTCATGTTGCAATACAATATATTTCAGTATTTACCCTTAACTCTGGGCACTTGTTCTAAATTCACCTGTGTAGCATATTGTGCTGTCATAAAATCTCCTTTCTGGCCTCTTCAGCTTAATTGCCTTTTTTCCTCCCTTCCAATTCAGTATCATAGAATTTCTGACCATTGCAGGTTGGTTGTGCTACTCTCTCCTTCTCAACTACTCCCTTATGCATCATCATGGCATTTGGATTTGCCCCCAGTGATTTTTCTCTATTTGCTCCTCTTTCTCTGGGGAGGATCTTTAATTTAAGGATGTTGGGGCACTGGAGCAGGCTGCTCAGAGAGGTGGTAGCATCTGGCTCTGGAGACATTCAAAACCTGACTGCATTCATTCCCTTCTGACCTTCTTTAGGTGAACCTGCCTTGGCAGGAAGGTTGCTTCCAAGCCCTACCATTCTGAAAAACAGGTGGCTGTCAATCGGTTATCCAACTTATGTGACTCTCTGCTCCATAACCAGTCATATATGCCAACATAGCTGTAGGACAACAAAATATTTGCCAGCCTAGCCTTGCCTGACAGTTTTGAAGTAAAAGTGAAATCTGGAATGAATTAACATGGCACTGAATGCAAAAGCAGTTTACTCCACCTTTTCTTAAAGTGAATAACTTTTATGTCACCTTTTTGAGTCTGCCAAACGTGCCAATTTGATTGTTATTGTCTCCTCCTGTAACTATCAAAAGGCAAGTCTTGGATTTGCTCTTCTATGTAAACAAAAATAACTGATGCTGTATTTAGGAGTTTTGCCTTTGCTTTAGCAGATTTTTTTTTTTTTTCAGACAGCTTCCTTATTATTTGTGGCACTTATTTTGACTTGAGGTGCAACTGCTTTTTATCCCTCTTTAATTTTTCCATGTTTTCTCTTCAGTAAAAGCAGCATGGTTTTGCTACCCTTCTGATCATGGTGGTGTACCTATGATACAGTTCAGAAATACCTCTTTTATGCACTGTTTAAATTTTTGCACTGTATTTTATCAAAATTTAACCACTTTCTGGGTTGTTTTTTTTTTTTTTATGATGTGATGCACCTTACCATTGCAAACCACTTTAGTCCCTCCTCTTCTTTCCCCCTGTCCTACCTGATTTATAACACACACTGTCCTAATGTTCCTTTTCATTCTGAACTTTGAAAGGAATATGCCAGTATCTGAATCATCCCCAAAATGTACTTCACCACCCAAGCTTGATGTGAGCTGCTCCAAGAACTATTTTATGTCCTGTGGTCTGTGTAGAAGTGCTAAGTGGTCATCTTGAGATACATATATTTATATATACATTTGGATTCTTTATATATAAACACTCCACCTGAACCAACTTCTTAAAGAGGGTTGGTTCCTAAACCTAAGAAATTATAATGAAATCAGTAGGGTTCATCAGTCATTTATTAACACCTTTGGGGAAAGCTTGAATCAGCTAGTTGGAAAGCAGGTAAAAGGGATGTTTCTGAAAAGGTAATTCAAAAGCTATGGAGATTTCTACAGGTTCTGCTACTTTGCCACACAGTGGAAACACTTTCTGTGTTTGAATAGTGACACCTTGATAGGAGGATGTCACTGTATAAGAATATGTTACATTATGGAGTTGTGTTGCTGAAAAGTTTCCTCCAGCTTTTCCATTCCTTATGTGATTTAAATAAGGTGCCAAAATGTAATTTCCATGATTGCTGAATCAATTGTAAATCTCACTGTGGTTTTTATTAACTGTTAGTGGAAAAATTACTTCAAGTTTTATGTACAGTTATGTTTTGGGTTTGTTTTTTTTTTTTCCCTTTCAAAATGAAGTTTTAATGTCTTGTAAATAAAATGTATTTTTAAATAAACCTCTTGAGTTTGATGTGTGATAGCAATAAGGAGCTTGTGTTCAATTTGGATGACTTTAAGTCTTTTGTACTGCTCTTAACCCATAGAGTTCCAAATTTTGTGATATGTTTGGAAGAAAAGGGGATAGAGACTCAAAAGCTTTTCCTCTGCAAGAAGCTTAGTGTTCCCTAAAAAATGAGTGAATTTAGAGCCTGTAACTTTGGAGCACTAAAAAATGTTCTTGTCCCAGTTGAGCTCTTTGAAGAATGGAGGTGCTGTGTTGATACCTGACTCTGATAGTTTTTGCTGCTATTTTGTTGTTCAGCTTCCATTCAACACAACTCTCCTCTCTTCAGATACATGTCTCTGTGTGTGAGGATGTTGCTGAGTGGAGAATGTTGCCTGTGTGTGTAACATCACTCTCAAGAGAGCTTTTTGATTTGACCTGACTGTGCATGTTAGAAATGAGAAGAGGGCCGATACTACACATTTAGGTGCTGTTTTTGGAGCAGCAATGATGGAGGTGTCCTCATATATTCCTCCCTTCTTAACATCAAGTCATCTGCCACCTGGCTCCTACCCCATTGTGTCTATTTCTCCAGTTATCCATATACCTACAGGTTTTAGTTAATAATGATTAGTATGGAGGCAGTAGTAGTCATGTATGGTTTTAAAAAAAAAATTTAAAAAAATCTCTGGATGATGTCTAAATCACAGAAACTACATTAATTCTCCATGAGGAATTAATTGGAGGGGGACAGGCTCCACTCACTTGCTCACTGGGATAGAACAAGGAGCAATGGATGGAAGCTGCAGCACAGCAGGTTCCAGCTCAACACAAGGGGGAACTTCTTTACTGTAAGGGTCCCAGAGTCCTGTGTGCAGTTCTGGAACCCTCAGCACAGGAAGGACATGGAAGTGTTGGAGTAGGTTCAGAGGAGGCCACGAAAATGATCAGAGAGCTGCAGCAGCTCTGCTGTGAGAACAGATTGAGAGAGTTGGGGCCCTGCAACCTGGAGAAGGCTTTGAGGAGACCTTAGAGTAGCCTTCCAGAATCCGAAGGGGGCCTACAGGAAGGTTGGGGAGGGACTATGGACAAGGTCTTGCAATGACAGGACAAGGGGCAATGGGGTTGAACTGGCAGAGGGGAGATTTAGACTGGATGTTAGGAGGAAGTTCTTTCCAGTCAGGGTGGTGAGGCACTGGCACAGGTAGCCCAGGGAAGTTGTGGCTGCTCCCTCCCTGGAGGTGTTCAACACCAGGTTGGATGAGGCCTTGAGTGACCTGTACTAGTGGGAGGTGTCCCTGCCTATGGCAGGGAGTTGGAACTAGATGATCCTTGAGGTCCCTTCCAACCTTACCATTCTATGAATTTCAGTTTTGTTCTGTATGTTGCCTGTGTTCATGTGCCTGACTGATGTTCCTCAGAATGTAGCTGGTGGACCATTAGTGATCAGGGAGACAGAAATGAGAATTCTATAAAGCCATTCCCAACAAAATTAGAAAAGTACATATGGTCAAGGGAAAACAAAATGACCATAAATAAATGTTGAGGGTTTAACTTAAATGTTATTGGTTGTACATGAAAATGATAGCGGCAATGCTGCCCAAGTGATCCTGGGTTTGCTTTTCAAAGAGTTGAGATCATTCTTCAATCAACAAATGTTGAAAAACTTCATTTTAGGACACAGGGAACACAGGCTGATAGATTTGGAGCATGCAGTTTTAATCCTGACATGTAATGAACAGTTGCCTCACTGCACAGACTGGTATAAGGCACAAGAAATTCAAGAACATCTCCTCTATGCAGAAACCCTTGTTTTGTGCCTGGGTATTTCTGGAGCAGAAGATATTTTCCTCATTAGATTGCTGCTGCTGTTTTGATACTTACCTACCCAGCCTCTAAGAAGCCACAGAACTAGGATGAGTTTGGGCTGGATAAAGTAGGTTAGATTTTTAAAAATGCAGCTGCTGGAAAAAGAAAAAAATGACAACCTGAGTGGTTTCTTCTGCACCCACTATTTGTGTGTGCAAAATGTTTATGCATCATTTTTGTAATAGATATCTTCAATTACTTTTTCTTTGGGCTTTACAGTGTAATGTTTTAAAGCCCATATCCTCGTACAAGGGTATTTTAGGAGGCTGCTATGGATTCCCCACAGATGGGTGTAGAACATCTGTTGACCAAGGGCAGATACTTTCCCACCTGGTGGGGATCTTGCACTGATTTCAAGTTGCAGTAAGAAGTGGGGAGAGAATAGTGGCCATAGGTGGGGAATGAAGGGCAAGTTTAGAATATATTTGGGATTAAGGTAGTGAATCTTCCAGTTAGGGCAAGGTGGAGGTTCAGTAAAACTGAGAGTAGGAGCTGTGTAATAAAATATCAAGGGAAATTAATGTTGAGGGAAGTTCAACAGGCACAAGTAATCCTCTGTCTTTCCAAGAACACAAACTTTACCTTCTGATACAAAGACAGTATTTATCACCGATTCCTAGCTGTGTTTTACGGGCTGCTATTTCACTATGAAATTCTAGATGAAGAGGCACAATTGTAATGCTTACCATCAGCTCCCCAGAGAAGTCACTAGAGCAGCCCTGTAGATTTGTGGCTGAGCTTTCCTTTCCTAAAGTGGCATTGGCTGTTTGATGAAAGAAGCACGTATCTTGGTCATTAGAGATAGCAGGCATTTGAACGACTGTGAAGTGTTATCAATTACTCCTTATTAGGAAATGCACCGTACCTGGGAATACTCCCAAGCACAGAGACCAGCCAGCACAGAAGAGCTTGCATGTATTCTGGTATAATACTGCCTGCTTCAAAGGAGAGTGGCTCTGTGCTGATGTCTTACTGAGATTACTTTGGACTCTGCCCGGGAATGGCTGGGGAGAGGAGGGATTGCCACAGGCCACGGCACGCTTGAACATCTTGCTAATACAAATGACCATGGTTCAGCCCCAGTCACTGTTTGATTCGTTAGTATTGATGAGACCCACAGTCCCTGGGACTCTGTGCTGTTCTGGGAGATAATGGTACCCACAGAGAGAAAAGGAGGTGAAGCTAGTGGTGGTTTACCGGGATCTGGGCTTGAAAGGTTCCCTCTCTTTCCACACGTACAAGGTGCGGTATCAGTGCACAGTGGGAGCTGGGAGGGGAAAGGCTGCCAGCAGTGCAGCCAGCAGATAATGCTATCGCTGTGGCTGCTTGCATGGCTCTGGAAACAAAAGGCACAAGGCAAGTGGCACGTTCGAGGTAGTGTTGCTCTTTGCTTTACTTCCTTACAGTCTAATTACATTTTAAAATAAATTTTTTTTTACTTCAGCATTCACCTGTGTCCATTTAACCACATTTTGCTGACCGCTCTGTGGTGAGGGGATGGGAGCTAATCTACTGCAAGAGGCTTCAAGGGTGTGTATGAGAAAACCAACCTGTGAGGACAACACAGAATCATAGAATTGTTTAGGTTAGAGGGAGCCTTAAAGATCATCTAGTTCCAAGCCCCCTAACATGGGCAGGGTTATCTTCCACTAGACCAGGTTGCTCAATGCCTCGCCATCCAACCTGGCCTTGAACTCCTTCAGGTGGGGGCATCCAGAAGTTCTCTGGGCAATGTCTTCCACTCTCTCTTTCTAATATTCAGTCCAAGTCTACCCCTCTCCTGCTTAAAGCCATTCTCTCCTGTTACAAGCCCTTGCAAAAAGTCCCTCCCCAGCTTTCTCTTAGGTCCCCTTCATGTACTGGTAGGGCACTATAAGGTCTCCCTGAAGCCTTCTTTTCTCCAAACTGAACAGCCTCAAATCTCACAGCCATTGAAACTGGTACAGGATACCCACAGCCTACTGTAAAAACAGAGAGCTTCGTAAGAAAAGAATAGCATAATTCAAAAGGTAGAAGACAATCCATTTTTTAATATACACCTTAAAAATCAATCATGTAAAAAGTATCTGATGTAGGTGAGCCAATCACCCAAGCTTAAAACAGGAACAACAGGTGGTAGGAAATCAGCACGATGAATGACATGACCTCTTGCAGAACAGCACTGGCTTTAATTATCTATTTCTTCTTAAAACTGTCATGCAAAAGAAAGATGGTAACCTTTCTATATATCATGGTTTCCTTTGCCCAGATTGCCCACAGTGCTTTTTTATGGACGGGATTAAGAGCCCAGCAGAACGCAGGGTCTACTCTGCAACCAGTCACCATAGAGTCATAGAATGGTTTAGGTTGGAAGGGACCTCAAAGTTCATTCAGTTCCAATCCCCTACCACAGGCATGGACACCTCTCACTAGAAAACGTTGCTCAAGGCCTCATCTAACCTGTCCTTGTACACCTCCAAGGAGGGAGCAGCCACAACCTCCCTGGGCAACCTGTGCCAGTGCCTCACCACCCTCACTGTAAAGAACTTTTTCCTAACATCCAGTTTAAATCTCCCCTCTGCCAGTTTAAACCCATTACTCCTCATCCTGTCACTACAGGACCTTGTCAATAGTCCCTCCCCAGCCTTCCTGTAGGCCCCCTTCAGATACTGGAAGGCTACTCCAAAGTCTTCTTGAAGCCGCCTCTTTTCCAGGCTGCAGACTGCTGCAGCCCTCTGATGATCTTCATGGCCTACTCTGGACTTGCTCCCACAGTTCCATGTCCTTCTTGTGTTGGGGGCTCCAGAACTGTACACAATGCTCCAGGTGGGGTCACCAGCAGCACAGTGCCTGCAGCTGTTGTACTGGCTGGGGTGTGCTTCAAACATCTGCACCTGAGTGAATCTGGGGGCAGTGCCACCTTTCTAGTTGTGAACGTCTCTGGTGGCGTGTAATTTCTCAGGGTGTAAGTGAGTGTTTGGCCTGCCCTAAATTTTCCACCTGTAGTCACTGCAGAGGGAGATAATCAGGGCCCCTCCAATAACAGTGACCCTTTGCATGATGCCAGCAGGAGCTGCTCCCCAGCCCTTGCTAAGGATGAAGAGGGTCCTCTTTCTCTCCCAGAACCACACCAACTCTTGGAGAGAAGAGCTGTGGTGGAGCACGCCTGTGCTGCAGCAAAGGGACATTATGTTACACCCAGGACAAGCCACCTCAGCTGCTGTGGGGGAAGGATATTTTTCTGAGGTTTTCAGAAGTGTGGAACATACACAGCTCCCACTGTGGCCCCCAAAATCCTGTTCTTTGAGTTCCAGTTGTGCTTTCAAATAGAGTTTCTGATGCTGTCCAGAAGGAGGCAGTGATGTTTGTACCTTCTTTCTGCCTTCTACTCCTGAATGCTTTCTATGTGAAGAGAAGAAACTCTCTTGGATATGTACTGAAGTTTTTTTATGACTCCCTGTGATTTCCATTATCTCCAGATATGAGCTTTTGCTGTTTGTTTTCAATAACTCTATTTTACCTCTGAGTTTTAGCATCTGAAACATGAAATTTGTTCTCAACTAGCCCACTCCCTACAATCACAGTCACACAAAGTCCATCTACCCCTGAAAGTAACCCTGGCTTGTCTTCTCTGCTAGTATGCTGGTGGTGTAAGTATGCACCAAGAAGGAAAAAACAAAGATCCCAAGGGATAGCTCTCCTAAGAGCTGTGAAGTTTTATAAGCCACAAAATGGATTATGCTTCCTCCTGCTTGTAAAGAAGGGTACTGCTCCTCCAAGAAGCAAGCATCGTTTTTGGATTAGTGGTTGGGCTGCTGTGAAGGCTGACCCCAAAGCCTGTCCAAAGCTAGCCAAGTGTGTTGGCTAGAGGGAAGTTGTGGCTATTTTCATCAGCTGAAAATTTGGCCCTGCCCTCTGCTCTTCTCCATGTGGCAGAGAACTGGGCTGCCAGCACGGCAAGGAGGGGTTACATAGTGACTCAGCAGTCACCTTAAGCAGATGAAAAGTTATTTTTCTGGCTACAGGGAAAATCTTGAGGCCCCTATGAAGCAGTAAGGCAATGCCCCCCATGCTGATGACAGCCACACTTGTTTCTGTACATATATACATACACACATACATATACAAGATTTTTGTCAGGCTTCTGTTAATTATGTCACTGATGTTACGTTTCCTTCTGAAAGACAAAGACTGTCTCTCAAAAGCACTCTGTGTCCTGGCCAAAGAGTAATCATGTGAGGCAGCAGCAATGGGAGACTGAGAAGAACAAAGGAGAGCCTGGCTCACAGTGCTCTTTCAAACTAGTTGTTCACTTGGCCAAGCACTTCGGCAGCTTGCCTGTGCTTCCTTTGAATCCAGCATTGCTCCTACAGCCCCATGCCTGCTGCTGCATGGGTAAGGGTAACCTTCTTTGTATGGGACACACACAAAGCAAAAAGTCTGGGCAAATGTGGCCTCAGGACGAGGAACTGTCATGAAGAGAGGGGCTGAGCATGTGTGTCTCGTAGGATGGAGGTTGTTTCCATGTCAGGTGCCTGCAGCATCTTGGGTGCAGGAAGGGCATTGAGCAGACAGGTCTGGGTGAAATGGAGGAATGTCTTATGTTTAATAGGCACACATGCACGTGTATGTGTGTACATCTATTCATTTTTGCATGCAAACATGTGCACACACACACATATATAAGTGTGTGACACTGACTGTGTATGACTGCATCTATTACCCTTCAGTCAGTGTGAGTTTTGCCTTTAGTCACAGTGCTGTAGGAAAGACTGCTTGTTGGGTATCCCCAGTGTCTTCAGTCTGGTGTATCCTTCCTGTTTATCACATCAAAATGGGACCAATTCAGTATGTCAGGATTGCATAGCTGCCCTTTGAATAGTCATGCATCTGTTTGGCAGAAACTGACAGGTTCTAGCAGCAGAGTTTTGTGGGTATCTGGTGTATTTTCTGTACCGTTAGTGAGCACCGACACATGGATGCCAGCTCTGTGAGGCAGCTATGTGCTAGGTACTGGAACTCTGCAAGGGACAGAGGCACAAAAAGGGTCTGTAGAAGTTATCTAGACATGCACAGGAAGAGAAGAAGAAGGAATGGATAGCTATATACAGACAGTACCCTGGGGGAAGTCCTGCTGCTATGTTCAGTGGGTAACTGCAACTGCAGCATATGTTTTGGCTGGCAAAGACAGTCAAAATCTGACTAAGGTTTTATCACCTCTCCTCAAGTGTGCTGGGTCTTGCTCCACCCTGACTTTATCTGGGGACTCCAAACTCTGGCCCCACTGATCCTTTTGATTATTTTTCTTCCACTTGCTGTTCTTAAATGCTGTCTTCCTGTTCACCCAGTGCTTTCTTAAACTGCTTTTCCCTTGCCCATCTGTTAGGGACTGACAATGTCTCCCTCATGAGCATGCTGCTGGCTGCCTTATCCTTTTTGCCTTTCTACTTGGGATCCTCTTTAGCATAGCCCTGAGGAAAAAAAAAAAGCCAAAAAAGGAGAATTCCTGCTCAGTTTTATGTCTAGACCTGGAAGTTGAAGATACACTGCTGGCCAGCTTTATGTTTTTTTTTTTTCTTGAAAACCGACAAGTAATGTGTTAGAAGTTACAAAGTCTGAAGACATGAAAACTCAGCTCAGCTGCTGCAGCTAAGTAGAAGTGGAGTTTTGATACTACCACTGCTACCAACAGCATGAAAAATAAAGGCTATGGTGACTAGTTTCTCTTGCTGTGAATTTTTTTTTTCCTCTAATATCCAATCTAATCCTACCCAGTCACATCTTGAGGCCATTTTTCCTTTTGTTCTATCACTAATCATCTGTGAGAAGAGACCAGCACCAACCTCTCCACAATGCCCTTTTAGGTAGCTGTAGACAGCAATGAGGTCTCCCCTCAGTGTCCTCTTCTTCAAACTAACCAGACCTAACTCCCTCAGTTGTTCCTCATAAGATTTATTTTCCAGGCCCTTCCCCAGCTTCGTTGCCCTCCTCTGCACTCACTCCAGCACCTCCACACCCCTCTTGTATTGAGGTGCCCAAAACCGAACACAATACTCGAGGTGAGGCCTCACCAGAGCCAAGTACAAGGGGACAATCACCTCTCTGCTCCTGCTGGACACAACATTTCTAATACAAACTAGGATGCCATCAGCTTGCTTTGTCTCCTGGAAACACTGCTTGCTCATACTGAGTTGTTTGTCTGTTACAACCCCCAGGTCCCTTTCTGCCAGGCAGCTTTCCAGCCACACTTCCCCAAGTCTATAGCATTGGTTGGGATTGTTGTGGTCCAAGTACAGGACCTGGCATTTGGCCTCGTTGAAGCTCATGCCATTGACATTGGCCCATGGATCCCATCCATCCCAGTCCCTCTGTAGAGCCTCCCTACCCTTCTGCAGATCAACATTGCCACCCAACTTGGTGTCCTCTGTAACCTTACTGATGTAAGATTGATGTACAGACACACTGTGTCTTCATCAAGGTCATCAATAAAGATGTTAAAGAGAAGTGGTCCCAACACTGAGCCCTGGGGGACACCACTTGTGACTGGCCACTGGATTGAACTCCACTGACCACCACTCTTTGGGGCCTTTCACCCATCCAGGGCTTTATCCAGCAGAGCTGTGCTCGTCCAAGCCGTGAGCAGTCAGTTTGGCCCCGAGAATTCTGTGGGGAACAGTGTCAAAGGCTTTTTGGAAGTCTAGGTAGACAACATCCACAGCTTTTCCCTCAGCCAATAGTCAAGTCATCTTGGCATGACTTGACAAGTCATAAAAAGAAACTGGGTTCATCAAGCAGGATTCATAAACCCATAAACCCATTGTGACTGGGTCTGATGCCCTGGTTATTCCCTGTGTGGTGTGTAATGGCACTTAAGATGCCCTGCTCCATGACCTTCCCTGGTACTGAGGTCAGACTGACAGGTCTATAATTTCCCAGATCCTCTTTTCTCCCTTTCTTGTAGGTA
Organism: Eubucco bourcierii; assembly: GCA_013396675.1. Taxonomy (NCBI): domain Eukaryota; kingdom Metazoa; phylum Chordata; class Aves; order Piciformes; family Ramphastidae; genus Eubucco; species Eubucco bourcierii. The sequence goes on along the minus strand of VWZE01021285.1, from coordinate 56,518 downwards.
GGTGTCACATTTGCTATCCTCCAGTCCATTAGAATCTCCCCAGTTACCAGGGCTTCAGGTAAATAATGGAGAGCAGCTTGGTGAGGACATCTGCCAGCTCCTGCACCACCCTTGGGTGTAGCCCATTGTGCAGGTCTAATTGGCTTAGCAGATCACTGACCACTGCCTCATGTATTGTGATGACCTCATTCTAGTTCCCCTCCCTGACTCCTAGTCCATGAGGCTTGGTGTCCAGAGAACTGCTGGATCCAGTACTAAAGACTGAGGCAAAGCAGGCACTGAGCACCTCATCCTTTTCCTCATTCTTAGTCACTATGTTTCCCTCTGCATCCAATAAGGGATGGAAATTTTCCCTAGGCCTCTTTTTGTTGTTAGTGAATTTATAGAAACATTTCTTGTTATCCTTAATGGCTGTACTTAGTTTGAGCTCTGGCTGTGCTTTGGCTCCCCTAGCAGAGCTGGAGCTCAAAGAATATGCCCTGCAGTGTTGTTCCTTAGGAAATGCTTATGAATCCTCAAAGCTTTTGAGGAAAACAATGTAAATTCAGGGTTACAGGAAGAATTTCACTAGACCATTTGCAGCAGGTTCTTCCAGGGTCACACAATGACTCTCAGAACAAAGCTCTTTCCAGCTGCTGAGTGCGCTGCCTTTGGCAAAGGTTACAAACACCCTCAAGACCATCCTTGAGTTCCCATCTGCAATACAAATGTGTCATCCCTTTTTTAAACCTGGATTTCTTCTTATTTGACAGAAGGCTGGCTAGACTGCAGCTGGACAGGGCTGTTGTAAGGCTGATCTGTGTTCACCCTGTTCCTTTCTGCCTTTGCCACCCAAGTCTGCTGTCTCTCAACAGAAGCACTCAGGAAAAAAAAAACAAAACAAACGACAGAGCATCCTTCTGATGCATGATTTATCTCAAGGTATCAAAAGCATTTTAGAGAGCTTGGGGTGAATACAAAATCAAGAAGGATGCACCTGCATGTGTCTCTTGTTCTCAATTAATCATTTGGGATGGGAAAGGAAAGAGGGTATTTTGGGTTCACTTACAAGAGAGACTTCATTGTGCTCTTTACTCCGCGCTCTGTGCTGTAGCATAAACCTCCTGACCCCTGCTGCTGTCATGATAACAAACAGACATTGTAAGTTAATGCTTATAATAGCATTTCATAGGGTAAAAGATTTCCAGGGTTTACAGCTTTGAACCTGTTATCCTATAGCAGATGAATGCAATTGTATTTACAGAAGTGATTACAAGGGCACTTCTCTCGAGATAGGCAACTTTTCTTGTATGAATGATTAAACAATTCTGACTAATTTGACTGCTGTTACACTTTTTAAGGAAACAAGTTTAACAGTTCTTGAGCAAAGATTCCAGGCCCTTAACCTTTTAATCTGACTAATTAAAAATGAAGTTCTGGATATTACGAGAGCTGTGAGGCTCTGAACCTCCTGAACCTGCACTGCAATACTCATCACTGCTACTTGTTTGACCTGGCTGAACCAATATCTCCGTCCTCTCAGATGATTTTGTTTTAATCCTCCCCTCACCCCAGGCTTTCAGTGATAAGACTATGTTAATAAGGCTGAATTTTGTTTGCCCAGCTGAGCATTGTAAAGAAACCCTGTGAAGTCTTGCTTGATAATATACTAAAGAGTAAATGTTTAAAAATATTGATCTGTATAGAAATGGCCTAAAGTTTATTGCTCTTAGTATCACTAATTGACCCTTTATTAGGAGAGCAGCTGAGCAGAGGCGAAGATCTTTTGCCAGACATGCCATAAACATAAAATGAATGGCACTTCTGTGACTGAAGAGTTGAAAATGTAGACCTGATTCTCAAACTTCCTGCTAATCTGGGGATCATTTTGATACAAATTATGTTTTAGTGGGGTTTGGTATGCTTAGTCAGTCTAGCTATGGTGAAAAGGGTGTCAGGAGCATGTGTAACTTTTGCTTCTTGGTTGCTCTGTCAGGTGTAGCAACGTTGAGTCCTGTCACAGGACTTGTGTGTGTAGATGTATTTTAATCAGGGAACTCAATGGTTCCAGTTTTATAAACAGTTTAGACTTTGTAAAGAGATTAAGAAGTTAACGAGTCTGTTCTTCAGTTCTGACAACAGTGCTCAGATTGGTTTCTAGTCCTGGCATCTCTGTCAAGCTTCATGCTTCACTTTTTGATTCAAAAAGGAAGCTGTTTTGTCCCAGGCCTGCAGCAGTCAAATGATGACACCCTTCTGTAGATTCTGAGTTATCAATGTAATTCAATTGCTGCTTTTCAAGAAACATTTTTTCAAGTCCTATGTAGTCCTGGCTTCGTATGGATGTTGCAAATGGAATTAATTCCGGTTCATGCCGGAATAAATCAAGGAACAGTCCATGCCATGGTAACTTGAAGTCTCAGTAAGAGGTCTTATCTGAAGTGCAATAGATCCAAAATCCTGGTGATCTTATTAGGTGATGGTCAAAGTTGAAGTTTATGATGACCCATGTACCCTTGGTATCAACAGAGGGTTGGTTCTTGAGTCATTAATAATTAGTAATGATGATTCATAGAAGAAACAGAAAGTAGTGGTCAAAGGTGAGGTGAATCATGGTGCCGGTGAAGCTCTGCTTTGCTACCGATTTGTATCTTCCTAAGCCTTGGGAATCTCCTCTGTAAGAAATAGCAATGCTCTGAAAAGCAGCTGTGAGAATGGCTTCAGGGGAGTCCTGTGCTTTTTAGATAGCAATGTTTTGTGAACAAAACCATTATGCTCTTGTTTAAAACCAGCATTTTCTCTCCTTGCTACCAACCCTAAATGTATTAATGATTCTATATCCTCATACATTAACTTCACACATGTTCTGTATAATGCCATGCTGTGGACTACCAGGACTTTTCCTCCAGCAATGCACAGGAAGAGCTGCAATGTGGAGCAGGTTGTGAGGCACCTGGGACTGTGCTAGCTGATGTCCCATGGACATCAGGGAATGACATGGCCTCTGTGATGGTTTGCGAGTTCCTTGCCCCCTCCACACTTTGTAAAATGACCCAGACTAGAACTCAGCTGGCTGGAAGTTAAGGACTGAAGCTCTATTTACAGCTCAGCACAATGTACAAGCAGAGATAGACACTATAGACAGGAATAGTTACAGAAATATACAAGTTAAAGAGAATACAGAAACACAACTCCCCTCCCAGAAGTCAGAGACCCCAGGAGGGGCTCCCAACCACCCTTCCACCTTCTCCCCACCCCTGTACCTTATCCCAAGGTTTGCCTTATGTGCAAGGTGAATTAGGAGGATTGGCCAGGGGGGTTAGAAGAAAAGTGGTTAGTGAAGATTAATCAGCAGAGGAACCAGAGCCAGAAGTTGCAAGACTGCCCCAGCTGCTGTCCCAGCAAGCGACAGAGACTGACCTTATCTACATTTTGGTTTCTCTTCCCAAAACAATTTTCAGCAAGCCTATGAGTGAAGCAGACATCACCATGTTTTCTTTTCACAGCCTATAGTGTAATTTTCTCTATTAAAATATTCTAATTAGCCTCAAACCAGCACAGCCTCACAATATTTCCTCCTCGCTCCTCATATGTTTATTAAAGGTGCTGCAGGCCAAATTGTCATCTCTGTTACACTGCCATCTGCAGTCCTTTAGGTAACCTCCACCTGAGAAGACAAGGTCAGGTCTTTGCTAACGTTAGTTGAATCAAAGTCTGCAGAAGACCCAAGTTCATTGAAGTCCTCACAGGGAATCATATATCACTGCCCTAAGGATCAAAATCCAGCTATAATGGATTTTGGATGTGGGAGGGACCTCCTGCTGAACTTATTCTTTAGTTAGAGCAATGTTTGAGGGAGAAGATAAATTTGTCCAAAGCACAGGCAGGTTAATGTGTGCTAAGACCCCTTTCCCCAAACAGCAGCATTTACCCATGCTCAGTACAAACAACTCCAAAGTACTAAATCCAAGCATTTCCACATGCTATTGAATAGAAACAGATGACATTGCATAGTGGGGAGGTGTGCTCTGCTGGTTGACTGTAAACTGACTGGCAGATTATCTCCTAGTATTCCTCATAAAAGCCTTCCTCATGCAAGGAAATGCTGATGGATAAACTAATGACTGTGTGTTCAGCCTTCTGGTGAAGTATGCAACAAGGCTTGAAGAAATGTATAAAGGAAGGTCTTTACACAGTATTGATCTTTCTTCCTTTTCTGCCAAAATATGAGCAAAAAAACCCTTCAGTGAAAGATTTCTATGCTTTAGGTGGTTTATTAGCAGTGTTATGAACACCACCACGTACTCATATGGCAAGCAGAAGTAAACAAGATTACTTAATAAAATATTTAATAAGCCACTGTGATTATTAGTGGGCAATACTAAAAACAGGTGGTGTTGAAATGTTTCTTATTGAAAGAAAAGCAATGCTGCAACTATCTCAGAAGAACACAACTAATTCCTGGTCTGAAAAACCTTAAGAAATTAATCAGCTGATGTAACCTTTGTTAAACTACATTTTTTGTCCCCGAGAGATAGCCTAAGGCAATACATTTTCACTTTTCCTTAGGAGATACATTTTTCCCAGATATCTGTCCATTTACCACTGAATTCTGATGAGGAGGGGAGTTAAAAGCATTTTCAAGATGCATTTCCACATGATGTCACTGCAGTTTGGGAGACATAAACGGGAAGGTTGTTTCAAATTTAATTGCAGCAGACTAATGATCCTCATTGGCAGCTGAAGCTTTTTATTTATAGTAATTGTTTTCCTTATTCTAATTTCTGAGAAGTCAGGAGGTTTTTATTCAGTCTGTACCTTGGAACGCTAACAAGCTTCCTGAGATGACTTGTTTAGTAAAGCATTAAACATACCTGGTGGGAAATAGCTTGTGATGATGGAGATCAGACCAATCAGACTGGATTTTAAGAAGGAGCTTACAGAGGATGTTAGAATTCTTCCACAGGAAAAGTGGTAAAGTATCACGAGTAGAGAAGTAATTATTAGAAAGAATAGAAAGTGAACAAAGTGATTTGTTTTTCAGTGTCTGGGAACCAAGGAAAGAGTTAGAAGAAATATTAAAATCTACTCTGTCTCCTTTCATCTGAAACCTTTCCTCCAGAAACTTTTTTAATTAAAAAAAAAAAAAATCATCTTCTTTTGGACTGTCTGCCTCTGAGCTAGGAGAAAACTTGGCTGTTTCAAAAAGCCCAACACAATTATGAGTTAAAAAGTAAACCAGCTCGATCCACCAACCCAAATCCAGTCCCTTTAATTAAATGGACTTAAAACCCCCCATCTTTTACAGTCTGTTGGAATTAATTTTTAACCATTTCTTCCTCAACGTGCATGACAGTGCTTGTTTCTTCTCTGCTCTGTAAACCAGAAAACAGGAGATTAGTTGTTATCACCACCTCGTGCTACCAACAGTTGGCAAAAAGGCAGCAACACCTACGACACAGGCATCCACATGCATTCCTGGCATTTGAGGCATTTTAAATAAAAATAAGAGATATGGCAACTAAAGAGAAGCTCACATCTAGGGTAATGAACATAATTTGAACCCGATAACTCTCATAACTGTGATATGTAAGAATTTTCCATTGCACTTTCTCCTCTACAATGGACGTATCTGTTTTTCACTGGAGATAGCATTGCTGGCCAGGCGTAAGAGATGACCTCTTTTCCCTTCAAGAAGTAGGATGTCCTGGAAAAAAATTATGTGTGTCATCTGATTGCAGGATGAGACAACACTGCTGAGTCTTCCACGGAGGCCAGGAAGTCAATCATTTAAGTCCTCTGCCTCTGCATGACATTTGCCTGCATTCCATTTCTTTATTGTGGCATCAAGGCCAGTGGTCTCCATGGCAGAAAGCATTTCTTATATCATTTGCTAAAGGCTGAGAGAGGATGGGAAATTACTTTTCTGTAGGTCTCCATGGCAGAAAGCATTTCTTATATGATTAGCTAAAGGCTGAGAGAGGATGGGAAATTACTTTTCTGTAGGTCTCCATGGCAGAAAGCATTTCTTATATGATTAGCTAAAGGCTGAGAGAGGATGGGAAATTTCTATAGGTCTCCATGGTAGAAAGCATTTCTTACATGATTAGCTAAAGGCTGAGAGAGGATGGGAAATTACTTTTCTGTAGCCAGGAGACACAGTATAAGGATCTGCAGCTAGAAGTTGACGTTGCAAAGTCTTACAAAAAAAAAAAAAAAAAAAAAAAAAAAGAAGTTACTGTTTGCTAACAGCAATAAAACAGAAGAAGAATGAGAAGCTTCCTACCACATAGCAAGACACCATGACAAAACCTCTGCCTACACAGCAGTTTTCAGATTTGGTTGACGCAGATTCCGGAGCCAATTTGTGCAAGTTATGACAGCTGTATGATGACAATGAGTTTGCTCCTCTGCGTTCATCAGCCTTTCCTAGTAGCCACTGAGTTCACTTTGTGGTTTGAGTTCAGGTATGAGGTGGGTAACAACCTTCTGAGAACCTTCGTATGTAAAGATGAATTGCGTGCCCTGAAGTCTTTTAATCTCTGGGTGCGGTAAATGCTTGTATGCCCTTGGTGCACTTGTTGCGTTGGCAAACAAGGCCCATTCTGTGCTCACCTTGGGTGAAGGGAACAGCCTCTGGGCTATCTGCACCCACAGGCTCTTTTCGTGTTCCTAGGATGGAGGTCACCTCTGGGACACTGTCAGCATCTGCTCAACCTTTTTCTGCAACCCTTCCAACCTTACCACTCTATGATTCTATGATTTGTATAATTTTTCAGTGCCCTGAATGAGATAAACCTCCCACTGTATGGACAAGTAAGAAGTCATTTGGAAATCTCAGTCCTCATAAATCAACTATTTGTCTTACTTTACAGATGTTTGCCATCTAAGTTTCTTAGCACAGTTCCTGTAAAATCAGTAACAATAGCAAAAGTCACTAGAAGAATCAGAATGGTTTAGGTTGGAAGCGACCTCGAAGATCACCTAGTTCAAATCTGTTGCCATAGGCAGGGACACCTCCCATTAGAACAGGTCTCTCAAAGCATCATCTAACCTGGTCTTGAAAACTTCCAGGGAGGGAGCAACCACAACCACCCTGGGCATCCTGTGCCAGTGTCTCACTACCCTCACTGTGAAGAACTTCTTCCTAACATCCAGTTTAATTCTCCCCTCTGCCAGTTTAAACCCATTCCTCCTCATCCTGTCATTACAAGACCTTGTCAATAGTCCCTCCCCAGTCCTACCTTATGCCCCCTTCAGATACTGGAAGGCTACTCTATGGTTTCCTCGAAGTTTTCTCTTTTCCAGGCTGCAGAGCCCCAACTCTCTCAGTCTGTCCTCACAGCAGAGCTGCTGCAGCCCTCTGAGCATCTTTGTGGCCTCCTCTGGACCCACTCCAACACTTCCATGTCCTTCCTGTGCTGGGGGCTCCAGAACTGCACACAGTACTCCAGGTGGGGTCTGATGAGAGCAGAGTAAAAGGGTAGAATCCTCTCCCTTGCCCTGCTGCCCACACTGCTCTTACTGCAGCCCAGGACACAGTTGGTTGTGCTGCACGTGCACACTGCAGGCTCATGTTGAGCTTTTCCTCAACCAAGACCCCCAGGTCCTTTGGAATGTCTGGTATTTTACACCTCTTGGAGAAGACACATCCTTTGGACAGAGGTTTTATATGATTTTAGTTTAGTTTTTCTTTTTTTCTGGCATAGTTTTTTTCCTTAATCTAGTATTTAAAAAAAAAAAAAAGTTTTTTTGGTTGGTTGGTTGGTTTGAGATGGTTCATATTTCTTTGCTTGCAGTTTGGAGTGCTGCATGGTTGGTTGTATTGTTGTTGTATGGTGTGGTTCTTAGGAGACAGCCTTATGTTAGAACAGATGGAGGGGAGGAGAAATACAGTGTTTCTATCTTGTGAATCAATGAGAAAATTAGAGTCCAGTGCTCTTGTGCTTTGCTGAAGACCCCAGTGCGCTGCTGGTGGCAGGGGCTATCAGCTCCCTCTTCTGCCTGGGACCTCTCAGGGTGGGCTGTGAGCAGGAAAGGGGTACATGGGATGTATAACACTTGTAAAAGACAGTTGCCTCTTGGCACTGGCAAAGGAACGTGTCCACAGGGGAGAGGGAAAGGATCCTTTATTCTCTAGGAGATGGTTGCTTCAGTTTTTTAAGTTGCTTTTGTTCCTCTTGTCTCCAAAATGAAAGCTGAAGTCACCCACATTTTCATAAAGTGGGTGACTTGATAAACCCCCGAAACTAGATGAGACTTGCCATGATTTTGTGCCTCCCAGCATCACAATGGTTTGTACAAGCTCACCAGCCAGCCCAGCTCCCTCAGCAGAATTACATGAGATGTTTGGTGGGTGCATGCTTCAAGTGCAGAGCTGCCTGCTGCAATGCCAGCACCTGGTCCTGCTCTGCCCTTTCTTGGGTGTCTCCCCTCAATGCAAACAGCACCAGTTTGAGAGCTCTTGTGATTCAGGTGGGATTCATTGCAAATTACCAATGCTGCCAGCTGGATTAAGAACGTTAAGGGTGTTTTAACTTGCAGAAAGCAGAAGCTCTAAGCCTTTGTGAGTTGGATGATCAGGCAGTGAGATTAATTTCTGTGGTTCACACTTCTGAAAGGCGAATGGAAATTTTAATAGATGGAGAACTGCTGCCTGTTAATTTCCATTCCTCCTTCAGTCTTAACTGACTTCCCTTTTATGAAAGAAGCATTCAATTTATTTCAGTGGGTTTCAGATGTATACATTTATATCCCACTTCTTTTTCCTTCTCAATGTTCTCATTTAACTGTTTCTTGTTGGGCTGTATTAATCTTTGAGGAGAATTTTAATCACAGATGTAAAAGCAGCTTGGAGAACTGAGTCAAATAATTCCCTCTCATAGATCAGGCAATAAATACGCATCAAATAACTGAGCTGTTGATGAATCATTAATCCTCCTCAACACTACAGAGGCATGTGTGTTGCTAATGGCATGGTTTGACTGAGAGCGATTTGGGCGCTTACGTATACTGAGGTTTGCCTCCCGTGAAGCTGTAGCCTGGTGGAAATGTGCCCTCTCGTGGGCACGGGCAAAACTGGCTGGTGCTGCTGCTCGGCAGTGCAGGAAGCCCAGTGGAAAAAATTCTCAATACCGGGGAAAAGGAAAAAAAAAGCAAAAAGGAAAAGAAAAGATGCCTAATACTGGAGAACAGAAAAGGGGAGGTGGGAGTGAGGGAGGGAAGAAGTGAAAAACAATCTTGGGGAAAAGAAAAAAGAAAAGAGAAAAAAAAAAGAAAATAAAAGGAAAAGAAAGGAAAAGAAAAGGAAAAGAAAGGAAAAGAAAAGGAAAAGAAAAGAAAAGAAAAAGAAAGGAAAATAAAAGGAAAAGAAAAGCAAAAGAAAAGGAAAAGAAAGGAAAAGAAAATGAAAAGAAAGGAAAATAAAAGGAAAAGAAAGGAAAAGAAAATGAAAAGGAAAGGAAAATAAAATGTAAAGGGGAAGAAAGGAAAAGAAAAGAGGAAAATAAAATGAAAAGGAGAAGAAAGGAAAAGAAAAAAGAAAAGAAAAGAGAAATGAAAGGAAAGGAAAATAAGAGAAAGGAAAAGAATGGAAAAGAAAATAAAAGAAAAGAAATGAAAAGAAAGGAAAAGAAAAGAGAAAAGAAAAGAAAAGAAAAGGAAAAGAAAATAAAAAGAAGAAGAAATGAAAAGAAAGGAAAAGAAAATGAAAAGGAGAAGAAAAGAAAAGAAAAAAGAAAAGAAAAGATGAAAAGAAAAAAAATTCCCAATACTCTGGAAAATAGAAAAGATAAGAAAAGGGGAAAAGAAAAGAAAAAAATCCCAATACTGCAGAACAGAAAAGCAGGAGGGGGGAAGAAAAGAAAGAAAGAGATGTGCTGGTTTGAGGCTAATTGCAATATTTTAATGGAGAAAATTATATTATAGGCTGTGAAAAGCAAACACTGGTGATGTCTGCTGCACTCATAGGCTTGCTGAAATGTATAAGACAAGAACACAGAACATAGATAAGGCTCTCTCCCAGAGAGTCTCAGGTTGTCCAGCTTCTTGCCTTCTCCTCTCTGCTGAGTAACCTCACTAACTGCTTTTCTTCTACCCCCCCTGGCTGATCCTCCAAACTCACCTTGTGTGTAAGGCAAACCTTGGGGTAAGGTACAGGGGTGGCGAGACGGTGGAAGGGTGGTTGGGAGCCCCTCCTGGGGTCTCTGATTTCTGGGAGGGGAGTTGTGTTTCTGTATTCTCTTTAACTTGTCTATTTCTGTAACTATTCCTGTCTACAGTGTCTATCTCTGCTTGTACATTGTGCTGAGCTGTAAATAGAGCTTCAGTCTTTAACTTCCAGCCAGCTGAGCCTAGTCTGGGTGATTTTACAAAGTGTGGGGGCACAGGGAACTCCCAAACCATCATAAGAGAGGAGGAAATTTGTCCAATAGTGGGGAAAAGAAAAGAGAAAATATGAGACAGCTATTCACCTAAGTTTCACCATTGGAAAATTATTTTCATATAATCATTATAAGAAGTGATAAACATCAGCAAAATGGTCATTTGGTTGCTTTTGGAAAACTCATTAAAGCGCTTTTATTTTTAGATGTATATTTTGCAATTGAAATAACGAGATTGTTTTATGTATTATAATTGTCACCTCCTTGGGAGAGAAAAAAAAAAAAAAAAGATTTGAATATATATGAAGTACCTTCTGAATGTTGAGCAAAAAAAAATAATAAAAAAAAGGAAATATTTTGATGCCTTCTTCAAGGAGAAAGCATAAATATTTTATGGAAATGACTTATTAATTTTTCAACATCCTTCAGCAGATTTCCAGACATGTTTTGTGATTCAAACAATTTACCACCAAAAAACAAGGTGAGGGTTTGTGCTCTAACAAGCATTACAAGCACCACCTGCTTCTGGGCCAGGTGCTCTTTGTTAGCATCATTACTCATTGTTAACATCTTTTAAAGAGCAAAGCCTGTGCTTTCTGGCCCATCTAGTGTGGAGTTGTGTACTGAAGCCATTGCTCGGTCAGCTTGTGCGTGGAAATGTGTGAATTGCTCAGGCAGGGCCTGATGGATATCTGAGGTGTTGGTTGTCTTTAGCTGCCCTGAAGAAATAATTTGTAATTACTATTTTCTTGTTGCTGCTACCACGACAAACCTTTGCAGAACAGTCTGCAGCAAGCTCCTCTCTGTGTGACCAGGTGTGACAGTTTTCTGTAGGATCAAGATTGCATCTCCAAGTTGCAAGAAGTATTCCTTTGTGCAGGTATAAAACTGACAGTAAACCTCCAGGTGACCTCATGCCACCACCAGCCCCTTGTTCAGCAAGCTGGAAGCAGGGATGGCCACAGACAGAAGTTGTGCTACTGCAATTTCGTTCTTTGTGGGTTTGTGCTCTTGCCTCCTTTCAGGCTCTCTTGTGTTTAACTCTGGCACTTCCCTCCCTAGCTCGCCCATCACACAGCTGCTCTGTGCCTCTCACTCACTGGGATGCTTCCAGGTGAGACATGAAAACTCGTTCCATTCTGGGCTCAGAGTAAGCTCCTGCTTCAACCTGTCTTGAGTGCCTGACCAGTGCCAGACCTCATTGAGCTCTTCAAGCCATGCAGCCACATCACTAGCAGCTCTTTTCAAGGTAAGAGTTTCAGATGTTTTTAATTTCAAATGGGTCTCTTTTCAGACTTTTCTTGGATGTGATAAGAAGAGGTAGGGCCCCTCAAAAGAGATTTACATGCGCTGGTCAGGCAGACAGTGACAATTCTGTTTCTGTTTGTTTTGTGTGGTTACACAGAAGGTCCCTGCTGATAAACTGTTCTACTTATGAATCATGCTTGTTCATGCTGTTGTGTATGAACTAGGGAGGATCAGATCTAAGTTGCAGCTTCCCTATGACCTACGTATCTTCAAGATATGTCCTTGTGCTTCATCATTGGAGGGTCTTCTCTCTGCCTTGTGAGTCTAAATCTCTCTGATTTGGATCTAAATGCAGCAGTGTCTTTTATATTCCCAAAACATGAACTTTAGATGATTATTGCATGTTAGAGGCAGGGAGAGAGGAGAAAGAAGAGATGAGAGGGAAAAGAAAGGCAATGCCTTGACACCACCCCGAGGCTGAATGATGACTTTGTGTTGCTGCAGAGTCTCATGTTCCCTGGAATTATAAAGCAGTTTCAAAGAGGGGTTTGTACATGGATTTAAATCACAGTGAAACTGGTACAACCCTTGTCAGACACTGGAGAATTCCATTGTTAGGCATTGTGCATGAAATGGTTCAGAACAGAGATAGCTGAAGCTTTGACTTTCCTTGATGACACAGAGTAAATGATTGTCTTGTGGTATTTTAATTTGAATTTAAATTGTGACTGAACTGAAGTAGTTTGTCATGGTTGGCTTAATGACAGTGTGAGGCCACTGAAATGTATGGAATTAGCTGCTTCTGGGTATTCATCACAGAATAAAAGTGTGGCTCATCTCTTCACACCAGTCTTGCATTAGATAAAAGCACCTGTGGAAAGCTACTGATCATGCAAAGAAATTCCATCAGGCTCTGACTACAGCATGGCAGGAAGATTCATGAGTAAGATTCCAGTAAGTGGTGCTGATGGAGCTCCCCACTCATCTTTATGGAAGGACTGGGGAATTCTTTTAAAAAAAAAAAAAAGAGTAAAAAAAAGTTATAGTTTCTTCTCTCCTAGTCTGTGGATCTTCACATTCTTCAATGGAGAGAACAGGTTTTTCATGACTACTTTGATTGTACTTAATGGCATCCATTTTTCCAGAAGTTGTACTAAACTCAGCTGTTCCTATAGATGTGTGCAAGGTGCTCTAAGTCACGGAGAGCAAAACACGAGTTCAGGTAGTAGTGAGTTAGAGCTGAGCAGGATCATAGCTCACTGATGAGAGGCATCTTGCAGTGATTCTTCCAAATAGAACATGACTCGCAGATGGGACAGGTTGTTGGTTTTGTAGAGGCTCCTTTGCTGTGTGTGATGATCTTATGGTTTTGTTTGTGTCAGTCTGTTCCATGAATTGATGTGTAAATTTAGTTAAGAACTTTTCACCTTTGCTAGAGGGAACTGGGTTGGGTTTTTACAGAATTGGACCCATCTGTTGAAGCTATCTGCAAGTAACTTCTTTCCCTTACAAGTGAGGGTTGTTTGCAGAAGTTAGTTTTGTATTTGGGAGTCAAACTCAGGGAAATGAAACTCTTTCTTCCTATATCAATGACATTTGCCTGCTTATTTCAAGACTTGCAAAATTCGACTTCTCTACAACCTATTTTTTTGCAAACTTTTGTAGCAGCTGTACTCTGCAACCCTAACTAATCAACATGAGTATCTTAATTAATGTAATGACATGTTTGCACTAAGGAATAAGGTAGCCAGGCTAATGATCCCTGATCTCTGTACTTTCAACATTTGAGTTGTATGCAGCGTACAGGAAGTGAAAGCAATTTATGCAATTATGTAGATGATGGAAGCGATCAGACCTGACAGACCATGGGTTGCAGGGAAGTGGTGTTACATGCCTCAGATGTACTCTTAGGCAGGCAGTTGACTACAGCGAGCCAAAGAATCCACAGACCACCCAAAAATACATCACCCATAGAGTTTCCCTGCTGCTTTGAGGTTTTTGTTGTGTTTTTGTGTTTTTTTTTTTTTTTTTTTTTTTTTTGGTTTGTGTGCTTTACAATTAATTTTTTTTTTTCTGGGTGTGTTTGTTTGTTTATATCTAGGTTAGACCCTTGCAGCAAACTGGGAGTGCAGTACAACCTTGTAACTGGCAATCACAAAGCTCAATGCCCTGCCTTTTAAAATCATGTCAATAATGTAAACATTAAATGCTCCCTAGGTTGTCATAAAGTGGACCTGACGTAAGGTTTTTTGAAGCAGCGGTAAAGTTTTGGCTATAAGCACAAAAATTAGCTTAGTTCCCTGTTATTTTCTCTTAGAAATCTTGGCAAATATTCTCATTGAACAAGAGCCTTTGTTTGCAAGACTGAGCGTGAAAAGCTGTAATGCACTCCTGAGCACACAGAATCATAGGATTGGTTCACTTGGAAAAGAGATCTAAGATTGTTGAGTCCTGCTCTCAACCTAACACCATCGTGGCCATTGAACCATGCCCCCAAATCCACATCTTTTTTTGAATGGCTCCAGGGATGGTGAATCTACTACCTCCCTCGGCAACCTGTTTCGGTGCCTGATGACCCTTTCAGTAAAAACAGTTTTCTTAATGTCCAGTCTCAAACTCCTCATCACAATTTCAGGCCATTTGAACCTACAGAGGGAGAAGAGACCAATCCCCACCTTGCCTGGTGGGTAAGGTTGGGTAAGGTTCATCTGGGTTGATGAAAAGCTCAACTTGAGCCTGCAGTGTGCATGTGCAGCCCAGAGAGCAACCGAGTCCTGGGCAGCAGGGTAAGGGAGGGGATTCTGCCCCTTTGCTCTGCTCTTGTCAGACTCCACCTGGAGTCCTATGTGCAGTTCTGGAGCCCTCGGCACAGGAAGGACATGGAAGTGTTGGAGTGGGTCCAGAGGAGGCCACAAAGATTCTCAGAGGGCTGCAGCAGCTCTGCTATGAGGACAGACTGAGAGAGTTTGGGCTCTGCAGCCTGGAGAAAAGGCTTTGAGGAGACCTGATAGTAGCCTTCCAGTATCTGAAGAGGGCCTACAGGAAGGCTGGGGAGGGACTATTGATGAGGTCTTGCAATGACAGGACAAGGGGCAATGGGTCTAAACTGGCAGAGGGGAGATTTAGACTGGATGTTAGGAGGAAGTTGTTTACAGTGAGGGTGGTGAGGCACTGGTACAGGTTGCTGAGGGAGGTTGTGGCTGCTCCCTCCCTGGAGGTGTTCAAGGCCAGATTGGACGAGGTCTTGAGTGACCTGTACTAGTGGGAGGTGTCCCTGCCTATGGTGGGGGTTGGAACTGGATGATCCTTGAGGTCCCTTCGAACCTTACCATTCTATGATTGCAACAAGTTCCTTTGAGGTGACAACCCAGTCTTTGAAAGGACCACAGCACTTGTATGAGTGGGGTTTTGGAAGAACCAGATTTGAAAATAGTAGGCTCAAGAGAGGGCAGCTATCTGGGTAACTGAAAGAACTCCAGGAAACAGATTCAATTTGGGCTGAGCTTTGGCTGAATAAGGCATGACTAACAGGGTTTTGAACAAAGCATTTCGAGAGTCTTGAAAACATCTATTTGTCTTGAAGGAAATAGCACTTGCAAGTTTTTTAGTAATTCTAAACTAAAGCTCACACTTAGCTTGTGTGGTGGGAAACTGCATGAAATTCACTTTGGAAACCTTGCTGGGATTTAATCATCAGTGAATGGAACTACTTAGGTCATTAAGCATTCAACCAGTCTACCATCTCTGTGCAAAACTGGGTGCCTGCTTTTCATGTCAGCTGGGTTGAGAATGTTGGAGAGCAGAAGAGAGCATTAATTGGAAAATTAGCATAGATTGAATTCAGCTTGTGAGAGGCTGGAAGTGTTTGCTGGTGGATACAGCAGTGTGGAGGGTGGGCATGGGATGACAGGAGGGTGTTTTGGAATGTGGTTGTTGAGCTGGACATTAGGTGGAATTCATGCAATGGTGTTACATGGCATTATTGAAACTGTGTAACAGCCCTTAACTTTTGCTCTCAGTGCTTTGTGTTTTGGGGCTGGTGTAACTAGGGGATTACTTTGAGTGCTGACAAGTGTCTTAACAGGCTATTAACTAAGGGTGTGATTGTATTAGTTCAGTTAGGGACAGACTTCAGCAGGGCTTGTTGTGACAGAAGGAAG
This sequence comes from Eubucco bourcierii, assembly GCA_013396675.1. Taxonomy (NCBI): domain Eukaryota; kingdom Metazoa; phylum Chordata; class Aves; order Piciformes; family Ramphastidae; genus Eubucco; species Eubucco bourcierii. Next base: position 40,749 of record VWZE01021285.1, on the reverse strand, counting down.
GACGATGCTTTAAAACTATAAAAGAGAACACATTTAGGCTAGTTACAAAGATGACATTTTTTACAGTGAGAGTGGTGAAACAGGGAACATATTGCCCAGAGAAGTGGTGGATTCTCCGTCACTGAGAACATTCAAGACTGGATTGGACAGGGCTCTGAGCAACCTGGTCTTATTGAAGATGTTCCTGCTCAGTGCAGGGGAGTTCAACTGTATGACCGCTATGGTTCCCTTCCAATACAAACCATTCTATGATCCTATTTAGGAATCTTTTTGTGGAGAAAGGTCTTACTGAGCTCCTGTGTAGTTAGGAGGTGCCACTCAGAAGGTGGAGGCTGAAGAATGGGTAAAGGTCATAATTTCTTAGCCTCAGGATTTATATCAACCAGGTTGGAAGAGAACTCCAAGCTCATCCAGCCCAACCTATCACCCAACCCTAGCCAATCAACCAGACCATGGCACTAAGTGCCCCATCCAGGCTTCTCTTGAACATCTCCAGGGACAGTGACTCCACCACCTCCCTGGGCAGCCCATTCCAAAGCAAGTCACTCTCTCTGTCAAGAACTTCCTCTTAACATCCAGCCTAGACTTCCCCTGGCACAACTTGAGACTGTGTCCCCTTGTTCTTTTGCTGGTTGTCTGGGAGATAAGACCAACCCCACCTGGCTACAGCCTCCCTTCAGGTAGGTGTAGAGAGCAAGGAGGTTGAATATAATGTTTTTATTGAGTATTGGTACAAAAATATGGATATTTTTCCTTTCCAGTCTGCAAGTCTATGCACCACAATATAGTAACCCTGCTTATTGCCTATGGAGGCTGTTATTCTGCACTCACACTTGAACAGAAGAGATAAGTGGAGAACATTTACAAGTTATTTAAGAAACATTTCAGTCACTGTGTGAAGGTTTGGGAG
>VWZE01021285.1:313-39679 GCA_013396675.1 Eubucco bourcierii | reverse complement strand
GCCAGGGAGGTTAGAAGAAAAGTGGTTAGTGAAGATTAATCAGCAGATGAGCCAGAGCCAGAAGCTGCTAGACTGCCCCAACTACTGTCCCAGCAAGTGACAGAGACTGACCTTATCTATATTTTGGTTTCTCTTCCCAAAACAATTTTTCAGCAAGCCTATGAGTGAAGCAGACATCACCATGTTTTCCTTTCACAGCCTATAGTGTAATTTTCTCTATTCAAATATTTTAATTAACCTCAAACCAGCACACACTGGCATGTACCTTTCTAAGGTTATGGGCATTTTGATGTTTATGGTACTAAAATTATTACATGTTGATTTTTTTTACTGGTTTTGGGACAGTCTAAATATCATTTAGTTTTGGAAACACTGAATATTGTTTGTAAAGTTAGATCCTGGATCATGTGAGCTCTCTTTATGAACTTGGTTGTATACGATTGATAGGAGTAGATTTGTACTAGAGATGGGTTACATTTTTGATGTCAAATCTGTTTTCTTTTCAAGTGAAGTTTGCTTGAGGTGACTCTAAATATATTCTTGGATATGGTTTCATGTCTGTTTCCTCTTTGAGCTTCTGGAAAGCTTTATGCTGCATTACTTGCATAAGTTTGTATGTGCTTCAGTTATTTTGGGAAGATATCATCCATATCTTAGCTGACTCATTAGCTCTCCACTTTGGATGTGGAGGTTAGAAGGGGAATGTGACTGCAGCTGCTTCAAGGATTCATCATGAAAATTCAAAACTAAATTTTTTACCCTAAAAGATTTGAATGATCTATCTACTATTTATGCAGTTTGGTGTTGCCAAGTTAGCTTAGTTTCTCAGTGGGTAGCATCTAAGAAGATGAAGATTGTTTTGAAGGAGGAGAATGGTTTAGGAGTTGCGCTCTAGATACAGAATCATAGAATGGTAAGTTTGGAAGGGACCTCAAGGATCATCTAGTTCCAAACCCCTGCCATAGGCAGGGACACCTCCCACTAGTACAGGTTACTCAAGGCCTTGTCCAGTCTGGCCTTGAACACCTCCAGGGAGGGAGCAGCCACAACCTCCCTGGGCAACCTGTTCCAGTGTCTCAACACCCTCACTGCAAACAACCTCCTCCTAACATCCAGTCTAAATCNAGAGCTGCTGCAGCCCTCTCAGCATCTTCATGTCCTCCTCTGGACCCACTCCAACACTTCCATGTCCTTCCTGTGCCGAGGGCTCCAGAACTGCACACAGTACTCCAGGTGGGGTCTGAGGAGAGCAGAGTAAAGGGGCAGAATCCCCTCCCTTGCCCTGCTGCCCACACTGCTCTTGATGCAGCCCAGGACTTTCTTGCTGTCTGGGCTGCATATGCACACTGCAGACTCATGTTGAACTTTTCATCACCCCAGACCCCCAGGGCCTTTTCCTCAGGGCTGCTCTCCAGCCATTCACCACCCAGCCTGGATTTGTGCTTGGGATTGTGCCTACCCAGGTGCAGGACCTTACACTTGGCCTTGTTGAATTTCATGAGGTTGGCCTGGTCCCACCTCTGCAGCCTGTCCAGGTCCCTCTGGATGGATCCCTGCCCTCTAGCAAGTCGACTGTGCCACACAACTTGGTGCCATATGTATCTATGATTTTTATATATATGTATATATATTTATATTTAAAAAAAAATTATTTTCATCTATAGGCAGATTCATGAGGTGTGGATATGGTAAAACATTTTAAGACTTCAGGTACCCTTTTATTTTGAAAACTGCTGCGTTTGGTATGTAGCAATAGAGATGATGCTGACCAAAACAGTAAGTGACTATGTTGCTGGATTGGTGTTTCAGTATCTTCACTTGTATTGAGGTACTTCATAGTGGTTCCCATCATGGATGTGTCAGAAAGCACTGCCTGATGAGAAGAGGTTAAGGCACCCAGGGCTTTTTAGTCTGGAGAAGAGAAGACTGAGAGGGGAATCTAGTAAATGTTTAGAGATATCTGAGGGCTGGGGGTCAAGGGGGAACTTCTTTATTGTAATGGTCACAGACCACTGGAACGGGCTCCCCAGAGAGGTTGTGGATTCTCCTTCTCTGGAGACTTTCAAGACCCATCTGGATGCATTCCTCTTTGACATGAGCTAGATTGTATGATCTTGCTCTGGTAGGGGGGTTGGACTTGATGATCTCTTTGAGTCCCTTCCAACCCCTAACATACTGTGACAAGATTTTTTTTTTTTTTTCTGCTGGTGTTTTAGTGTGTGTGGTGTTTTTTTTTTTTCTTCCCCCCTTTGGTGTGTGTGAAACTAAACCCTTCAAATGTTGAAATGTATCAAGGAAAAAAAAATTTTTTTTTTTTTTTTAACAAATGATCCTACTGATTTGCTAGGTGTGATCTGGCTGGTCTCTTTCTATGTGGCAAGGTAACATGAATGCCCAGCTCACTGCTAGTGCTTGTGTCTACTGCATGATGTTAGCCTGTGCACTGCACAACATGAGGTGTGTGCATTCCAAGAGACACAGGATGGTATTTTAATGGAAAGAACTTAATTGCCAATTGAAGTGTGAACATAGCTTTCCTAGAAATAGGACTGGATGGAGTACAGTTCAGGAAACTGGGATGTCTTGTATATTTTTTTAATGGGACAGTTGGGTGCTGTTGTGACTAACATCAAGTTAGAGATTCAGCCTTCTTGGCGTTCGCGTGGGAAGTTGTACGTGACTCCCTGTCTTCTTTCCTCAGCTTCATCCACGTTGCAGCTGAGCAGTGTTGTTCTACACTGCTCACTATTGCCTGTGTAACAGAGTAAGGGTCTGCAACACAGTCTTGGGAGAAGCAGATGCATGTTGTGCCAATGTGAGTTGAGAGATGCAGTGCATTATCTGGTCTGCTGTTGTCCTGAAGCGAAAGTGTTACCGTTCTCATTGTCTTCATAGGTAAAGGAAATCTCAGTTTCGACTTGAGTGATGAGGAATAGATTTTGAATGTTATGCATGCCATTCTATGGTGCAAAGAAAAGGGGTGAGGGAGAAAAAATGGTAGTGAGTTGTTAGTGGGAGTGTGACAGCTATGGAAAACTACTGTGAAGCTGGAAAAGCTGTTTGCAAGAGATTTGGAGAAACCCAGTACCTGAAGGAGGTCTATGGGAAGGCTGAAGAGGGACTTTGTACAAGGGCTTGTGGTGATAGGAAAAAGGGAAATGTCTTTAAGCTGGAAGACAGTAAATTTGGGCTAGATATTAAGAAGAAATTCTTTGCAGAAAGGGTAGTGAGACACTCTAACAGGTTGTCTAGGGAAGTTTGGGATGCCTTGTCTCTGGAGGTCTTCAAGGGAAGATTGGCCAGGGCATTGGTGAATGGCTGAGAGCAGTCCTGGGGCTCTGAGTTGAAAAGCTCAACATGAGCCTGCAGTGTGAGTGCAGCCCAGACAGCAACCAAGTCCTGGGTTGCAGCAAGAGCAGTGTGGGCAGCAGGGCAAGGGAGGGGATTCTGCCTCTTTACTCTGCTCTCGTCAGACACTGCCTGAAGTCCTGTGTGTAGTTCTGCAGCCCTCAGCACAGGAAGGACATGGAAGTGTTGGAGTGGGTCCAGAGGAGGCCACGAAGATGCTCAGAGGGCTGCAGCAGCTCTGCTCTGAGGACAGACTGAGAGAGTTGGGGCTCTGCAGCCTGGAGAAGAGAAGGCTTCCAGGAGACCTTAGAGTAGCCTTCCAGTATCTGAAGAGGGCTTACAGGAAGGCTGGGGAGGGACTATTGACAAGGTCTTGCAATGCCAGGACAAGGGGCAATGGGTTTAAANGATGATCCTTGAGGTTCCTCCCAACCTTACCATTCTATCATTGGGCAATCTGGTGTAGTGAAAGATATCCTTCATCATGACAGGGGGGTGGAACTAGATGATCTTCAAGGTCCCTTCCAACTCAAACCATTCTATGAATTCAGACATGTAGTAATTATGTGTATATTGTGTGTATATATTTATATTTTTACAGTCTTGAAGAGAGGAAGTAGAAGAAAATCAAAGTAAACCAGAAATGGACAGAACTGTAGCAGTAGTGAGAACTTTGCTGGATTTGTCTGATCAAGTTAAATGTATTTTCAAGCTTTTTTTTTTTTTTTGGTGAGTTTGGAGCAACTTGTGTTTTCTTCACACTTTGATTTTTAAGCAACTGATATTTATGGTGTGGTTTTATGACTAATTTTAGAAAATATATACTTAGAGTGTATTTCAGTAAAAATGAGAGGGGGTGAAAAAAATCGTGTTTAAAATGCATAAGAGTGCTTATAAAGTCCATTTAAAACATAGGTGCTGAATAAGTTACTTAGGTTACTGGTTTTGTCCATGTATGAATATGCATATACATACATATGTAAAAGGTTAATGGTTAGCCTGGATTTTCCAATATCACACAGTACTCTTTTTTTTTTTTTTTTTTCAAGCATATTTTAAGGCTCAGCACGTCTCTCACATTCTGTCCCAAAGCCATAGAGACGTCTTTGTCCAAGGATGTGTATGTGTTTTATGGAGGGTGTGAAGTTTTACAATTTCCTTGGCAACCTAACAATATTTACACCATCACCATTTTCTTATGCAATAAACATTTGCTGCTCAGCTGGCCAGAGCATCCCTACGTTTCTCTTCCTTTTGAGCTGTGTGGTTGGGTTATCCCAGATAACATTTTTTGAGTTGTCATTTACTGGGCACAAGCATGGACAAAAAGGCTTGTTTGATCTCTAATGAAAATAGAAGCAAGAATCCTTTGTGGTCCCATAAACATTGTCAGGGAAACAGTGAAGATTTCCCCTGCAAAATACTAATTCTGTGCATTTTCTTGCTGTTATTTCATATTTCCTATGAGAAATCTTCTCAAGTCCTTCAGAGTCTTTTTCCTTGTTTGCTTAGGGCTGTTTCAGTTTTTCATTCGTGCAGCATTTCTGCTTTTTAGGGTAGATTCTTTAAACTCCAGAAGATTTTTCTGACATTTGTACCTAAACATACAATCAAAGGATAAATTCAAACAGATGGAGGAGAGCAGAGCATGCTTGTTCAGCTCACACCTTCCATGGATTATAGAATCATAGAATGGTAAGACTGGGAGGGACCTCAAGGATCATCTAGTTCCAACCCCCTGCCATAGGCAGGGACACCTCCCACTAGTACAGGTTACTCAAGACCTCGTCCAATCTGGCCTTGAACATCTCCAGGGAGGGAGCAACCACAACCTCCCTGGGCAACCTGTGCCAGTGTCTCACTATCCTCACTGTAAAGAACTTCCTTCTAACATCCAGTCTAAATCTCCCCTCTGCCAGTTTAAACCCATTGCCCCTTGTCCTGGCATTGCAGGACCTTGTAAATAATCCCTCCCCAGCCCTCCTGTAGGCCCCCTTCAGATACTGGAAGGCTACTATCAGGTCCCCTTGAAGCCTTCTCTTCTCCAGGCTGAAGAGAGATGTTTAGGAGTGGATGTACAGAGGTTGTAAATGTTTCTTTTCCATCTTAGGACTCAGGCTGTGTAACCAGTAGGAGTCACCCTCCTCCTCTGTAGGGTGGTATTTCTATTTTTAGTCCCCAATCAGACACTGGAGACCCTAGGCAGCCTGGAAATGTAAATAAACAATAATAAAAAGAGAGGCTGTTATTCTTACCAAAATAATTGGTTTAGAAATTGGAAAATCACTAGTTAGTGGAGAATTTACTTTTCTGTTTCCTAACAGCTAAGGCTCCTCCTCATGTGTGGGAATGCTCTTTGGTTTGTTTTAAATGGTTTTAATTGTAATGGAGCTAACAACTCTACAAGCTCTTGGTTCTACAGTGGGTACTGGTTTCTACCTGTGTCCATACCGTGTGCTCAATAACACATATTAATTTAGGCTGAACTTCTCTACCACTACCTCAATGATCACCTTCTGCCCCAAAGGAAACAACAGTGATTTTTATACTTTTCTGGAGGGGAAATATTTCTTTATCAGAGGCACACAAAAGCTAAAGGCTGCCTCAGTTGGTAAAGAAACGATCCCAGGGATTGCAGGATGCCACATGAACATAAATATCAAATACCAGTCATAAACGGAAGGGCAGATTGCAACATTCCACAAGGCCAACTGTACGGCGGCGAGTGGCCACAGGAGGGCAGCAGAACATCAGTAATGGAGCCAGCAGCCCCTCTCCCTTTCAGTCGGGGAGAGGTGCTGGGAGTGCCAACTCTGGAATGCAAATCTGCCACTAATGTTAGGTAGTCAGAGCGGTAAACATGTCCCACAGACATCATAGTAGATGAACTCGAATTCAAATTGCTCCTGCTCTTGCTTTCATGGGTCATTCTTTAATTATCTCTACTACGTCCATCCAGATTAGACTGCGAGGTCCTTGGGGTAGGGACTTGTCTAAACAATGTATTGCTGTGCACACCTATGACACTGTGCAAATAATTAACTGCTGTAATTATTGTGCCTGTAAACCATTTTCTCTTGACATTGCTGCCAGGCAGTTATTATGATCCAAACGTGACTGTGTCAGATAGACTAAGACCTTGATTCTACAACTGGAAGAGGTTAAGCTCTCCTTCACTAACACTTTCTATTGCTTTTTAAAGATTTGTAGAAAGAAAACAAATTTTTACCTATAACATTTTCTAATATGCTTTTTGGTGAGAAAGATAAGCCTTGGGAACCATGCTTCTCAATGCTCATGTTCTAGCTCCTGCTTCACCAAATATTAGAAACATTTCAAAATAGAAGAATATGATAGAATCATTAAGGTTGGAAAAGACCTGTGAGATCAAGTCCAACCACCAACCCAACACCACCATGGCCATGTCTACACACTGTTTTTGAACACCTCCAGGGATGGTGACTACCATTGGCTACTGGAATGGGCTGCCCGGGGAGGTGGTGGAGTCAGCGTCCCTGGAGGTGTTCAAGGTGCATTTGGATGTGGTACTTGGTGCCATGATCTAGTCTTGAGGTCTGTGGTGATGGGTTGGACTTGACGATCTTTGAGGTCTCTTCCAACCCTGGTGATACTGTGATACCACCACCCTGGGCAGCCTGCTACAATGCTTGACCATTCTTTCAGTAATAGAATTTTCCTTAACTTCCAATCTAAACCTCCTCTGGTGCAACTTGAGGCCATTTCCTCTCATTCTTTTACTTGGTACTGTGGAGAAGAGATCAACACCCAGGAGGGGAAGAGAAGTCAAAAAGTACTAGTCTTGAGGTCTGTGGTAATGGGTTGGACTTGATGATCTTTGAGGTCTCTTCCAACCTTGCTGATACTGTGATACTACCAAAGCTCTATTTCTTCTATATGAGTTTTTAGGGTACACCTAGGAGCTTCATCAAGTACATTTCCTTCCTAACAGCTCTGCAGAGGAGGCAGCTATTGTGCAAAGGTGTTGCTTTTGCAGAAGTCCTGAACTGTTTCAGAAAGGTGATGAGGGACTCCCTTTAGTAAAGGCAACTATCAACAGAGATGTTCAAACATGACTTTATAGCTAGAGTGTGCAGAGATCAAACAGGATGAACATTGCAGAAACCCAAGAGAGGTGTGTGTTTGAAGTTTCATCCCATGATTTGAGAGAAAGGGTGGTGGTTGCTGAGGAAAGCACACTGGTGCCAGCAAGGTCCAGCCTGGCTATACCAGGTCTGCAGTTTAGAAACAATCACCTGAAGCAGTGAACAAACTACTGGAGTGGAAGAGGTAACTTGGGGCTACTGGTCACTGCTGTCATTTCCTTCTTTGATGTCCAGGGGCCAGTGCAATTTCTCAACATCCCCTTAAAAAGAGGAGACAACTCAGCTAGCCCTTTTCTTAGCTGAGCACCTCAACTTCTGAACTACAGGATCAGGCTCACTTCTTTCATTTACAAGTGTTCCCACTGTGGCTATCCGCTGAAATACTCTCAAGAGGGAAAGCAGAATAGGATCTCACCAGGTTTATTCACTCCTTGGCTCTGGGGTGCAGCTTGAGATGGGTTATGTCACCAATTCACACCCCCCCTGGGCTGAAGAATCCCTAGACACTTGTAATAGTGCTCTTTCACCACCAGGGTTTGGCACCAGGCCTTTTTTTGCACCACATGTGCAGGCAAAGGAGTCTATTCTGACACCAAGGAGACTGAGCCCTACCCTTCAGCTATGGACTCAGATGCTACATCTCATCAGTTGTCCTGAAACTACATGACACTGTACTGACAGTCTCATGGTTGAAGAGATCATCTGTGTGCATATAATTAAAAGAGGCCAGTGAGCATGATGTTGCAAATTCATACCAAATAGGCTTTATCATGTGGATGTGTTTTAGCATTTCAGTGCTCCTGGAAAGCAGGTTGGTGTTACTCACATTTTAAAAGGGAGGCCTAATTTGGTGTCTGGGTTGGTGAAAAGCTCAAGATGAGCCTGCAGTGTGCACATGCAGCCCAGACAGCAACCGAGTGCTGGGCTGCATCAAGAGCAGTGTGGCCAGCAAGGCAAGGGAGGTGATTCTGTCCCTTTACTCTGCTCTCCTCAGACCCCACCTGGAGTACTGTGTGCAGTTCTGGAGCCCTCAGCACAGGAAGGACATTGAAGTGTTGGAGCGGGTCCAGAGGAGACCACAAGGATGCTCAGAGTGCTGCAGCAGCAACTCTGCTCTGAGGACAGGCTGAGAGAGTTTGGGCTCTGCAGCCTGGAGAAGAGAAGGCTTCCAGGAGACCTGAGAGTAGCCTTCCAGTATCTGAAGAGGACCTACAGGAAGGCTGGGGAGGGACTACTGATGAGGTCTTGCAATGCCAGGACAAGGGACAATGGGTTTAAACTGGCAGAGGGGAGATTTAGACTGGATGTTAGGAGGAAGTTCTTTGCAGTGAGGGTAATGAGACACTGGCACAGGTTACCCAGGGAGGTTGTGGCTGCTCCCTCCCTAGAGGTGTTCAAGGCCTGGTTGGGTGAGACCTTGAATGACTTGTAATAGTGGGAGGTGTCCCTGCCTATGGCAGGGGGTTGGAGCTAGATGATCCTTGAGGTCCCTTCCAACCTTACTGTTCTATGATTCTATGGCTATCTCCTGAGGACTGCAGCAAATCATAGCTATGCAGAGAACAGAGCTATGTGCTCCAGGCTGTACTGCCTGTACTGCCCTATCACCTCTCTGTGTCGAGGCCAGAGGCCAAGCTCTGCACTTCTCCCAGGCACATCTACAGCTCTGTTGAACTCAACAAGATCAAACACTTAAAGTGCAACAATTTGGTCCTAAATACGCAGAAGATTTAAACAGGCGGTTTGAGACACCAGGACAAGAGAGGGAATTCTGAAAAGTAACAAAAGGTTGTGAAATTGCTAAGGGATTAAGTTGTTTGACTCATTGTTCCAACTCTATTTAAAAAAAAAAGGTATAAACTAATTTCAATTCTTAGTGGATTTCAAGCTGCCAATTTCTGAGCTTTCAGAACCTTTGATGTGATTCCAGCTTTCTATGATGTAAGTGGATTATTTTTTTTTTTTTATTTAATTCTGAAGAAACCTTTCCCCCTCCACCTTCTCAGCCCCCTCCAGGAAAACACTGCAGCAAAATCAAACTCTCACCAAACACTGATTTTTGGTTGATTATGAATATTAACTCACTCTCCACAATGGTGTGGGTTGTTTTTTTTTTTTTTTTTTTTTAAATACTTCTTTTAAGATTTGGATAGAAGATGAAGATATCAGTGGTAAAGTGCTATTTTAAATAACAATGATCTTAAAATGCACAATAGACCGTGCACTCCAGTTCCAAACTGCATACATAAAGAACAGTTAATCCAACCTTTAAATATAGCCAAGTTTGGGGTGGAATATGGCAGCTTTTTTAGCATGCAGAGCAGCAAAACACAATTTAGGCTGAAGCATGAGGAATAGTTTATCCAACTGAAGGCAAAAGGGAAATGTAGACAGGAAGAATGCAATTATGTACCTGGATTTGATCCAAGATACCTGATCTGACATTTCTGCTCTGGCTGAAACAGTCTCACAGGCTTTAAATCAGGGCAAACAGGCAAGAATCTCCACCTTGTGCAGTGGCAAGGACCTTCAGTGGTACCAGGGTCCATCCTGTTGATGTGGATAAGCTGGATCACCTCAGGTTCAGAGGAAACAGCTGTCTGTTGAATTACCAGTATTATAGTTTTTACATTTTTAGCAGAGGAGTGCTTCTGACAAGAGTAATACATTGTGTGGGCATTGCTGAAATCACAAGTCAGACCCATGTGGCTGAATGTACTGAATACAAATGTATTAGTTTTGGTCCCACATAGAAAACTTTTATTGGAGACTTGCTAGGACAAACTTTTGTTTTCTCCATTTTCCACATGAAAAGCATCCAGTGTCTTTTTATATTACACTGGTAACCAATGTCCTGAAGGGTCTGGTGGAGCATCCAGGAACAGGGAGATGCAGAAAACATCCTGCAGCCACTAAGGAAGAATGACTATTCTGTGATGGGGCTGTGGAGGGATGAACTTTCAGTTTTGGTGACTGGGGCACACTGCAATGTATTGTACCTTGAGAATGAACTTGGCCATTGTCTAATACAAAAAGTGGCTTAATTTTGCAGTTGAGCATACTTCTGCAGATTGAGCTCTTAGACTAGACCACTTCCTTTGCCTTGGATAGTATCAAGTGTGTGCTGCCACACAGAGATAGGGGATTTGGCCAAATGTTCCTCTGGCTTCTGTGAGCTTCTCTAGCTCACAGATGTGCTGGGAATCACCTGGTACTGTTTTGGCAGCTCTTATATTTGGAGTCTTCTGTGCTTAAGATGTTGATACACAACATGTTTAGGCTTTCAGTATGTGATGGTTTGGGAGTTCCCCAACCCCCACACTGAGAAAATGACCCAGACTAGAACTCAGCTGGTTGGAAGTTAAGGACTGAAGCTCTCTTTACAGCTCAGCACAATGTACAAGCAGAGATATACACTATAGACAGGAATAGTTACAGAAATAGACAAGTTAAAGGTAATACAGAAACACAACTCCCCTCCCAGAAGTCAGAGGCCCCAGGAGGGGCTCCCAACCACCCTTCCACCTTCTCCCCACCCCTCTACCTTACCCCAAGGGTTACCTTACAAGGTGAGTTTGGAGGATCGGCCACGTGGGTTAGAAGGAAAGTGGTTAGTGAAGATTAATCAGCAAAGAGGAACCAGAAGCTAGACTGCCCGAGACACTGTGCTCCCAGAGAGAGACAGACTGACCTATCTAATGTTTTGGTTTCTTCTCTCAAAGGTCTCAGCAAGCCTACAAGTGAAGTAGACATCACCATGTTTTCCTTTCACAACCTATAGTGTCATTTTCTCTATTAAAATACTCCACTTAGCCTCAAACCAGCACAGAGTATTAATTGAAAGCATTGCTCTCATAAACAAAACAGTGATTTGTAGATTTAGATGTCTAGCTTTTATAAACACCTTTATCAGAAGGTTTTAATGAGCAGTTAGACTGGTCTTAATACCTGCGATTCAATACTGATTCTTCATTGATTCCTTTACTCTTTTTTTTTTTTAAGGAAAATTCAGTATGCAGGCTGCATAACTGAGAGTGCCATGACACATACGTGAGGGGTGGCTAGGAATTGGTTGTGTGTAAGGGTAATGTTTTCTCTGCATAAGCATTTAGTAACAACTTGAATGGTGAACAGATATGGTTGATTTCATAGAATTGTAGAACTGTACTCAAGATGGTTCAAAGGATGTCAGGGGTTGGAAGGGACCTAAAGAGATCATCAAGTCCAACCCCCCTGCCAGAGCAGGACTATACAATCTATTTCAGGTCACAGAGGAATGCATCCAGACAGACCTTGAAAGTCTCCAGAGAAGAAGACTCCACAACTTCTCTGGGCAGCCTGTACCAGTGCTCTGTGACCCTTGCAGTCAAGAAGTTCCCCCTTGGGTTGAGGTGGAACCTCCTGTGCTGCAGCCTCCATCCATTACTCCTTGTCCTATCATAGGGAGCAAGTGAGCAGAACTTGTCCCCCCCTTCTGACCCCCAGCCCTCAGATATTTATAAATATTTATTAAATCTCTTCTCAGTCTTCTCTTCTCCAGACTAAGCAGCCCCAGGTGCCTCAGCCTCTCATCAGGCAGTGCTCCAGTCCCCTCATCATCCTTGTAACCCTTTGCTGGACCCTCTCCAGCAGTTCCCTGTCGCTCTTAAACTGGGGAGCCCAAAACTGAACACAGTACTCAAGATGGAGTCTCAGCAGGGCAGAGCAGAGCAGAAGGAGAACCTCCCTTGATCTGCTGGATGCATTCTTCCTTATACACCCCAGGACCCCACTGGCCTTCTCAGCCACAAGGGCACATTGCTGTCCCATGGATGCTATCCACCAGCACTCCCAGGACCCTCTCCACAGGGCTGCTGTCCAGCAGATCACCTCCCAACCTGTACTGAGGCAGTTTATTATTCCTTCCCAGGTGCAGGACTCTGCACTTGTCCTTACTGAACCTCATTTGGTTCCTCTGTGCCCAGTCTGTCCAAGTCTTGGTGATGGCTGCACAGCCTGCAGCTGTATTGGCCAAGCCTCCCAGTTTGGTGTCGTCAGCAAACTTGCTGAGCAGACTCTGTCTCCTCATCAGTGTTATTGGTGAAGATGTTGAACGGCACCAGACCCAGTACTGATCCTGGGGGACTCTACTAGTTACAGTTCTCCAGCTGGACCTGACACCAATGATCACCAGGTGATTATTTAGGTTGGAAACCACTTCAGAGATCATTGAGTCCAGCTGTCAAACCAAGGCCACTACAGCTATCAAATGATGTCCAGAAATGCTATGTCCAGGCATTTCTTGAACACCCCCAGGGATGGTGACTCCACCACCTCCCTGAACAACCTATTCCAATGTCTGATCACTAATTTATATTTTACAGAAAACCAAAATCTGAAATTTTGTGCTAAAGAGATGTCCAGATGTTACCTTCAGGATGTTTTTGTTTGGGGGGAAAAGGTTGCTCATCCATGCCCAGCATGCACTAGATGGCATCACTTCATAGCACATGTAGCTGTTGGTCCTGCAGCTGAGTTTACTGCTCTGCTCAGATAGTTCTTAACTTTGAAGTACAGGTAAACAGAAGCAGCTTATATAGTGTGTGGCTTACATGATTTTTTAATTTTTGTTTGTTTGTCATTCAACACACAAATTGACTCAAAGTGAAATACTGAAACCACACTTGGTTAGGGAAATTGGCCCAGAATCTGAAGACTAAAGCTTTAAATCACACCAACTAAACTGAAAACAACTTATGTTTTTTTGAGGTTTATGCTAACTTTGAACCCTCAAAACTCTCCTTAGCCTATGGTCTGAGCAGTCCTGGAAGCTAGGCAGAAGTACAAGGCCAGAAACAAAGTAACCCTATATAAAAGCTTGTATACCCTTGGGCACTAACTCACTATTGTTGCCAGGACCTGGATTTGGTCTAAAGTATGTACCATGAATATTTTCTGCCTGTTTTAGTAGCTTCACCACTGTCATCTGTAAAACAAGGACTTCTCTTTATTTTCCCTCTATTGGATTAGGCTGTGAGTTGTGGCTACACTCAACTTTCCCCTTTTTCTCTGGCTGGGGCCTCAGGATTGCTATAGCTATGAATAATGCTACGTCTTCAGAGTGTATTATGGTCCCAAAATAGCAATGAGCTATGTAAGTCCCAAGACAACACTAGTGTGTTTTTTACAGCCCAAGTATATATTGATTTGAATAATATTAAGATTCTCCTTGCAGAATAGCAGACGTTAGTTGTCTAAATTCAGGTGTTACAACCTCTATACTGGAACACAAAGACTTTGAGTTGCTCGTTACTCCATCTGCACACACTTACTGATATCATCACTTAGAGGGCTGTGAGCAGATGAGAGTGAAACCTGCCTGTTTTGTTTTTGTTTCCTGTGCCACAGAAAAGCTTTTGGTGGCTCTGGATTGTGAGGTCAGGGTAGTTTGCAGTCCTTCTAGAATTCAAAAGCGGCAATCCATCAGTGATGGACAGAAATAACCTCAGGAGCCACCAAAAAGCTCTTGAGAGCCAGTTTTCAAGCATTTTTGAGGAGGCCAAGGTCTGTCAATCCTCACAAAAGCATTTCAACTTGTTTTTGTTCACTAGGTGGCACAAATGCATAAGAAATTGATTTGGTAAAGCTTTCTCTGCAGTTTTTTGAGTTGATGTCGTAAATGTGTCCAGAGAAATTTTGAAGGTGTTTCAAAAATTATATGAGCTACAAAGTTCATTTTTGAAGAAGGACCTGTACTGATATGTTCCCTGGGGACAAGCCAGTGCACCAGGCTTTAGTCATCTGTGCAATTCCTCTTCCAGTGATTTCATATGACCAGCTGCATTCACATCTTTTGCATTCATCACCTCTATTCTTTCCTTCTTGCTCTTATCCCAGGTCACAGAACCAGGGCAAGACAAATTTTCACTACAACAGTAGTAACACAAAGATCATAAAGCAGAGTTTTTCCTTCATTGGAGAGGCAAAATGCTTGGGGAAAAAGTTTGCATTTCCAGCTTTTGTATTCTCCTTGTAAAACCAAACCAAAGACAAAGCAAAACCTGCTCACCTATATGTAATTAATTATTGTGACTTTGTCTCCCAGCCCTGCCACATTGAGAAGTAGAACTGATGGAGGAGGGGATGGGGAGGCAGAAGGAAAGTTTTACCAGGAATATGTAGTTCTTCACCCTTATTTTCTTCCATGTATTTGCTAAGGGAGTGCTTCACAATGGAAAATTATCAGCTTTTAAAAAAAAGAGAAAATTAATTGTCTGCTTTCAGTGAGGAAGTTGGATGTGTCAGGGGGCNGGGGGGGAGGGGGGGGGGAAAATCCCATCCATTCCAATAGTGGAGGAAAAAAGTAGAGAAATCAGCTAACTGGGTAGCAGGAACAGTGTAAACTGGACAGTACTGAAAGGAATATGAATAGACAAAACACAGTTGTGTGCTTCCTCGCTAAAGTTTGGCTAGAGGGTGGGAGTGAAGGTGAAGCCAGTGGCACAACAATAGGGGCTGACTTGCCTCCTTCCTGCCCAGCAGGCATGCTGCTTCTCTCAGCTGCAAGAACTGGGACTTGAAATACTTAATTCATTGTTTGAGGTTCCTTTTCTGGCTTGGCAATACAGGTTGTCTTTGTACACATACTTGTAGAAAGTGCTAACATAAACCTGGGTCTTCTGCTCCTTTCTCTAGAGATTTAATTTTACTACTTCAGATTTCACAATCCACCAAAGTGGTATTTTTCAAATATGACTTTTTGTTTGGCATCCATTTGCATAGATATATAGAAATTATTTTATGTCTTGATAAATTCTTTCTCTCAGAGTTTAACTCTGAGGATAATAGAAGTGATGTGATTTCAAAATGGGTCCAAGATCTGCCAGCTCATGAAGTTTGTGCTATGAATAAGGAATGAGCAGGCAGTGGCAGAAAGCTACCACAGCCATTAAAATGCAGGTGGAATACTGAAGGTAAGGAAGGCTCAGGCTTTGAAAGTGAGCAACTTAAAATATTTGCTTTCCAAACATCTGTAAAGAGTTAGTCTGATTTATTTTGAATGATAATCTCTGTGGTGTGTTTTTTGGTGGACTTTTTTTTTTCTTTTGTTTTGTTTGTTTTTTAACAGAATCACAGCTTCTTTTAATTTTCAGCCCTTAGACTTTACAGCTATTTGAATTAGATTCTATGCCATTGTTTTGGAGAAAGATGCCCCTGCATATCAGGTGTATTTATATCTTTATAAGTGAGTTGTGTGGATTTTTTTTTCCCCCTTTTCTTTCTGTATGGGTAATATCCTTTTAACAGTTTAAAATTTCATCTGATCAAGACTTTGAGCCTGCCTGCTACCTCTCTTGAGATTGAAATGGGTTTTGGTCCTAAAAGCAACATTAGCTAGCTTCTTGGGCCAGTCAGATGAAGCACTATCTTGTCTTAAAAGCAATTTTGCCAAGCTAATGAATATGGGATGTCTGTCTCTTTGTGTGGAAGCAGGGGAAAAAAAAAAAAGTATGGCTTGACCTGGAAGGGACCTTAAAGACTGTCAAGTTTTAACCCCCTACCATGGTCAGGGACACCTTCAATTAGCACAAGTTATTCAAAGTCTGGACTTGAACACTTCCAGGGATGAGACATCCACAACTCTGGGTAACCTGTCCCAGTGCCTCACCACCCTCAGTGTAAATAACTTCTTCCTGATGTCTAATCTAAATTTACCTTGATCTGGTTTAAAACCATTGCCCCTTGTCCTATCACCACACGCCCTTATTTCAGGACTTAAAGTGTTCCTTTCACCACTGCTTCCCCTCCACCACAGGTATTTTGCTTTTGTTACAGTAATTATTGTTTGTTCAGTGATATTACTCACTCTATTTTTCTTCAGTCCCAAACTCAATTGGTATAAACAGTTTCACCTTTTAATTTAAAAAAAGATTTCTAGAAGAAAGGGAATGTGCTGGACTACATCTCAGCCACTTCAGTAGCTAATACTGACTGGGTTTCAGTGTCTGTGTTACTGGCTTTGGTGCTTGGACAGGTGAAATAGTTGGAAATAGTTTATGCATTTATTTATTTTTAATCTACAATTAAGTGAGGACTTCCAGGTAGAGAGTTCAGACCTGTGCCTTGCTGTAGTGTTTCTTACAGATACATCTAACCCATAAATTTGATATTAAAAAATATTTCTGAGTGCAGTTCAACTATTTTTTACCTGAAATAAAGAGGTAAAAGAAGAGTTAAAGCATGTCTATGGATGATCATGTTCAGCATCAGACAATCCACCTGCATGTAAATGTCAGTTCATCCAAACCTGCTGCCTTTTTCTTGTTTTCAGATCCACACTACAGAATTTAACGTTGTTTTACTCCAACCTATGCAGTTCTTCCTATCTGAAACTATTCCTGTTTTGATTGAAAGCAGTAGCAAGTTCAGTAGAGCTTTGCATAAGTGAGTCATTTTGGGAGGTCTCAGAATTTAATTGCCTCTGATGAAAGCCTGATTGATCACCCTACAGCTGAACCCAATCTAAGGTGTGTTATGGCACCATAAGGCAACATTTAACTTTTTGTGATTCCTCTTTTTAGTATCACAAAAGCCTTATGGCCAAGACAAGTTTTCTGTTGATTGTGTCCAGCAGATGGTTAACATATCTTCCAGTAGATGACTTGGTCTCAGAGTGTTGCTAGGTTTGAAAATGCATAGTAACCAACCATGTATGTATTTAATATTTCTAAACTGAAACCTCCATTCTGAAGGCTTTTCTAGGTGCTTGAGGTTGCAAGAAATATAGGCTCCATAGCTACGTGGGTTTCATCAAGGATGGTATGATGAGTGTCTGCTGGGTCTGGGGAAGTATTTGGTTAATGAGAGCAAAAATATCCTTCCATTTCTCTCCATCTTCTTTGAACATTGGACAGAATACACACTGACAGATTCTTGAGCAATCCTCCAAAGCAATGGGCATCTCAGCACTTTCTCAGACCTTCCCTCTTCTACCTTGTCCTGACAGATCTTAAGCTGCAGAACTAAGCAACCTAATAGAAATATCACAAGTACAGGATAAACCTCATGGGAATCCCAAAGCAACAAACCAAGAAACAAAAAAATAGTGTCAGAAACAAGAAAATAGAGATTGAAAGAGTGTCTACCTGTTTAAACTCTTAACATGCTACCGTCAGTACAGTGTTTTGAAGGTCCAGAGCATTGAGGGCTTCTAACAAAATCCTTTCCATGAAAAGTATTTAATGATGAGGCATAAACCAAATACATCAGGAGCATTAGTCCAGCCTGGAAAAGTTTAGGTCTGGATAAATTTAGTCACCTCTTTTGTACAGAAATTGGACTCAATGTTTTGCAAGATCAGATTTTACTGGGTCATTTCCATTATTTTCTTCTTTTTATTCCATGCCCTGACAGTTATGGGTGATGTGTGATATGGACCTGAATCAGGTAGTTGTAGTGGCAGGGGTAATTAATTACTGTGAGATGATATTTAAAAAATATTAATAGAATGTATTATAGAATCATAGAATGGTAAGGTTGGAAGGGACCTCAAGCATCATCTAGTTCCAAACCCCTGCCATAGGCAGGGACACCTCCCACTAGTACAGCTCACTCAAGGCCTCATCCAATCTGGCCTTGAACACCTCCAGGGAGGGAGCATCCACGACCTCCCTGGGCAACCTGTGCCAGTGTCTCACCACCCTCACTGTAAAGAACTTTCTCCTAACATCCAGTCTAAATCTCCCCTCTACCAGTTTAAACCCATTGCCTCTTGTCCTGTCATTACAAGACCTTGTCAATAGTCCCTCCCCAGCCTTCCTGTAGGCCCCCTTCAGATACTGGAAGGCTACTATCAGGTCCCCTCGAAGCCTCCTCTTCTCCAGGCTGTAGAGCCCCAACTCTCTCAGTCTGTCTTCATAGCAGAGCTGCTGCAGCCCTCTGATCATCTTTGTGCCCTCCTCTGGACCCACTCCAACACTTCCATGTCCTTCCTGTGCTGAGGGCTCCAGAACTGCACACAGTACAGGAGTACTGTACTAGGAGTGTGAGTAATTTTTCCACATCTTAAGTGGCTGACTTTTCCTTCCTATCAGCCTCTCATTAGCCTTTTCAGCAGTAATGGTTTCACTGGCCTCTGATGCACTGACAAGATTGGGCAACTCAAGACCTTAGTAGTAGGCTTATAGTAGTTCCTGCAGTTTGTTCCCCCAGCTTAATTAACGGCTTGTGAAATTGGAAATCCATACCCTGAATGTGATGGATTTTTTTTTTTTTTTTTTTGAAATTGATCCCAGTGGATAATTAATTTTAAATCTCTTCCTAGAGATGGGATATGTTCAAGGAAACCTATTTAAAGAAGGACTAATCTCAATGTATAGGGCCAGCATAGAGATACAAGAAAGAATCCTTCCATGACAAAAAGACTCATGTATATTTAGTGTGTGCACAGTCATGCTGAATGATTTTCGAAACTGCCTTCTTGCTCCTTTTTTCCCTCTTTTTTATTTATTTTTTTCCCCTTCTTAATTCATACATCATTCTTTGAGCTGTTTTTGCATACTGTCCTTTTAAATTTGTACATCATTCTTTGAGCTGTCTTTTCATGCTATCTTTCCCATGGCACTTGTCCAGGAAAGAAGACACTGGGCTACCCTATAATGGGAATCCAGGAGGAAAAGGTCAGTCATTCTCAGCCCACAAAAGAGGGCTTATCAATCAGTTGTCATACCATGAGGCCAGAGTGTCCAATGTTAAAGAAGTCTGAAATAGATCATCATAAACACCTCACAGCTCTGCTGTAGCAAGTGTGTGGAGGACGTGGGAGAAAACTGAGCTAGTTGTTCCTTTAGGTCTGAGAGAAAATGACATAGTTCAAAAACCTTTTGATAAACTGCCTTGAAATTCCAGCAAAAACAGTACACAAAGACAACTGTCTGCAGGGTTAGGAATTTCAGATCAACAAAGGGCGGGGATGCATAGGGATGGTAGAGCATCTGGAGGGTAAGGAATGCAGCTAAAAGATTTTAGAAGAGCTGCTCTTAGTCTCTGCTGTGCTGTTATTTTTTTTTTTTTTAAAGTAACTACTCTTTTGGTAGAAGATTTTTTTTTTTTCTATGTATATATTCACAATCTCACCACTGAGCACACAAACCAAAAGTGTCTGGGAATGTAAGTATGAAGTAGTGGTTGCAGCCAGCAATTGTCAAAAGATACTGGTGCACCAAAGAGAGTGAATGCATAGTATGTGGGATTTGAGTACAAACTGGATAATTCAAATTGAAGATGCAAACAACAATGTGAATAATTAACTCTGGGGAGGTTCACATCTGTATCTGAAATGTTCCAGCTGCCCTCTCCATGTGTACAAAAGGCTGAACCATAATGCTGGATCCAAGCAAACATAATCTGGGAAAATTCAAGGCAACATGTAATCTTCTTTACTGGCAGCCATCTCCTTAAAGAGAACAAAGCAAGCTGCAGATGTGAGCTCTAGAAGCATTATGGAGATTGGTGAATTTTAAAATGGATGCTATGTGTACAGTTCCTTTGAAAGAAAATGATTAGCTGAAAGGAGTGCTAAACTTGTCAGAGGGAGATGTGAAATCTGCTTAAGTAGATACCAAAATACAGATTGCACTTATTAAGGGTATTTGGACCTAAATTTATTTTTATATATATATATACCTATGTTTATTTATGTTTAGAGTGCAGGCCTGTTGGCATCCAGTGGAGTTGGGCCTTGAATGCCTTTTTCTGGGTTCATCAGGCATCATTTTTAGTTTTGTAACACCTAACAGTAGTTTGGAGCTTAGGCAGCAAATACAAAGCTGAGGCTAGCATAGATTTTGGTTTCGTTTTGTTAAAGTATCTGTTAATGGTCTAAGGTTTTTGTTAGTCCGGAGATGGACTCAAGATGCTGCCAGTCTTGAATCTTGATGCATATTTAAAAGCTCCATTGCAGTGTGGGTGGAGAACTACTTGGACCATAAATAAATATTTCAAGATGATGAATAAACAAAAGATAGATATTTTGATTTTGTTCCATTTCTGTTATCAGTTGCCAAATCTTTACAGTTCCCCACCCTAAGTATTCAGGCTAGAGCCAGACTGCAGAAGCATTGTAAACCTTCTCCTGACACTTTCAGCTATGACAATTATTAGACTGCATTGCTGAACTATGTTTCTTTGGCTACAACTGATAGCATTCATAAGTCACTACTTATCTAGGTAACATTTTTAGGTGCTGGAATTGAACAACACATCTGACTGCCTCTTCCATCTTATAGGCACTGTCCTGCATAGGAAAATTGATGATGGAGAAGGAAATCCACTTCAGACTCAAGTTGTGCTGAGTTGTAGTGGTTTGAGGTGTCCTTCATGCTCATCTCCAACACTGCTTTGGGGTGATCAGCCAATGTGGCTGTATTCTTACAGAAAGTCTTGTATAATGTTTCTTTCTAGCATTGTCACCAAACTGCTAGTGAAATTGTAGGCAGTGTTTCTTGTTAACAGGCCGTTCAGGTGCTCTCTTGCAGAGGAACCACACAAGCAGTTAGTGAAAAGGGAGGAAAAAAAGGGAGTGGGGGTGGGTTGCTGAAAGAAAAACAGGAAGGAAATAGTGGGGAATTTGAGAAGTTTTAATGAGAGTTTTGCGTTGCTGAATTATATCTTCAAGATGTCAGAATGTCCCCAAGTTGGTTTCCAGAGCGAGAATCCTGTGGTCTGAAAAAGCCAGCTGTGAGCAAGCTGTAAACTGAGAGTGCTGTGGCTGTTAGGACACTGTTGAACTTCAGGTAAACAAAACCTTGCTCTCGCAGAATCCTAGAATGGTTTGGATCGGAAGGGACCTTCAAAGGCCATGTAGTCCAACCCCCTTGCAGTGAGAAAAGACATCCTTTATTAGATCAGGTTGCCTAGAGTCCTGTCAAGCCTGAATGAATATCTCCAAGGAGTAGTTGTGTTTACTGTTGGGCTAACCATAGTGGTATGACTTCACACTTGGAGTTGGCAGGCTTGGAGAGTACAAGTAGTTTCCCCACAAAACATGATGCAGATATGCCCTTGTGTTGATAAGAAATGAAGACAATCTTTCTCTCACTGAAAATGTTGAGTTTACTGACCAGAGTTATCTTCTGATGGACACAGAATCACAAATGTCCAAATCATTTAGTCCAACTCCCCTGCCATAGACAGGGACATAGAATCGTGGAATGGTAAGGTTGGAAGGGACCTCAAAGATCATCTAGTTCCAACCCCCTGCCATCAGCAGGGACACCTCCCACTAGTACAGATCACTCAAGGCATCATCCAGCCTGACCTTGAACATCTCCAGGGAGAGAGCAGCCACAACCTCCCTGGGCAACCTGTTCCAGTACCTCACCACCCTCACTGTAAAGAACTTCCTCCTAACATCCAGTCTAAATCTCCCCTCTGCCAGTTTAAATCCATTGCCCCTTGTCCTGTCATTGCAAGACCTTGTCAATAGTCCCTCCCCAGCCTTCCTGTAGGCCCCCTTCAGATATTGGAAGGCTCCATTAGATGAGGTTACTCAGAACCTTGTTGAGTCTGACCTTGAATGTCTCCAGGGTTGGGGCCCCAACCACTTCCTTGGGCAACCTGTTCCAATGTTCCACCACCCTCATGGTAGAGAACCTGTTCCTAACATCCAATCTAAATCTGCTTTACTCTAGTTTGAAGCCATTGCCCTTTGGTCCTGTCACACATGGGCCTTTTGTAAACAGTCTCTCTCCATCCTTCTTGTGTGGCACAGTTGACTTGTGTGGTGGCAGGAGGTAATGGATACGAGGTGATATTTTCCAAAATTGCTGCTGTTTATTAATTTTGATATTCAGAACTCATGCTACTGACCAGAATTTTAATAATAATTGGTTTATTTGGGTGGTCTTTGCATAGATGGAAACTAGATATTAGGAAGAAGCTCTTTGTAGTGAGGGTAGTGAAACATTGGAGCAGGTTGCCCAGGGAGGTTGTGGCTGCTCCCTCCCTGGAGGTGTTCAAGGCCAGGTTGGACGAACCTCTCTCTGCCACCCAGTGCTAAAGACGCTCTGACAGACAGGAGGCTGTTCTTAGAGCTACTCCCTGCTCCCTTGAAGTCTGAAAATGCTCTGAAGTAAAGGTTGCTCCTCTGAGATGAGATTGTCAATATCTAACTAGGCACAGCATATTACAAAATTTCAGT
Organism: Eubucco bourcierii; assembly: GCA_013396675.1. Classification (NCBI taxonomy): domain Eukaryota; kingdom Metazoa; phylum Chordata; class Aves; order Piciformes; family Ramphastidae; genus Eubucco; species Eubucco bourcierii. Next base: position 17,029 of record VWZE01021285.1, on the reverse strand, counting down.
AGCCTTAAAAAAACATTTTAGTGTGGTTTTAAAAAAAATTAAAATGCTGCATTTTGATAACACTGAAATGCAACATTGCCTTATCCGGACACACATTAGTATTTTAGAATTTTTTTGGTGAGGCAAATTTTGTTGATGGTGCAGTTAATGAATAATTTCTTTTGAAAGAAAAAAAAAATAGGCATGAAAATTAAAAGGTATTGAAAAAAAGCGAAATCAAATGAGATCATTTGCCTTTCAGAGGAGGATATTTTGGTGGACTACAATTAATTTTATTTCGCTGTTGAAAAATTTGTCTCACAGAAATATTGTGAGTTTTGTCTTTTTAATGCTTGGTACAATTCCCTCTACCCTCCTGAATGGAAACTCTAGAATTTGACTGGTTTTGTGGTTGTAGTGGTGCCTGTGTCAAGCACATGTGTTACACATTTCAGATTCCTCTTATCCATGTTACCAAGAAGCTTTTTATTAGGAATACCAATTAAAGTGGGTGAATGTTCATTATCTTTTATCACAGTATCACCAGGGTTGGAAGAGACCTCAAAGATCATCAAGTCCACCCCATCACCACAGACCTCAAGACCAGACCATGGCACCAAGTGCCACGTCCAAACGCGCCTTGAACACCTCCAGGGATGGTGATGACTCCACCTCCCCGGGCAGCCCATTCCAGTAGCCAATGACTCTCTCAGGCAAGAACTTTTTTATAGAGAACTTTTATAGAGAAGACACAAGTCCAATGTTTCATTTACCTCTCTTAATATTTGCATATACCCACTATTAGATCAGAGACACAAAGATGGAAAAATGAGCTGAAAAACTGTCATAAAAAGTAGTTGCCTCAACTTTGTGTGATTCCATACTCTTCTATTTCATCCTTTACTGATTGTCAAGCTGTTTGCCAGGAATGGTGCCTTGAGTACCTCTGTGGACTTCCAGTGCTTTTTTCCTAGGGAGAATCAAACAATGGGAATCCAGAAGTCCTTCAGGAGTGCCCAGTGCAGAGAGTTGTGCTGTAAAAATCCTTTGGATTTGACAAAATCCTTCATCCAACTCGTGTTACGATGTGCATTAGGCAAGCTTTCTTCTGCCATCACTGCTTTTCTTCTTCCACTCTTACTTAATTTCAATGAGAAACATGAACTGTGAAACTCATGTTCTGCTGGTTATGCTTCTGAAATGGATGGTCTTGCTGTGACTTGTGATATAATTCTGCTGGCAGCAGGTTCTGTTTGATACCTTCATAGCAAATGTTGGGAAACACATTTGACGTTTCAGGAATCCACAATGATAGCTTACAGTGAGCAAGCCCAAACAGAAGGTGCTGTGAAATTAGCTTCATCCACCAAGGAGGGGTAGCGGAGGAGGTCTCTGTTCCATTCCATTCCATTCCACTCCAAATGATTTCTGCTTAACTGAATGAAAAGGAGCAGAAAGCAATCATTTTTCCTAATGTGATCCCCAAGTATTCTGTTACAACAAGTTTAAGTCTAAACATTACTGCAACCATGCTGAGGTTCTACAATATATAGTTCTTAGTTGCTTGATCTGTGATATGTGCTTTTGGCTTGGTGGTTTGTTTTTTTTTTTTTCCCCCCTTCCCTATTTTTGTGTGAAACATCTCCACTCATTTTACCTGCTGTGCCAGCTCACTACTCAGATAAGATTGTTCATATCTATCTGATTTTCTCATCCAATTTCCTAACCACAAATGTCTGCTGTTCTGCTGAGAGTTTGCAGTTTGTTGTGTTGGTTTTTTTTTTTTGTTTGGTTTGGTTTTTGTTTGTTTGTTATTGACTACTGAGTTATTTCATTAGTGTATCTATGCAGATTGACTACTGAGTTATTTCATTAGTGTATCTATGCAGATAGACTTCCTTCTGCCTTTTCACTGGAAGGCAGACATAGCATTAGCTTGTGTCTTGTTTTTCTCTTACACAGACAAATTTTAGCCTTCCATCATTATATTGTAGCACTGTGCAAATAATAGCATTAACTTGTGTCTTGCTTTTCTCTTACACAGATTTTAGCCTTTCATCATTACATTATAGCACTGTGCTAATAGTAGCATTAGCTTGTGTCTTGCTTTTCTCTTAGGCAGATTTTAGCCTTCCATCATTACATTATAGCACTGTGCAAATGNCATCATTACATTATAGCACTGTGCAAATAGTAGCATTAGCTTGTGTCTTGCTTTTCTCTTAGGCAGATTTTAGCCTTCCATCATTACATTATAGCACTGTGCAAATAGTAGCATTAGCTTGTGTCTTGCTTTTCTCTTAGGCAGATTTTAGCCTTCCATCATTACATTATAGCACTGTGCAAATGAAAGGCTTTTAAACATTGCCTGTTCTTCCCTTAACAGCCAGAAAGTCTCACCACATATATCTTGTGTATGTTACTTTTATCAGTCAGAAAGCTTAGTCTCCAGCTAGGTCATGAATTTGAGCTTTGAATTATTACTACTACTCAGTCTCTATTAGAAATAGAAGGGAGAAATGTGTTTTTGTTTGTATACGCAAAAAAAAAAATGATGGGAGTTTGGCTCAAAATAGGCAACAGGAATCAAGAGAGGCTTGCAGATTCTGAAAGCCTCACATCAGTCATTTCTTGGTTGAGGCATACTGCTGTACAAGTTGGATTATCTCTGGGCCACACTCTGACCTGGAATATCACACTGAGACAAGCACTGTTGAGAGTGTCTTGTGACTGCCTACCTCACCTCTGAGAGGTGGACACTAAGTTGCATCATGGCAGGGTAGAGTCTGTCCTGGAGGAGGATGGATGTCTATGACCCTTAAGGGTCTGGGACAGTAATTCAGAATTGGGATATTTATTGTTATTAATGCTTCTATTGAAATGTTGTTTTCTGTGGCATTCTCTTCTTCTGCCTGGTTCTGCTTCTGCTATTACCACCTTGGAGAGCTAGCAGGTTGTCCTTGCAGAATAAGGGACTTCTATTCCTGTATTTTCATAGATACTGAATTTTCTAGGTGAGTTGCCAAGTTATGTAAAGAGACCTGAGATTGTGGCAATGATGTTAGCTCCTGTTCTTTTCCAGCTTCTCTGCTTTCTATCCAGTTCCTGAATAACAGGACCAAACCTGCTGCTGTAAAGGCAAGGATCTATGAGCATTGAAAGGACACAACAGTGTAGGGACCTGCCAGGACAATTAAGTTTCACCACTATTCCATAGTATGGTAAGGGTATGGAGAACAGTCTCTCATAATGCAGGAGAAAGTAACTATGTTGTAGAAATAAAAGAAATATTGATTAGATCAGGAGATTTTATAGTGTAGAGATTGTATCCAGTAAGCAATGCTCATTCTCCTCCACAAAGACTACTCTAAGACTAGTCTGGGATCACTGGTGAAACTTTCCAGCTTGGCAAGGCTATGGACTGAAGAGAAAATAGGTAATATTGAAATGATAACAGTTAATTACAAATGAACAAAGTGTATGGCATTCCAGATTGTAATGGTGGTTAGTGGTTAATTGGTCGAGAGAGACTCTCCTCCCCCTCTAATCTGCCCTGATGAGGCTCATCTCCAATACTGTATTCAGTTCTGGCCCTCTCAATTTAAGAAGGACAGGGAGCAGCTTGAAAGAGTCCAACACAGAGCCACACAAATGGTTAAGGGAGTGGAACATCTTCCTCATGAGGAGAGATGGAGTGAGCTGGAGCCCTTTAGCTTGGAGAAGAGGAGACTCAGGGGTGACCTCATTAACATTTATTAAATATGTAAAGAGTGCCAAGAAGATGGGGCCAGGCTCTTCTTGGTGATGCCCCATGACAGGACAAGGGGCAGTGGGTGGAAACTGAGGCATAGGAAGTTCCTTGTAAACATGAGGTAATTTTTTTTTCACTGTGAAGGTGACAGAACATTGGAACAGGCTACCCAGAGGGGTTGTGGACTCTTCTTCTCTGGAGATATTCAAAGCCTACCTGGATGCATTCCTGTGTGATCTGGTATAGGAGATCCTGCTCTGGTGGGGGGGCTGGACTGGATGATTTTTCAAGGTCCCTTCCAATCCTTGACATTCAGTGATTCTGTAATTACTTATATGTAATTGTAATTGCTAACCTGATTCTAAAGAGGAGCAGTAGGGACTCATTCTTAATTTCTACTTCAGCTTCACTTTTGATGTGTGTTTTGTTTGGTGTGTGGTTTTTTAAAAATTTTTTAAAATTTTTTTTTTAATGTGCTTAATCCACCTCAGAAGAGAGCCTTTGAAAAATAGATTTTTATTGTTTCACGCAGCCCCTACCTTCCTGCCCTATCAAACCGTGCTGACATATTCACACAGTAAAAGCTGGCATTTTGACACGTGTACACATAGTTTTTATCTGCTTCCTGGGGATGACTCCAATGCCTGAGGCTTCTTTTAACGCTATGAAAAGCCTCTGGCTTTGTGCAAGGCTGCATTCCTAACCAGTATACCAAGTTGGAGGTTCAGCCAATGTTTATTTTGTAAGAGAACTTTTTAATATCAAAAGGAAAATCATCCCCCTACATTCCACATAGGTAGATGTTTTTTGTCATTTATAAAACCCCAAAAACCAAACAGCAAACCAAACTCAGTAGCAGTAATAACTCTAATAATGATAGATAAATTGCTTTTTCAGGGGAAGAGTCATAATGAGACCTGAATCATGACCGTGGGTTGATGAAGAGATAAGCCCAATGTGGTTTGTTGATTAAGAATACATCTTCTTACTTTGCTCTATATGAAAAGAGGAATGACTAGAGGGAAGGATATACTTAATTTTTATTGAAGAACTACTTTTATATATCCACCTTCAGGGGAGATTTGCTATAATAGGCCAAACAGTTAGCTGGTTTAAGTTCAGACCTTTATAGTGATGATGTAAGTTTGTTGACTTGACAATAGTTTGGGTTGGAAGGGATGTCCAAAGGTCATTTAGTCCAACTCCCCTGCAGTGAGCAGGGACACTCTCCATTAGATCAGATTGTTTAGAGCCTTAAGCCTGACCTTGATTGTCTCCAGGGATGGGGCCTCAATTAACTCTCTAGACAACCTGTTTCAGTGTTCCAACAGCCTCATGGTAAAGAGCTTGTTCATAGCATTCAATCTGAATCTATTCTTCTCTGCTTTAAAGCCATTTTAGACACTCACTCTGCAGGCTTCTTGTAGGCTCCCTTCAGGTACTGGAATGCTGTTAGATCTCTCTGGAGTCTTCTCCAGGCTGAACAGCCCCCACTCCCTCAGCCTGCCCTCAAAGGAGAGGTGTTCCAGCCTCCCGAACATCTTTGTGGTACTCTTCTGAACCTGCTTATCAGAACAGGATGTGGCCCAGTACATCTGAAATACATCTTTCTTGTTAATGATCCTTGAAGGCTGAGCTGACTTCAAACTGTAAGAAAAGTGACTATTCCACTTTTGTCACTACATCTAAGTGCTAATGCCCGTGGACTGCTTCAGCTACGGTAGCCATGCAGCAAGATGATGTGGCTAAAAAAAAGTTTGGTATTTTGTTTTAGTTTGTTTGTTTTTGATAGAGTTCCTATTCTGGTAGCTCAGCTGATTGATATGGCTAATTGCAGAGACACACTGTTGCTGGATTTTGGACAAGGAAGGAAACAAGAAAGCACATGAGGTGAAGGCAAGGCATGCCTTTCAAAGACACCTCTCAGATTAGTTTAAGGCATCTATGAAAATGCTCTATTAGATTTATAATCACAAATGTGGACCTTGCTAAGTGAGCAGTGAAACTCCATTGTGGTAGGACTGGGCTCTTACTGAGTAAATTTGAAGATGCTACAGAAGAAAAAGACTTTGTTGTCTGTGTAAAACATATGTATTGCAGGGGTGAGAATAAGAAACAGACAAAATCCATTACTGTTTTTTTTTTTTTTAATACTCTCATGGTTCTCAGTGCTGAGGGATTAAATCATTTATGGATAATACACATTCCGGAAATGGAAGCAGGTGGTATATGGAGCATGTGGAATACTTTCATGAGCTAGGGAGCCAGGGAGTCAGGAGGGAATGGGGATAATGTCTTTTAGTTATTTGCTGGACTCAGATCTTCAAAAGCATGTGTTATTGTAAGTGGCATGCTCTAGCAAGAGCAACGATCACTTGAAAAATAATGCCATTAAAGATGATTTTAAAGTTCAGGGTTCAATGTGTTATTTTTCCTAAACTTAGAAATGTGCTTTTGTTTTTAAAGATTGCTCTCACAGCCTGTCAACTGTTCATCTTAGGAACTATTGAGAAATCTTTCCACAAGCCACATGAGGATATATTAGTTTTACCCAGGGCGAACGTGACACGAGCACTTTCCTGCAAGAATGACCCCGCTTATTTGTCTTCTGCTCAACAGTTTATCTCTTTTTACAAGGATCCAAGTAGATTCAAAGGGCAGGAGGGCTGATCCATTTGGTCTTTTTTTTTTTTTTCCCCTGCACAAGAGGCATTTCAAACGTTTTGCACTTCTGCAAGTGTTGTGCAATCGTTCTTACTCAAAGACATGCAGTCCGCAATACTTAGCCCTGACAACTGTGCCGACACGAAGAAAGAAGGTGCAGCTTTGTTGTTCTGAATCACTTCATGAAGAGCAGCCAATCCAAACAGATTTTATTTGGGTGCAAGGCTTTTCTTTTGCTAGTATTGCCAAGACAGCTTCATGCTCAATTAGAAACAAAACATGCTGAAGCCCTAAACCTTTTAGCAATTCCAGATCTGCTAATGATGTCAGATTGGGCAGTTCCCCACCACGGAGACATTATTTATTGCAGAGGTTGACACCAATGAGAGATGATGGTCTGCTGTCAAGCTCTTTACCAGGTCACAGGAGAACTACACTCAGTTTGCACCTCCTCTGTGCAACCTTTGCATGACCTTGATGAAACTACTCCTTTCTCTGTCTTGAAATCATGGTATTTAGAAAGTTTGTGATGCTTTCATATGCTGGATGGTAGCTTCTAGAAAGAGTGGTTGAAGTGCTGCACAGGTGTGATGGTTTGGGAGTTTCCTGCCCTCCCACACTTTGTAAAATGACCCAGACTAGAACTCAGTTGGCTGGAAGTCAAGGACTGAAGCTCTGCTTACAACTCAGCACAATGTACAAGCAGAGACATACACTATAGACAGGAATGTGTACAGAAGTATACAAGTTAAATATAATACAGAAACACAACTCCCCTCCCAGAAATCAGAGACCCCAACAGGGGCTCCCAACCACCCTTCCACCTTCTCCCCACCCCTGTACCTTACCCCAAGTTTTGCCTTATGTGCAAGGTGAGTTTGGAGGATCAGCAGGTGGTTAGAAGAAAAGTGGTTAGTGAGATAACTCAGCAGAGAGGAGAAAAAGCCAGAAGCTGCTAGATCAAGATGCTGTGCCCCAGAGAGTGACTTATCTATGTTTCGAGTACTTATTCTTAAACATCTTAGCAAGCCTATGAGTGAAGTAGACATCACCATTGTTTTCCTTTCACAGACTGTAATGTAATTTTCTCCATTAAAATACTCCAGTTAGCCTCAGACCATCACAACAGGGTTTTCTTCATTGCTAGTAACCTGCATTTTTGGTTTAGAAAGTAGTTTAATTCTAAGTAACATGTTTGGGTAATGTTTCAATGGCTGTAAGGCACTGAAATGTGTGTGAAGTTCCACACAACACAGTAAATGTGCAAGATCACCAGGACCAAACAGATACATGCCTCTTTCTTAGAGGCTTTCACTTAATCTCTAGTCCTAGCTTGCCTTCACTTTCATTTACCCAATTTGAGCAGCAAGCACCAAAACTTTGTCTTCATGCCAATTGTTGTGCTGACTCTCATGTGATAGTGCTCTCTGATCATCATTAACTGCAACTCTTTGGATGGTGTAAATGAGAAAATATGGAAAATGAAGTTGATGGTAACCAAATCAGGATGAAGGACAGACTTTACCTTTTTATGAACTTCTTAGATCAGCTTGGAAAGTGAAGCTCCTACCAAATTCCATTATTTTAAGATACCTGTTATCTTGGTGGTTGTCTACCCTAACACAAGTATTTGTTTCCCCAACTGCTTTTGATAAGAAAATGAATTATTTAGTTAAAAATAACAAAACCATTTGCCAAATGCCTGTCTGAATAGTTACATTTGATTGAAAAAAAAAAAATGGAAGGAAAAAACCATTGTGTCAGATCAACCTGAAATGAAAGACTTGCAGTTTTCTCAGTGAGACCAGTTCTCATCCATCACATTTTTGCAATGAAGTATTTGTTCCATTAAAAGTGAAATGGATTAAAAGAAATTTTATTTCAATGGGGAGGGGGGGAGGGGGGAAAAGGTAAATCTGGTCTCAAAACGTTGTTTCAATGTGGAAAAAGGACTAATTAAATTGTTGTCTTTTCAAAAATCACTACATTTCGGGCTGTTCTCATAAAAATAAGAAAAAAAAATCAGAAATTTCAGGAGAGAGCCTCCTGTGAAATGAGTTTAAGTTCCTAACAAGGAGAGAAAGAGCAAAGCACATGATAATAGCAGGGAAATGATGCACTCCCAAAGTTTACAGAATCACAGTATCACCAAGGTTGGAAGAGACCTCAAAGCTCATCAAGTCCAACCCGATACCACAGACCTCAAGACCAGACCATGGCACCAAGTGCCACGTCCAAACCTGCCTTCAACACCTCCAGGGACGCTGACTCCACCACCTCCCTGGGCAGCCCATTCCAGCAGTCAATGACTCTCTCAGGCAAGAACTTTCTCCCCACCTCCAACCTAAACTTCCCCTGGCACAGCTTCAGACTGTGTCCTCTTGTTCTGGTGCTGCTTGCCTGGGAGAAGAAAGCAGCCTCCTCCTGGCTACAACCACCCTTCAGGTAGCTGTGGTTTACTGGCATCATACATTGGGTGAATATCTGTATTCATGCCCAGCAGTAATGTTTTTACAGAAGTCCACTGAAACCAGTGGGAACAATATTTTATAGAAATTACCCCTTGTCCTGTCATTGCAAGACCTTGTCAATAGTCCCTCCCCAGCCTTCCTGTAGGTCCCCTTCAGATACTGGAAGGCTACTATCAGGTCTCCTGGAAGCCTTCTCTTCTCCAGGCTGCAGAGCCCCAACTCTCTCAGCCTGTCCTCGTAGGAGAACTGCTCCAGCCCTCTGATCATCCTTGTGACCCTTCTCTGAACCCAGCCCAACACTTCTATGTCTTTCCTGTGCTGAGGGCTCCAGAGCTGCACACAGGACTCCAGGTGGGGTCGGACAAGAGCAGAGTAAAGTGGTAGAATCACCTCCCTTGCCCTGCTGGCCATGCTTCTCTTGATGCAGCCCAGCACACAGTTGCTGTTTGGGCTGCATGTGCACACTGCAGGCTCATGTTGAGCTTTTCATCAACCCAGACTCCAAGGTCCTTTTCCTCAGGGCTGCTCTCAGTCATTCACCACCCAGCCTGTGTTTGTGCTTGGGATTGTACCTACCCAGGTGCAGACCTTACAGTTGGTCTTGTTGAATTTCATGAGGTTGGCCTGGGCCCACCTCTCCAACCTGTCCAGGTCCCTCTGGATGGCATCCCTGCCCTCTAGCAAGTTGACTGTACCACACAGCTTGGTATTGTCATGCTTGCTAGCAGTGCTGAAGCGTGATCAAAGAGCAGACAGTGCACCATACTCTGCTTTAGAGGTGCTCAGTAAGAGCCATAGATATGCAACACTGACCAGACAAGTGAGTGATGCTTGCAGAGCCACAGTCTGCTGCAACCACTCTGTTTTTCACCATGTAGAATTGTTTAAGAATAAGTACTCAAAACACTCCTTCAGGAGCCATCACCATTGTTTCCTTTTACAGCCTATTATATAATTTTCTCAATTAAAATATTCCAGTTAGCCTCAAACCAGCACAAGAATGATTTTCTGGCACCTTTTTTTTCATCAAGAATCCTGAAGGACCAAACAACACTTCTGCACTGGTGTTACAGTTCAGATCAGAAAAGTGTTACCAGCAATCTATCACCTCTTGCTGAGCTTTGATATGCAGCAGCACAAAATTGTGATGCTCATGTATATCATATACAAAACCAAACTGCAAGATGTGCACGTAAAACTTGGTCCCTGCGATCAGGCTAGGCTTAGCATGAGGAAACTGTAGATGCCAGATGCTGAGTAGTAAGTTGTTTGCCCTACAGAGCTGCTTCTATTGACTTGCATTATGTGTTATGAAGGCTGGGTACACAATTCCAATTGAATTCAAATGGGGTAGAGAAACTTAACTCTTGTCTATGAGTTACCCTTATGCATCCTCTGATGGTGAGGAGGGCAAGAGTAGAACTGGAAGACTCACTACTATAGGTGTGAATGAACAAGATAAGGAAACCACAGCACATGCTTGCTTAGTCTCATTCATTGCAGCATTTGCCACAGGTTCTGCTTCAGCTCCAGTAAAATTGTAGATCTGCAAAAGCTAATGTGGGTCAGAGGATGAGAAAGATAAGTGAACGTAGTGACACATGGTCAGAGGATGAGAAAGATAAGTGAACTTAGTGACACATGGTAGGGAAGAAATTGGATGCAAAGTCGGAATGTAGTGTTTGAACAAGAAATGTTGCTGTGCTGAGCCAAAGGAAAAGGCTCAAGATCAATCAGCCAGAAGACGAAAAGCTTTAAAGGCAGAAGAAATGCTAAAGTTAGCTTGTGTGGCTTACTATAAATTGGGGTAATCTGAAACAGATATTCTCTGAAGAATACTTCCAATGTTTCCTGGCTCTGCTCCAGCTACTTCAAAGTCCTGTTATCAGTGAATTGTAGTCCCAGTGTTAGGAAAGCTGGGCGATGTTCTAGGGAAATGTCAGCTTCAGATCACAGTTTCCTCTCATTTCTGTGAAAAGAGGTCAAATTAGCAAAAGCACTGCCCAGAGGCTGCCTCTGTCATAGCCCTCTGTGGCCCATTTTGTTAGTGCTTGAGCTAATCCGTAGGATAGGGAACGGAATTGCTTTGAAACAGTAGGCTGTTTGATTTAGGAAGCAAAGTTTAAAATAATACCCCAGCAGTGTGTGTTGCCAAAAGTGGACTAGGCTGTAACATTCATTAGAGGCATGTAGAACAATTAAAGCTTTTAATTCCTCTTCTTTGCTTCAGGATCCTTCCCACCTTGTGTGATCACTTAGGTTGCTGGGTAAACCTGTAACTTGTTCTCTGGGTGCTAATTAGTACAAGGTTTAATCAAGTTAATTGAGGTGAATGGAAATTGAGGTGCTGGAGCATGTCCAAAGAAGGGCAACAAGGCTGGTGAGAGGGCTTGAAGCACATGGCTTGCTAGGAGCATCTGAGGGAGCTGGGGTTGTTCAGTCTGGAGAACAGGAGGCTGAGGGGTAACCTTATCTTTCTCTCCAATTGCCTGAAGGGAGATTGGAGTGAGGAGGGGGTAGTCTCTTCTCCTTGGTGTCTAGTGATGGGACTAGAGAAAATGGTTTCAAGCAGCATCAGGGGAGGCTCAGGTTGGATCTTAGGAAATATTTCTTCACTGAAAGGGTTCTCCAAAATGAGAGTGCTCTGCCCAGGGCAGTAGCAGAGTCATTGTCCCTGGATGTGTTTAAGCAGCATATGGACATGGCATCTAGGGACATGGTTTAGTGTTGAGCCTTCAGTGGTGGGTCAAGAGCTGGACTGGATGTATTCTGTGAAGCCTGTGGTGTTCTCTACAGGCACAAACATGACCTTTCCTCTTTTATCTAAATGCTACCTATGCTACTTTTCCTTGCTTGATTTTCAGAGACCTGAAGGGTGGACAATAGGAAAGGTTTATTTATTTTTCTCTTGTATGTAATGTGTCTGTTTCCAGGTGTTGCTCACATTAAAATACAGAGATTACTTGGTCTGTCAGGATTCAGTCTTGTTACTTCAAAAATGACTTTGTTGACTACAATATCTAACCTCTGAAAGGTCTCCTACGTGTGAACTGCTAGCAAAGTGTCTGAGACCATTAAACTGAACCACTTCAGCAGCTGAATTTCAGAAGAGTTTGGTACAAAGTTTGTAGTGAAGATGGTTTACATTGTAAGACTACAGATTTATTCCTGATCACTCTCATGCTTCATCAGCTCTGGACAGGGATATGTTGAATGTACATTGACATGGCACAACTCAATGCTATCAGCTAAGGATCCACAGAGGCATTGCTGTAGCTGTTTCTTGTAGCCTCCTAGATGAGGAATTCCCTGGTCCCCACTGCAGAGTGCAGTTTCATCTTGACCAAGTGAATATGTGGATGAATTCCTCCTCTACAAAGGCTTTGCAGTTGTGGACAGGTAAATGCCATGCTCATAGCTGAATCAGATAGAGAGTGGATTTGTCTGACTCCATGTATTATGAAAGCAGAGAAAAGCAAAGGTAAGACTATATATATATAACTAAAAACAAATATATAAAAATAAAAATAAATATAAATAAAAAATGTAAAGAAGATAAATATATATAAATAAAATAAATATATAAAAATTAAATATATATAAATAAAAGATCTCATGCCCAAGATGAGATTTCTTTTTTTTAATGCTATATCCTGTGGCAGAAGCAGAAGGAAACACATTATTAAAATCCATTCAATATGTTAATCTAAAACAAATTATTAAAATCCATTCAATATGTTAATCTAAAACCAACTGCAAAGACACAGGCTTTTTATGTGTGATGAAAGGAAATCAGAAGATGACTGATTTGGATGTGTATATTTTTGTTAGCTCTGGGAGTACTATTAACTGACAGACAGAACCACTTGCTTCACTGATCATGGATGTAGCTGTAGTAATAATACAGCTGACTCTTAGCTCTCACTAAAATCCCACCCCAACGACCATCTGTATTTTCACTGGTGTCGTCCTCCATGCCACCAGGTGAGCACAGGCCACCCTTGGGCAGGGACGAATATGTAAGCAGCTTAGGTACGTCAGAAAGGTTTCTCCTTCATTACATGGGGCTAATCTGAAAACTTGCTCCCTATACAAACATTAAAATGGTAAATTATTATTCATCAGTAGTGCTTCAGAATCATAGGCTAGGTTCAGATGAGATACGAAAGACCACGGTGGTAGAAAACATCAGAAAAGGCATACAAGAGATGAAGAGAAAGATAGTAACATATTACTCAGCTGGAATCATGAATCATGCTCAAGAGAGTCTTAAATATTCGATTCACACATGCTCATTTTCTGAAACAAAGGACAGATGAAATAAAATATTACAGGAGAGAGGTGTTAGACACTTTGTTTACTGCAGTAATAAAAAAATGCTCAAATGCTGTGACGGTTTGGGAGTTACCTTCCCCTCCCCAACTCCATGAAAATCACCCAGACTAGACTTGGCCAGTTGGAAGTTAAGGAATGAAGCTATATTTACAGCTTAGCACAATATACAAGCAGAGGTTAAAGGTAATACAGAAACACAACACCTCTTCCAGAAATCAGAGTCCCCAGGAGGGACTCCCAACCACCCTTCCACTTTCTTTCCACCCCTCTGCCTTACCACCCCAGGGTCTGCCTTATGTGCAAGATGAGTTTGGAGGATCAGCCAGGGGGGTTAGAAGCAGAATGATTAGTTGGGTTATGCAGCAGAAGGCCAGAAGACACAGCAGCTCCCAGAAAGAGACTCTCTGTGTTATCTGTGTTTGTGTCCTGATTTTTATACATTTCAGCAAGCCTATGAGTGAAGTAGACATCATTATTGTTTTCTTTTCACAGACTATAATCTAATTTCTTTACATGAAAATATTCCAATTAGCCTCAAACCAGCACAAACACTTAGCTGATTATGCCGTAAAGAGCTTTACAGAGCCAGGTAGAGTAAGTGTAAGAGAGCTAAAGTAATTAACAGAGACCTCTGTTAACGGCCCCTGTTAAAGCAGGTTCATTGTATTTTTTACTGTTAGTGGCAAGTTGGTGCTGGTTCTGGCTTTGGAATCATAGAATGGTAAGGTTGGAAGGGACCTCAAGGATCATCTAGTTCCAACCCCCTGCCATAGGCAGGGACACCTCCCACTAGTACAGGTTACTCAAGACCTCCTCCAGCCTGGCCTTGAACACCTCCAGGGAGGGAGCATCCACAACCTCCCTGGGCAACCTGTGCCAGTGTCTCACCACCCTCACTGTAAAGAACTTCCTCCTAACATCCAGTCTAAATCTCCCCTCTGCCAGTTTAAACCCATTGCCCCTTGTCCTAGCATTGCAAGACCTTGTCAATCCCTCCCCAGCCCTCCTGTAGGCCCCCTCCAGATACTGGAAGGCTTTGTTCCATGCTTTTGGCTCATGGTTTCCAGCCCTCACAGGACTCCACAAAATAATTGCTGTACTGAACCAGCATTGGTGTTTCAAGTGTGGTCTAAAGATTCACCTTCCTGAGATTAGGTTGCTTGTCTTTCAAAGCTTGTTTTACTTTTCTGATTACTCTTGCTATTTTTAAAAGGCAAAAATGGAGATGGTGGCCCCCTGTGTGTACTAAATGACTTTCCAAAGGTTAGCTTTTGTTCTCCTTGTAAGTCAGTTATGAGTAGCCAGCTATTCAGTATGTGCAGTTATTGTGAGTCACTTCATTTCAGATGTGGAAGTTTGTCATAAACTATTTACTTGGTCTTCAGGTAGTCTGACTAGCAGGGTATGAGTAGTCTGCAGTTTTGCTGACTAGAATGCTAAAAAATGAGAGGAAAGGATTCAGCATTTTGAGGATGACTGCTTTAACCTTTGTATATGAAACGTTTTCTAAGCAAACAGCCACAAAAGTGTTCACCGACTTTTACCTCCAGAGAACAGTCACATATATATAGATGTAGAAAACTACTAAGATGCTTCCTGAGTGATGTATAAGCAGTCTAATTTGAAACAATGTTCAAGGAGCTCATTTGGTGAAAGTCATCATATTTCATAGAATCATACAATTGCTTTGGTTGGAAAAGACCTTTCAGATCACCGTGTCCAACCATCATCTAACTCTGCAAACTCTGGTGCTAAACCATGTCACAGTATCACCACCAAGGTTGGAAGAGACCTCAAAAGCAAGAAGAAGGCTTATAGAGAATGGAAGCGAGGACACGGGACATGGGATGAATACAAAGATACTGTTGGTGCAGCCAGAGCTGTGGTAAGGAAAGCTAAGGCACAGCTCGAATTGAAATTGGCCAGGGACATTAAAGGGAACAAGAAGAACTTCTACAGGTATATTAGTGAGAAGAGGAGAACTAGGGACAATGTGGGACCCTTACAGAAGGAAAATGGAGAGCTGCTGACAAAGGACATGGACAAGGCTGAGGTGCTCAATGACTTCTTTGCCTCAGTCTTTAACAGCAAGGGCTCCAACCACAATGTCCAAGTTGCAGAGGGTAAAAGTGAGGACTGGGAGCAGGCAAATCTGCCTACTATAGTAGAAGATGATGTTTATGAGCTCCTAAGAAACCTGAATGTGCACAAGTCCATGGGGCCTGATGAGATCCACCCACGGGTCCTGAGGGAACTGGCAGATGAAGTTGCCAAACCACTGTGCATCATATTTGAAAAGTCATGGCAGACTGGTGAAGTTCCTGCTGACTGGAGAAGGGCAAACATAACACCCATCTTCAAGAAGGGTAAAAAGAATGACCCTGGAAACTACAGACCAGTCAGCCTCACCTCTGTGCCTGGCAAGATCATGGAGCAGATCCTGCTGAAAGTCCTGCTAAGGCAAATGGAAAACAAAGCAGAGGTGATTGGTGGGAACCAGCATGGCTTCACCAAGGGCAGATCTTGCCTGACAAATTTAGTGGCTTTCTATGATGAAGTCACAGCGACAGTGGACAAGGGAAAGGCAGCTGATGTCATCTACCTGGACCTGAGTAAAGCATTTGACTCTGTCCCACATGACATCCTGGTCACCAAACTGGAAAAGCATGGACTTGATGGATGGACCACTCGCTGGATAAGGAATTGGCTGGATGGTCGAACCCAGAGAGTGGCGATCAACGGCACAATGTCCACCTGGAGACCAGTGACAAGTGGTGTCCCTCAGGGGTCAGTGCTGGGACCAGTGCTGTTTAACATCTTTGTCAGTGACATGGACAGAGGAATGGAGTGCACCCTCAGCAAGTTTGCAGATGACACCAAGCTGTGTGGCACAGTCGACTTGCTAGAGGGCAGGGATGCCATCCAGAGGGACCTGGACAGGCTGGAGAGTTGGGCCCAGGCCAACCTGATGAAATTCAATAAGGCCAAGTGTAAGGTCCTGCACCTGGGTAGGCACAATCCCAAGCACAAATACAGGCTGGGTGGTGAATGGCTGGAGAGCAGCCCTGAGGAAAAGGACCTTGGAGTCTGGGTTGATGAAAAGCTCAACATGAGCCTGCAGTGTGCACATGCAGCCCAGACAGCCAACCGAGTCCTAGGCTGCATCAAGAGAAGCGTGGCCAGCAGAGCAAGGGAGGTGATTCTGCCCCTTTACTCTGCTCTCGTCAGACCCCACCTGGAGTACTGTGTGCAGTTCTGGAACCCTCAGCACAGGAAGGACATGGAAGTGTTGGAGCGGGTCCAGAGGAGGGCCACAAAGATGACCAGAGGGCTGGAGCAGCTCTCCTATGAGGACAGGCTGAGGGAGTTGGGTCTCTTCAGCCTGGAGAAGAGAAGGCTTCGAGGGGACCTGATAGTAGCCTTCCAGTATCTGAAGGGGGCCTACAGGAAGGCTGGGGAAGGATTATTTACAAGGTCCTGCAATGACAGGACAAGGGGCAATGGGCTTAAACTGGC
>VWZE01021282.1:72097-83202 GCA_013396675.1 Eubucco bourcierii | reverse complement strand
CCAGGTTGGAGGAGGCCTTGAGTGACCTATACTAGTGTGAATTGTCCCTACCTATGGCAGGGGATTGGAACTAGATGATCCTTGAGGTCCCTTCCAACCTAAACCACCCTATGGATCTCTGATTTTGAGGTTTGACCAAACCTCGGGACTTAACAAACACGGAACCCCACATTAGTAGCTCTGGTGCTCCTCCACCATCAGCAGGCAGGAGCAGCCTTTGCACGTGGCTGTGATGAAGATGGAACCCAGCATGCCAAGTCGTTCTCTGAAGCAGGTTTCTTCTCCTCACATTATGTCAGCCGCATTTCCTGACAAAACCAGCAGGAACATGCGGGTGACAGATGTCCCTTAATTACCGGCAGTGCTCCCGCTCCTGGGTCGCAGACAGAAAACGCCGAGGCTCGAAACGAAGGCTCTGTGGTTTGGTTAAGACTGGCTAACTCAGGTTTATTTACAAGCGCCTTCCAGCTCTGCAAAATTACTTGCCTCTGGTCTTCTGCCCTGCCAAGGGCCATGCCAGCCTCACAGGAGAGAGGAAGGCAGACTGGAAAGCAGAGGGAGATGTGGGGGACTGGAGAAACCAAGTCCCTTCAAATAAATGTTGGATTGCTGACTGTGGAGATTTACAGCTGAGATGAGAAGGGCAAAGACTCTACGTGGCAGGCTGTGTCTTGCAGAGAGGTGACCGTGAGGAGGATAAAATCATAGAATGTTGGAATTGTTTTGGTTGGAATAGACTTTCAAGATCATTCAATCCAACTGTTAACCCTGGACTGCCGGGTTGCTGCTAAACCATGCCCCTCAGCACCACACCCCCATGGCTTTGAAACCCCTCCACTACTGCCCTGGACAGCTTATTCCAGGGCTTACAACCTTCAAGGGGAACAAATTATTCCTTGTGTCGAGCATAAACCTCCCCTGATGCAACTTGAAGCCTTTTCCTCTTGTTCCTTGAGAGAAGACACTGACACCTACCTGGCTTCAATCTACTTTTAGGGAGTTTTAGAGGTCCAGAAGGTCTCCCTTCAGTCTATTTTTACTCCAGGCTGACCAAACACAGTTCCCTTAGCTGTTTCTCACAAGACTTGTAGTCTAGATCCTCCAACAGTTTCCTTGCACTTCTCTGGACCTGCTCCAGCTCAACACACATTTGGTTTTGGGTGATTAGTGGGAGGTGTCCCTGCCTATGGCAGGGGGTTGGAACTAGATGATCCTTGCGGTCCCTTCCAACCTTACCATTCTACGATTCTATGATTCTGTGATCCAGTAAAATAAAAGGCCAGA
Organism: Eubucco bourcierii; assembly: GCA_013396675.1. Lineage (NCBI taxonomy): Eukaryota > Metazoa > Chordata > Aves > Piciformes > Ramphastidae > Eubucco > Eubucco bourcierii. The sequence goes on along the minus strand of VWZE01021282.1, from coordinate 81,918 downwards.
TGAGACTTCATTAAGGCAAATCACATTGCTTTCCCTTGGCTTTATTTCTAAGCTTCCAGTATCACAGTAGGCAAAAGCTATCTCCATTCTTTAGCAAGTATCACAAAGGGGTGGAGAGAGGAAAGAAGAATTAGATGCCACTACCTGTGGAGCCATGTACTTCTCCTTTGCTCCTTGTACAATTTTGCTTGGGGGGCTTTGACAGAGGACAGCAGCTTGATTTTATCAAACACAGTTGCTGGGGGATGTTCCACAGCACACAGGAATCTGGTCTACTCCTCTCTACCATTCTCAAATCTCAATCTGGTCATCACCTCTCTACCAATTTACCTAAACCTGTAGCAGGGTGGTTTCTTCCCTAACCTGAGTGCCAAATGACTTGGGTTACTTGCCTCTTACTGCAAAATCCCTCCAGTACACATCTACCTCTTCTGCATCCCTCTTGACCCATTTGCCCCTTCCAGTTGATTGCAGCCCTATTCCTCCTGAAAAAATATGAACTCCTGAAAACATATGAAACATCAGTGCTGGGAGAAGGTTTTGCCTGAAGTTCCCACATTCCCCAACTCCTTCCTTCAGGCTGCCTGATGGGTGCTGGGAGGTATATAGACCTGAGGGGAAAGATCCATCTGACCACAAGGGAGAAAACATCATAACACATTTCACTCTCCCAGCACTGCAACTCTTGTCTCCCATGTGCTCCGTTGATCAGGATCAGCTTCTTTGCTGCTGTTTTTGTGCCTCTTGATTTCCACACGGAAACTGGCTCTATTTTTACCCAGCTAAAGCTGATTAGATTTGCAGTAATTGGCAGGATAAACAGACACATACTGTATGCAGCAGGTTAACGCGATACATTCAGTGACCAACAAAGGCATTTAGCCCATTCCCCGTACAAAGAAGACAATCAAGGTAATTTATTGTGCACATGCCTGTACCATGCCCATTAGCCATCCCTGTCCTTCCTCTCTCTGCAAACCCATTTCCCCTTTGAGACAACAAAGATCTTGCAGTCTGCAAAACATTTCATCCTTTTCTCCTAAGCTCTTTGGAAACTGCTATTAAGCCCAAGGACACGCCGGAGTTTCTCTTTCTGGTAGAGGCAGGTCTTGACTTCTGTCGACCTGTAAGAGATGATTAGAGTTGCAGCAGCCACATATTCAAAAAGAGAGATGCTACTTACAACTCAAAGGCTGACCTCCTTCAAGTAATGCAATTTCCAGCCATTTCAATCACTTTCATAAGCTACAATCTACTGGGAGATTAGCAGCAGCCCTTCTAGCTGCGGTATCATTCTGTTCTTTAATTGGTTGTGGGGGGATGGGGGGGGGAGTAATTTAGCTAGAGATCAAGTAGATAAGAGAAAACTTGGGGATGGCATCAGGTGATTGTACATTCATGCAATTCAATTAGCTGGGGGAGGAAATGAGCGGGAAGCAAAAAATGAAAATCATCAGACCTTAGAGTAGCCTTCCAGTATCTGAAGGGGGCCTACACGAAGGCTGGGGAGGGACTATTGACAAGGTCTTGCAATGACAGGACAAGGGGCAATGGGTTTGAACTGGCAGAGGGGAGATTTAAACTAGATGCTAGGAAAAAGTTCTTTGCAGTGAGGGTGGTGAGACACTGGCACAGGTTGCCCAGGGAGGTTGTAGCTGCTCCGTCCCTGGAGGTTTTCAAAGTCAGGTTGGATGAGTCCTTGAGTGAGCTGTACTAGTGGGAGGTGTCCCTGCCTGTGGCAGGGGGTTGGAACTAGATGATCTTTGAGGTCCTTGCCAACCTTCCACTCTATGATTCTATGATTCTATGATTCTATGATTCTGGTTTTCAAAGCTGCGTATTTCAGCCTGAGGTGGATAAACCTTGAGATCACTGTGTTTGTTGTTCTTGGTGGTGGTGGTAAGGTGGCAGCTGTACCACCCCTTCCAGCCCAGAACAGACATACAAGGCAAGCAACCCTCCAAATGATTGGATTTGATGACCTTAAAGGCCTTTTCCCACTGAAACAATTCCATGATTCTATTAAAAAGTTATGAGCCAGGCTGAGAGGTGCCTTGTTCATTTAAAACCATCTGTATTGAGTCTAGTCCTATCACAGATGGCTTCCCATCCCTCCAGTTGCTTCAGGACCTCACCAACATGGTAGTTTTGAACCACTGACTCCTACCCCTGCTGGCAGAGAAGTGTTTTCTGGAGAGTCTGAGCTGGGTATAGAGAAAAACCCTTCCTCTTCCCTCTTGCCAGCTTGCTCTGATCACCAGCACTCAGGTCCTCTGTAGGTGCTGGTGCCACAAGACCATCAAGACATCCAGGCATGCTGCAGCTCAAGGTTGCTGGCCTGCAGTACCTCTGGACACACACATGCTTGCCATTCACTGTTTACAGCTTCAGGCCTCTCAGTTATGCAGTTTCCCTCTCTTTAATGCAAACCCTGTTGACTTTGTGTTGTTTCCCAATCAATCCATTGTGTGGGACCAAGCCAAGAGCTGTGAGGAAAGCTGAGGATATTGCATTGCTGTGATTAGGCTGCACCAAACAAAGTGCAGGGCAAGGGAGGGGATTCTGCCCCTTTACTCTGCTCTTGTCAGACCCCACCTGGAGTACTGTGTGCAGTTCTGGAACCCTCAGCACAGGAAGGACATGGAAGTGTTGGAACGGGTCCAGAGGAGGCCATGAAGATGATCAGAGGGCTGCAGCAGCTCTGCTATGAGGACAGGCTGAGAGAGTTGGGGGTCTGCAGCCTGGAGAAGAGAAGGTTTCCAGGAGACCTTAGAGTAGCCTTCCAGTATCTGAAGGGGACCTACAGGAAGACTGGGGAGGGATTACTTACAAGGTCTTGCAACGACAGGACAAGGGGCAATGGGTTTAAACTGGCAGAGGGGAGATTTAGACTGGATGTTAGGAGGAAGTTCTTTGCAGTGAGGGTGGTGAGACACTGGCACAGGTTGTCCAGGGAGGTTGTGGCTGCTCCCTCCCTGGAGGTGTTGAAGGCCAGGTTGGAGGAGGGCTTGAGTGAACTGTACTAGTGGGAGACGTCCCTGCATATGGCAGAGGGTTGGAACTAGATGATCCTTGAGGTCCTTCCAACCTTACCATTCTATGATTCTATGATTCTATGATTATCTGTATTCAATACCCTTGTCACCTCCTTGGTGGAGGAGGGTGAGCTCATCACTACCTCTTTCCTTCAAACTCCTCTTTGCCATTTGTCACATCACCCTCATTTCATTCTCTATCCATCCAAGTTCAGCATTAACAGTTCCATTAATTGTCCAAGATTCCTCCTAGGCTTAAAGGCTTAAAATCAGCGGTGACTTGTTCACCCCTCACAGAATGGGCACAGTTCTGGCTTTTTCCCAGTCCTCCAGCACCTCCAATGCCTGTTCCAAGACCTACTGAAAATCACCATTAACTATCCAGACAGCTCCTTGACCACTTCCTTTACAACTCTTGCAAGTTATTCACATCTGATTGTTTAAAACTCCCAGCTCCATCAGCTTTGCTCTTCAGCAGACCTTCAACGTGCTCTTGGAAAGTATTTCATAAATGTGTTGTGTTTGGGGTTTTTTTTTTCACCAGATACCAGCAAGAAACCTGCCCTGAGCCCTTCTGCCCTTTCAATGTCATTGGTAAATCTCCCATTTCTGTATGGTGTTGTTTCACTGCTATTGCAAAGCTCCTTTTCTTGAAAAACCTTGGAAAATATCCTTCTGTCTTTAATTTCCCTGGCTCTTGAGGTCTGCTAATTGCTACCAGTTTCCCTTTTCTTTTCTCTGCGTGTTTATGTTTTATGTGTTAGCCTTGGCGACTCTCTCACTTCCTTTCCAAGCCATGTTGGTGTTTTGAACAAAGATTTCTGTCTGCTTTGCTGCTTTGGAGGGGTAAAATTTTCTTTTAAGGCTTCTCCCCTTTCAACAAGTTTTTTTTCATTTCGAGCTTTTCTCCCAAGTGATTTGACTTGTAATTATTTTCTGCTTTGTGAAATGTGACCTTTTAATGTAAGAAGTTTATATATGCAGTGAGAAATTCATCTTCACCTGCCAGGGTGAGGTTGAAAATGGAATTCCCTCGTGTTGGAGACAGTATTTTTTGCAGAGGGAAATTATTTTATTATTACTTTTTCCCCCCCTTGAAATTCTGAGAGTATTTTAATACTAGCAGCTCAGGACCTCTGGCATCCACTGCTTAGTCTAATATCCCCAGTGATCCCAAGATTTTTATTAGATACCATGGATGTGGCTGCCTAAAGAAGCAGATCATGTCAAGTCCCTGCTGCAGACCTTTCTTGTGTCATACTTTATTTCTCAGGATATTGATCCTGAAACACTCTGGATAATTTATTTCCATATTGCTAATGATTTGGAACCAGACTGGGACTGCCAGCACTCAGGAGAAGGAGATCTGCTCACAGGCCAGTCCCAGTGGGATGCAGATCAGTACCTGCAGATCAAGACCTCCAGGCACAAGTGGAAGTTGACTTGAGAAGGTGGTTATAACACAGGGCTGCAACACTCTGGCTGAAGAAACTCACCCTACCATTCTGGGGCCTTAGGAGCAGGGTTGTGGTGTGTATTCAGCAGTTCCACCTTGTGCTAGGGTTTTTTGTTGCTGCAGTGTCCTGTGATCTTCCAATTGCAATTTTTTTGGGGGGGAGGAGAGGAGTGAACATAGAACAGTTGTGTTCCTCCCTCCTCTGTTTTGTTACCAGGTTAATTCACTCTTGGCTTGGTTGGACAGAGTATTGCCCAGGAGCTCTTCCCTTTGAGATGGAGGCAAATGGAGCTCCTCAGCTCCATGCGGGTCATAGAATCATGGAATCATAGAACGGTTTGGGTTGGAATGGACCTTTCAATGTCTTCTACTCCAACCCCCTGCAGTCAGCAGGGGCATCTGCAATTAGATCAGGTTGGGATGGGTAACCTAGGCTAGTGTCTCACCACCCTCAGTATCAAGAAGTCTTTCTTCTATCCAGTCTAAGTCGTCTTCTTTTACTTTAACCCACATCACCCATTGTCCCGTCACAACAGGCCCTGTTGAAAAATCTGTCCCCAGCTTTCTTCTCAGCCACTTAAAGTACTGAAAGACCACAAGAATGTCTCCCTGGAGCCTTGTCTTCTCCAGACTAAACAACCCCAAATCTCTCAAACTGTCCTCATAGCAGAAGGGTTCCAGCCCTCAGATCATTGCTGTAGCATCCTCTGGCTCTGCTCTAACAGGTCCATGTCTCTCCTGTGCTGAGATGGTCACACCCTGGGAAAACACAAACCTTCCTACACCACCTAAACAACCAGATATCTGATCCCACATTTAGGTCCCTTCTTTCTTTCTTTCCTTCTTTCCCTGTGAAATAGGGACTTCTTTTTTTTTTTTTTTTTTTTTTTTTTTTTTTTGCAGTCACTTTGAAGTGTTTCCACTCCAGCATCATTTAATCATCCCTAGGAGCTGCCTGCAGTTTGTGAGGTCCTGCAAAGCCCTGCTGCTAGTGCCAAGAAAACATCCTCCTCTGTGAGGATGTTTCCATTCAACTCCACTGAGTTGAGACACCCTTGAATTGCATCTCATGGTTGGGCTCAAGGAGGCCAGCACACCATCCTCCTCCTCCTCCTCCTCTCTTCATCCTCTCTTGTGATTTACAAGGTCAAATTCCCACAAAAAAAAAGCTACCCACCTCTTTGGAATGCTGGAGGTGTTTTTCTGGGCGGCTGGACTTTTGAAGCTACATCCCACTGGTCTCATGTTGAAGATGCAGCAACAGTGTAGATTCCTCCAGCTAATCCACTCTCTCCCTTTGCTCTGTGGCAGGTTTTTTTTTTTTTTCCTCTTTCTGAAGCATAGCCAAGCTTCCCAGTAGGTTTCCTGGGGAGGGTGGGTCTCCCCAATGCCCTGCACTTGTCTTTCTGAACCATGCTGTACAGCAAAACCTGTTGCCTGCATCCCTATCCCTCCCTGAACTGCTCCATTGGGCTGTGCCCCAGATTTCTGCATGCAAGGGCAGGGTGAGACCCATCAGAAATCTCTGCTTTCCCACCAGCCTTTTTATCTTCAAGACACACCTTCTTAGAGGCACATACTGGTTTATCATCTATATTTCTCAAGGCTCCAACTACCCAATGCTATTCTGTCTTCTCCCATCCATGCTCAGTCACTTATCAGAAGCTGATTTGCTTTTTATTGTGTTTTTTAATCGCTGTTCTTGTATTTCAAACCTTGCCTTGCTCCTCTCATCCACTCAGGATCTGGTTTATCCAAAATGCAGCTTGACAGTTCCATCTAACACCATTTGTACCCTTTGTGGAGATATCTTCAGGATTAGCTGAAATCCCACTGCTGAGCTCAGCTTTGGCCCCAGCATGACACCACCAGTAGCAAGAACAACTTCCAGAGGGAAAAACCCAGTTGTATCCAGGTCTGGTGTGAAATCTAATCTGGAATTTCCTCTCCCTCAACCTCCTGTACTTCAGCAGCACCGAGGAAATATGACCTGGCCTGGGAAGGACTCCCCAAGGCAGTAAGCACTGCATATGACTAGGGCATGAGTTTTTATTTTAAACTAAATCTCAATCTTTGGATAAATTCTAGGAAAACCAAATTGATTTGGGGATTGGCTCAGGGACAGCAGTGTGACCGTGTTGTGCTTGACTGTCACACCACAATCACTCGGGGGCCTGCTATCATCTATCCAGCCCTTTCATCTGGTATTCCCACAGGCTTCTTTTTTAGGTGCCCAGGTGGATGTTGGCAGTTTTTGGAGCCTCCTGAGCCCATCTCAAACCCTTTAGTGGTCAAGATGGTTGTTTCTGACTGAATCTTCCACTCCAGCCACAGGGCAGGAAAACAGACTAAGGACACACTGCAAAACCTAAAGGAGGTCATGAAAAGCAGATTGCTTGTAGTGATTGAACTGTGTGCAGTTCTGGAGCCCCCAGAAAAGGAAGGACATGGAAGTGTTGGAGCAGGTCCAGAGGAGGCCACAAAGATGCTCAGAGGGCTGCAGCAGCTCTGCTATGAAGACAGACTGAGAGAGTTGGGGCTCTTCAGCCTGGAGAAGAGAAGGTTTCCAGGAGACCTGATAGTAGCCTTCCAGTATCTGAAGGGGGCCTACAGGAAGGCTGGGGAGGGAATATTGACAAGGTCTTGCAATGACAGGACAAGGGACAATGGGTTTAAACTGGCAGAGGGGAGATTTAGACTGGATGTTAGGAGGAAGTGCTTTACGGTGAGGGTGGTGAGGCACTGGCACAGGTTGCCCAGGGAGGTTGTGGCTGCTCCCTCCCTGGAGGTGTTCAAGGCCAGGTTGGAGGAGGTCTTGAGTGATCTGTACTAGTGGGAGGTGTCCCTGCCTGTGGCAGGGAGTTGGAACTAGATGATCCTTGAGGTCCCTTCCAATCTTACCATTCTATGATTCTATGATTTCTTTTTCCCCAGGTACCACTAAGCATGCTGTTATTTTAGACACCTCTTTTATGAGGAGCAGCATCCCACCTTGGCTGGAGTTGTATCACACCTTGGGAGGGGAGTGTGTGTGTTCAGATCTCACCCTCTGGTCTCTACACCCAGTTGAACTCCACAGAAAGAAAAACTGGCCATAAATTAGCATGCCAATTAACATGTAAAACTACTAGAACTGTGTAAAATCACTGAGAAAACAACAGAAGGGAGTTGGAATGCTGGGGGTTTTTTTGGTTTTTTTTTTAACCTTGCTGTAGTTTTTCTACAAGTTGAAGCAGTTCAGTCATAGAGTTTTTCTTGGAAAGTTTTGGGGGTTTCCACCCAAAGTCTTTCTCCATAAATAAAATAGGAGTTTGCTGTTGCCAAAAAAATGTAGTACCTAGAGGGTGGGGTTTTAGGACAAACCCAAAACCTCCTGAAGTATAGTGAGAAGAGTGCTGGCTTCCTGAAGGACTCAGTGTAATTTGAAAGGGCATTTTCAACTGACAGTGGGAAAACTTCCACCCACTCTGGTTGCATCTCTGCCCTCCAGCTCAGAGAGAGAGTAAAATTTTCACCCAGGCAATGCGGTTGATGTCTTTCGATGGATGGACAACAAAATACATTAATGGGGGGGGGGACGGGGGGGATTGGGAAGATGATGCCTGATGCTTCCTAATAAGAGGGCAGTTGAGTGCAGTTGTCCCTTCCTATGGGATCTATATGCCTAAATCTCAGTTGTGCATCACAGGGCTTCATACAGCTCATTTTTTTTTGCTTGGAGTCCTGGCTGAGCCAGATCTTGAATCCAAGTGGATAGCCCTGGCTCAAAACTAGCACTCCAGTGACAGCAGAGGCAATGGCAGGATGCAAACATGAGCCAGAGATTTTGGGGAAGAAGCTTGTTTGCCTGCAGCTCCCAGATTTTGTTCTATAGGCACTTGTCATTTTAATTGTTCCTAAGCAGAGCTGCCCCTTTAACACTTGTGCATTAGCACACTGGTGTGTTAACAATAAATACCTATGGGGGTGTGAGGCAACCATTTGGCATGTTTAGAAACCAGGGGAAGTGTGGCAGGACCAGGACCCTGCGTGCTCCAGAGGCCTGGGTGAGGATTTCACATCTTCAGCAATCCCAGGACTGAAAAATCCTGAGTAAATCTGTGGATAAGCTTGGCAAGGTCCTTCTGCTGTTGTGCCTTTTCCCTGATGGGTGGAAGGACCCCAATGAGATGCTCTGTGCTGGAAGGAGGGGATGGAGGTTCAGAGCAGCCCAGCCCAGCCCAGCCTTGCTGTCATAAACCCGGAGCGACAGCCACGGCCTTTTCATGAATAAATAATTGGTGTTGCAGTTGCAGTGTTGCTGGAGCAAAGTCTGCCCAGAGATTTGGCGTTGGTGGAGCTGAACGAGGCATTTGGCCCTTTCCCATCGTCTGTTCCCCTCTTCAACCCTCTCCCCCACCCACCTGCAAACGGAGTCTGGCAGGGGATGGCAGTGGGAGAAAGATGGGAATGGGGGGGAGGGAGATAAAAGGATAAATAAAAGAACAGGGAGCGTCTCAGTGAGGTCCCATTGCTTGTATCCACCACTCACCCAACCAACCACCTGCAAATAGGGGCTGGAAGAGGATGGCAGCAGGACAGTTATGGGAATGGGGTTCGGGAAATATGAAGGGATAAATAAAAAAATCAGGGAGCATCCCGGTGGGGCTGCGGGGGCTGCAGGCCTGCTGGGGTGGGAAGTGAAGGCGACGCAGTTCCTGTCTCTTTAAATCCACCCTGAGCCAGGAGCAGGGAGATGAGGCAGAGCAGAAAGCCCAGGATCATTAATAAGCAGGATTTATCCCCGTAGGGAGCCGGGAAAAAGGAGGAGGGGGGGTGGGCGTTGGGGAGGACGCCCCTCTCCCCGACCCTCAGCCCCTCACCGCAGCATCCAAACCTCCCTCCGAGCATCCTCCGGCCAAAGATGCGGGATCCGCTGGGCGCGGCGAGCGGGTCCTCCCGGGAGTGAGGTTTGCTGGAGGAGGGGAGAACGGTGGTGGTGTTGTGTGTGGGGGGAGGAATGTGGCTAACGGAGGCGATGGCGGGTTTTTAGGGCGCGGGGGTGGCGTGGGAGAGGTTGGGGGAGCCGAGCGGGAGGGCGGCGGAGGCATCACCGCATTGCTGCTGCTGCTGCTGCTGCTGCCGCCGCTGCCGGTGCCGCCGGTGCTGCCGGTGCTGAGCCTCCCGGNAGGAGGGGGCTCGGAGCTGAGCGACCCACCGCCCCTCCGGGCTGTGCCGGGCGGCTGCTCCGCTTCCGTTTCCTTCCTGCTCTTGGCGTTTGGCCTCTTTTTTTTTCCTAGCTTTTTTCCTTTTTTCTTCCTCTCTCTTTTTCTTTTTTTTTTTTTTTTTTT
>VWZE01021282.1:44550-71363 GCA_013396675.1 Eubucco bourcierii | reverse complement strand
ACCTTTTGGGGGATTTGCAAACCGAATTACATGCATGTCCAGTGGGGGAAGGTTTAATTTTGACGATGGAGGGTCGTACTGTGGAGGCTGGGAGGACGGAAAGGCTCATGGCCACGGAATCTGTACCGGCCCGAAGGGTCAAGGTGAATATTCGGGCTCCTGGAGTCACGGCTTTGAGGTCTTGGGGGTCTACACTTGGCCCAGCGGCAACACTTACCAGGGCACCTGGGCGCAGGGCAAGCGCCATGGCATTGGCATGGAGAGCAAAGGGAAGTGGGTGTACAAAGGAGAGTGGACCCATGGATTTAAGGGACGGTATGGGGTCCGAGAATGCACTGGAAATGGGGCCAAGTACGAAGGCACCTGGAGCAATGGATTACAGGATGGCTACGGGACAGAGACCTACTCGGATGGAGGTAGGTGCTGCTGCATTGATACCTTCTTACCTGGGCTGGGTGGTGGCCTTGGGGGTACAAGCCTCTGAATGGATGGAGGGGCCTCTTGTTTTGCTCTGTGAGTTTGCAGCCTGCTAGCTTGAAGTGAAGGATGCTCATACCCCACAGGAGATAAGGAACCAACCCAGCATGGCATCAACCCAACCCCTTGCCACAGGTAGCCCCATATGTTCGACGGGTCTCTGAGTGCTGGGTCCTACACCCTGACCCCTCCTCAACCAGGCTTTTTGGAGAGGGGAGTGGGCTGCGCTGGTGAAGAGACATCCAATTCTGGCCCAGTGGAGTGGGAGGATGAGGTGGTCCAAGGCGTTGGGAGACAGCCCAAGTTGTACATGGGATTCACAGTTGTGACTGCACCACTGGAACCTGTAGATTTGCATCGAAGCAACCCGGGGCAGAGGGGAAGTGAGATATGGTGGGGGGAGACAAGGCAGAAGGGTTCTGCAAATGCTACCAATGAGAGGCTGGGGTCTTTGCATGCCCTGCAGGCCCTCCAAAGGCAGCCCCATGCCTAATCATAGCAGGCAAAGGACTTTAATTCAGACAAGAGTCTTACATTCCTAGTTTACGGCTTAATGCTTAGCGTCGGGGCTCAGAGGGATCACCAAAGCTCTTCTCTGCTGTCAACACTGCTTAAACGAGATATGGAGGGGAAACTGGGATTAGATTAAAAAACAAACAACAAAGCAAAAAAAATCCCAAACAAACATGAAAACCCAATTGGAGCCATCAATAAAAAAACATAAAAAAGAAAAATAATTTGCTGGGCTAACAAGCTTTAAAGCCAACCTAAGGGAAACAGCTGGTGCTGTGCTGTAAGTGGCTGTATCATCCTCTCCCTTATGTTTTGTGGCCACTTCCATCTAAATTCCCACCATAATCCAAGGCAGGCCTACCTGCCTGCTGGCAGCTGGGAGGGGGGGTTTTGGTGGCCCTGCCCTGTTTGTTTTGCTGCTGAATGTGTTCATCCAAAGCAGGAGCGTTGATTTTAGAATTTTTTTTACACATTTTTCTTTTTTTTTTTTTTTTTTTTTTTGAGTTATTATGGTTTTCCAGGATTGCTCCTTTAGGGAAATTGCAGCGTTGATGGGCTCCCCGACAGCCTTCCTGAAAGGTGCTGCAAGACCTTTCTGTAGCAAACCCAGTTTGCTGTTTTGTGGATTATACAGGGAGGGAAGCATGGTAGAGGTTGAAAGGGCCCTCTGGAGATCACCCAGTTGGATTAAACCTTATCTGGGGCTGCCTTTTTATGCTCTTGAAGGGAGAGGTGGAACGATCTCTTGATTTTTAATGATGATCTTGTGCTGGTGGCTTTCTCCTCTGGGAGGATAGAGCTGCAACCTTTTGTTTTAGCTGCCTGGAATAATGCTGGGCTCTGAACTGGAATCTGCTGGGTGTGTGTTTGCAAAGCCATCGATAAATCCCAGCAGCCCTCCAGATGAGAATAAACCTTGCTCAGAGAATAAGCATGGCCTCCCATGTTCAGAGCACTCAGGAAGGGATGTATGTGTGTGTGTGTGGGGGTTTCTATGTGCTTCCAACATGAGTGCCACCACCCTGCTCCCCTCTTGGCACCCAGCCCCTGACAGGAAGGTTTGCAGGAGGGCAGACAGAAGTCTTCAGAAACTACAGGTCTCTGCTGGTTGGGTGTTGCAGGGCTGATCTTGTCCTCAACCACATGCATGCCCCACCCCAGCATGCTTGCCCCTCAACTGTAGTGCAGCTGCTATTGAGGGACCTGGGGAACATTTCCCCACTGGGGACCCTTACCAACAGTTTCACACTTTCTGAGAACCTACCAGAAGCAAAAAGCTTTTTCTTCCATCTTGTCAGGCCAGGCTGGCTTCTTACTGTTTGGGGACCAAAAAGGTATATTTCTTGTTTGTTGTTTGAGGAGGAGAAGGCAAGAGGATGAGGAGGAGACAAGGACAGGGGCTGTGGCACAATGCTCCCCACCAGGGACCCTCCAAGTCATCCTCAGAGAAGAGGACAGCTGTGCTGGAGAATGATAGTACCTGTGGCCAAGCCCATCCTGCTGCTGGGAGCAGGACAGGCCCTGCACAACCCTGCCAGACTCCTCCACACCAACTTTCCCCCCATTTTGACTGGACAGACCCCACAGAGTGACTGAATCCACCTAAAACTCCACTTCCACCAACTCAGTTGCAAGTCCCTAGAGGCCACGACTCTTCCTCAGTTGCCTATCTCCATTCTGGGTGGAAAACACTGAACTTGGGCATCTCCAGCCTTTTGGACACCAAACCTTAATGAACTTTGGGTGCAAGAAGCTGGTGTGTGCAGGAGCTCAACTGGAAGGGTGGCTGCATAACTCTGGCACAGGGGAGGCAATGGTTGGGAAGGATGTTTCCCATTAATCCATTCGAGTTATTACCTTCATCAAACTGAAGTATCCTGGAATCTTCGCCCCAGCATCTGTCACTTGCCACCCACAGATAAATATTCATCCCTTGCAAATATATATTTTTGTAGCACATCAACCATGCCTGAGGACTGGGTCCCTAAATGTGTGGCGAGGCTCAGGAAGAGAGGTACCCCAGAATGCAGGAATTTCACTCCAGCCTGACCATTTCCTTACAAAACAACAGGGAAGGGCAAATCTCAGTGTTCCGCCAGCTCTGTCTTGGTGTGCGACTCCTGAGCACGTGGCGACGCGTTGGGCTTGGACGTGGGCTACGGCATGGGGTGAGCTCGAGTGGTGTTGCCATCACCCCCTCTGCCGTCCTGGCTCTGCTCACTGCCGCAGGTGCCATCTCCCAGCAGCAACAGCAGCAGCAGCAGCAGCAGCAGCAGCCCCAGGCCGGGGGCTCACGCGTGCACACTGATTCCCCCACACGCAGCTTGCAGATCTCACACCTCCCACGCGGACACGCTCATCACCATGCACACACGCCTCTCCTCCCCACACCCAGACACTGCTCAGCCCCTCCACTCCTGTACCCACGGGCACATGCTCTGCCCCCATCCCACCCACGCCTCCAGCCCAGTGCCAGCCCTCCCTGACCCACTCGCAGGCCTCATGAATGCCAGCTGGATTCCTCAAGCTGTGCAGATCCCTGTTCATCAACTCAAGCCTAAATGCGAGTACAGCTTTGAAGCCCACGCTGCCAAATCACCCCGGTGCTGCTGCATGCCCTACCTGTGGTCCTGCACCTGTGGCACACCATCCTCTTTCTCCTGCTTTTGGACCCCCCTCAAACCACGCTGCCGCTGCCATGTCCTTCTTTTGCTGCCAAAAATCCCTGCCACCTCCTGCCTCCATCCACGAACACCCTGATATTACATAAACCACGCTGCTGAGGATTGCTTCAGTCAGATGCTGGAGTTGCACCACTCGTTTGCTGGGCCCTGGTTCCAGAGCAAGGAGCAGGATTGCTTCCTTGATCCAGGCGAAAGGGCTTGTATCCATCTGAATCAGCACCCATGTGAGGCCAGGTCGCTGCTGTGGTCCGTACTGGAGCTGGTGGAACCTCTCTGGAGCAGAGGATTGGAGACCTTCTCCCACTGGAGATCATCTCCAGAGCAGGACTGGTGATCAGGAGACATATCAGGTGGTTCCTGCTATTCTGTACCTCTTTAGATATTTTGGGAATACTCAAGGACTTTACCCTGGGGACAGTTTGAATTGTATCTGTAGGACTGCCATGGAGGTCCAGGGCTGTGCACCAGGTTTGAGTGTAGCTGCTGGAACCACGGTTGTGGAGGTGGATGAGCTGAAGTCGATGGAGTGGATGAGGTGGATGGTATTGGTTTGACAGCTGAACTCAATGATCTTAAAGGTCTTTTCCAACCAAACAAAACTGTGTCATTCTATGATGCTAAAAAGGCCTCACTTCTGCTTTTCTGCCCCTGCCAAACGTTATTCTTCTCCTCCCTCCACCCATCCCCAGTTGAACATTTGGTATCTGAGACAGGACAGGGGGCCAGTCCCTCTCCCGAGTCTTTACTGCCCTACCAGCCCTCAGAGTGGCTCCCTGGATTTGAGGTATCCACATATTGAGGTATGGAGGGCATGCCAGGTCCCTCCTGCAGCCACCCCCTCGCCCCATCCTGGGTGCCCAAGTGCTCCACATGGCCTTGTTTCTTGGGAGGGCTACCCCAGAAGGGACAGGCGGTCGCATCGCTGTGTTCATCTTGTGTAATCCTTCGTGCCCACTCACCTACATGAATCATCCCTTTGATAGGTGAGTGAAATATAATTAGTGTTTTCATTGTTAGCACTGTGTGAGTAGGCAGGTGGGCTTGCTCGGCCCCGGTTTGGAGATGTGCACACTTTGGGAGTGATGGGGAGAGGGAAAGGCTGTGGTGGGAGCTGCTGGTGTGGGCTTTCCCACAGCCTGCCCTACCTGAGAAGGGGCTGTGGCAGCTCCATGCCCCACTTTCCCCACCTCTGCCATGCCATTGGTGACACCTCCAGCTGCTCTCTCTGAGCAGGTGCAACCAGAAGCTACCAACCAAATGGTTTGGAAATGGTCGAGGAGGTGAAAACCACGAATTATGTTGCAACGCCAAGCTCATTGCCAACATAAATGGTTGGACCAGGAAGATGGACTAGGGATGCTGGGGAGGGAGGGCACCTGCCCATCTGGGATGGGGCTGCACCTACCTTGCTGTGCTGAGAAGCGGTTTTGAAGGAACCCCCATGACCAGATGTCGCTAAGGGCAGCGACATCGCCAAGGGTTACCTCATGTCTTGCTCCATACCAAGGTTTTTTCAAACGGGTTCCTCTACAGCTGCAGGGAACCAACCAGGGAGGGCAAATTTCCGTGCTGTCTATTCATAGCACGGATGTCAGAATTACCTTAAAAGTATCAGCTCTCATCTTATTTTGCTGCCAGGAAGGAATTGTTGATGCACTTCAAATAGTGGGTGGAAACAAGCAAATACAAATGCGCCCCGATCCCCGGATCCTCCCAGTTCCTGCAGCATCCAGCCAGAGCCAGAGCTGGTACTGACAACCCCCTGAGAACCTGCTAATTAAAAAAAAAAACAAAAAAACAAAAAACCACCATGAACTTTGTTTATGAAGCATCTCTCTGCACAGATTCGGTACAGAAGATGCTTGCAGTGTGACAGCGATTACAGGAGAGCACTAAGGGAACCATCAGGACCTGCTCCACATAAGAAAATGAATCAAAATACTAAATGAAGCTTCTGACCAGCATCATTAAAAATAAATGATATGAGCTCATGGTAATTACTTCTCTCCCTAGAACATGCTGCTTAGTTTCAGGTACAGCTCAGGACAGAAGAAGAAAGATTTCTGACCCCGGGGAAAAGTACCTAAGATAGAAATTGCCTGACAGGCTTAGACCCTCACTCTATCTTCTCCATCTTTACCCAGCATGTGATACTTCAGGGGCTGATGCAAGACCCCAACCTTGGGGCAATCTGACCCCTTTACACCCCTCTCCTTGACCCAAAATGGATGGTGACTAAAATCCCAAAGCACCACGATAATATCCTTTCGCTGGGGATGCTGGGGTGGGTTTCTCATGGCTTTTAAGGCAAATCTCAGGATATTTGCATGTGATTTGATATCCCATGGGGCTCCTCGTGGTTGGGTGACATCTGCTCCTGTAGCTGAACGTTTGGGTTTTTTGTTTTTGTTGTTGGTTTGTTGGGTTTTGTTTTGGTTTTGGTTTTTTTCTTTTTTTTTTTTCCCCTTGAAGCTCCAGCTTGTGGAATCATGTGATTTTTGCAAGGTTTTTCAGATTCATTTTTGAAGCAAGGTTTCCACCCAGACTCTTGCAGAAAAGTCATTCTTCCAGGCTTGGAAACCAGCAGATGAGAGCTAAAAATGCCTTCTAAAAAAAAAAAAAAAAAGCCTTGCTTCATGAACCTGATGAATTTTGCATGCTTTGAACCAGGTAATGCTGACATAGATGAATGATCTCTATTAACGTAGGCATGACTTGAAGATGCAGCAGCTGGGCAGGATGGGCTTGGTGATGATCTTATAGGGGCCAACACTGTGGGTCTGCATCTGCCTCATGAGAATTGACAGGTTTTGGCTGTTTGGGGTCTGGCTTTGGCATTGGTTGAAGTGCTGAGCAAGAAAGAGGTTGAGGGGATTTTGGCAGGAGGTTGCAATAGTTGCAGGCAAGTCTTGCTGCTGGCTTGCCCCTGCATTAAGCTGTTAACTTACAATTAAAGTAGTTAATGGTTGGACTCAATGATTGTGAAGGTGTTTTCTAACCTAAATGATTCTATGATTCTATATTAATAAAAAGGGGGAGCTTGGAGGGAAAAAAAAAAAAACTACACTAAGAAAACCCAAACCCAACCCCAGACCCAAAAAATCCCAAACTTGAGTGGCAAGTTTGTATTTTGGGGGTTGATGTTGAGTTCTCAAAGACAGATTCTGGCCTTTGAATCACAAATCCTTTAAAATGGCACTTGACGTGTGAGCATTCCCTTAGAACAACCACTCTTTCCCCCAAATTATTCCCTGAAGAGGTTCTTAACATATAGCAGAGCATCATGAATTTTCATGAATGAGTGTACAGCCAGAGCAAGGTCTCAAAGTTTTCAGGGATTCTCATCAAGTTGATCACTACAAAGACACAATTTTCTGCTCAGGGCATTGCTTTGGGCCTGCAGACTGACTCCTTGGACCAAGCAAGGGATCAGTCATTTGTTTCACAGGGAACAAACAAACCCTGGTCTTACCTCATCTTGTCCTGTGCCATCCCTACTCCTGATCCAGCCTCATATCCTGGAATTCATAGAATCATAGAATGGTAAGGTTGGAAGGGACCTCAAAGATCATCTAGTTCCAACCCCCCTGCCATAGGCAGGGACACCTCCCACTAGTACAGCTCACTCAAGGCCTCCTCCAACCTGGCCTTGAACACCTCCAGGGAGGGGGCAACCACAACCTCCCTGGGCAACCTGTTCCAGTGTCTCACCACCCTCACTGCAAAGAACTTCCTCCTAACATCCAGTCTAAATCTCCCCTCTGCCAGTTTAAACCCATTGCCCCTTGTCCTGTCATTGCAAGACCTTGTCAATAGTCCCTCCCCAGCTTTCCTGTAGGCCCCCTTCAGATACTGGAAGGCTACTCTAAGGTCTCCTGGAAACCTTCTCTTCTCCAGGCTGCAGAGCCCCAAATCTCATGGAGAGCTCAGCCTCATCCCATGGTGCTGAGCATCTCCCATACCTCAGATGGGATGCACCCTTGCACCCCACCAAAAGCTGATGCCAGCACACAGCACTGTTTGCGAGTGGTGGAGAATTAGCCCTCACTCCTGTGAGCTCTGCTGAGAAATGGGGTGAGATCAGAGAGTTTGTGATGAGGATTAGAGCACTGGGGGATTAATGGGCTAAGCATTAGCCTGATTTCACTCTGCTTTGTGAGAGGAGCACATTAGCTGGAATAAAGGGTGCTGAGCGACATATTAATGTGTCCCACACCCCTTCTGCTAAAGCCTCGTCCTGGTTTTGACCCCAGTCAGTGGCCAAGTCGATGAAGATTCAGCTGTCCTGGGCAAAACTGAGCACCCTGTTTCACCAAGGGGATGATGCTCATTTGGCTTTCCCTGTTCTCCAGCAAACCCTGGAAGACTGGAAATTTCTTTAGTTCTTCCCTTTTGAAAAGCTCTCTTTGCCCTGACTCCAGGACCTGCTGCTTTAAGAAATCTGCCCTGAGATGCATTATGTGTCCCACCAGAGTTACTGATGCTGAGATTTGATTGTCATTGTAATGGGCTGAAGCATTTCTCCAAATGCTGGCTGGAAAAAGCAATTACTAATGAACTCTGAGAAGCAGGAGATAGAGAAGCTTTGAGGGAGAAGGGGGAGGGGATGCTCAGGATGGGCTTGTGTTTTCCTGCACTTAGTGGAGAGCAAATTGAGTTTTCCCCCCATGGAATCCAAGCCTTGCCATGGGTGTGTGGGGATGTTCCTCTCACAGATGTTACCTGAGCTGAATTTGCACTTGTGAGTTTTCTGGAATGGCTTCTCCTTACCATTATAAGGTCACACATTCACCACTGGCCAGCCCCTGTGGAAAATGGCTTAATTCCAGCAGCTCGAGTTATCTTCAGAGGTAGGACATAGGTTTGCTGTAGGTTGTACCTGCAGCAGAAGGAGCCACAGACCTCATTTTGTTGGAGGACCTCATCCTCCACCTTGCCCTGTGCCTCAGTTTCCCACCTGTAAGTGCAACTATCCAGAGTCTTTGCCATGCCATGGTGCAGAACAAGGTTTGCCAGCTTCATTCTGCTGATCTCCTGATCGCAAAGTCTCATTGGTGTGGGCATCATGGCGATGAGACTATAAACTACTCCTCATGCTTTGGATAGGGCTCATACTGCTCAGATGACCATTCTCACCACATGGGAACCTGCCTTTCAGATGGTTTTCCCTGTGGGGCACAGCTGAGCAAAGCCTGTTCTGTGCTATTTCAGCCAGACTTACTTTTTGTTGTTATTTGC
Source organism: Eubucco bourcierii (assembly GCA_013396675.1). Lineage (NCBI taxonomy): Eukaryota > Metazoa > Chordata > Aves > Piciformes > Ramphastidae > Eubucco > Eubucco bourcierii. Next base: position 62,451 of record VWZE01021282.1, on the reverse strand, counting down.
ATCCACAGAGGAGGAGGCAGATTCCCAGGCTGCAGTGTGAGGCTGGATAAATCCATCTCCTTTCTCCAGCCCTCAGCTCTTACTCCTGCAGAACTGCCCAGCAGGGCACCTGTCTCTACCTGCTTGCAAGGTGGTCTCCTGCATTACATCATCCAAACCAAACCAGCCTCACTGGTTTGGATGGAGGGTCCCTATCATTTGGCTTTCAACCCAAGCTAAGGGGAGCTGCAGATTCCCAGTGATGTATTTATTTACTGAGCCTCAGCAACAGACTCAATGCTACCCAGCAGCCAAACAAAGCAGCCCAGGCCAGCTCTGCTCCAGTGATCCTCTTCTCTTTTCTGCTGTGTTCTCCCTTCTCCTTTCCTTGTAGCCTTCCTCTCCACCACAGATGCCCAGACCTTACTGTGCCCATCGTGTCTCTATGTACTCAGCCTCGCATTCAGCGATATGACTAACATCCATCACGTGTTCCTGCCTGCAAGATTATATTTGCATACTCAAAAGTCTATACTTTATTTCTTCCCCTGTGTAAGCAGTTACCAGAGCATATTTTTGGCAAATTAGCAGCCCCAGCAGAAGCATCTGACTGTGTTTTCAGCATGGCTTGGTGATGGTCAGAGCCATGGAGAGCCTCGGAAGGGCTGCGGGGGAGATAATTTGCTGCTGGTGCCATATCTGTGTGGCATTGCACACGTGCACCAGCACTGATTCTCACCTTTGGTGGTGGGCAATGCAGGTGGCAAGTCCTAGCCCTCCATATCATGCCAGGGTGGGATCTAGAGGAGCACAGTGGGGGCAATTGCTGTTCTCCAACCAGCAGCTTGGGATAGGGCAGGGAATGCGAGTCACCCAGCAGAACACCCTTCCCTTCTGCTGGGAGTGATGGCTCTTGGGATGTGTGGGCAGCAAATGTGCACCCATGTGCATGCTCAGGAGGACCCATACATGCCAGCAGCACAGTTAGAGGGCACATTTTTATCAGCAAGTCTTGCTGACCGCTGGACATCTGCTGGGGTGGCCAACAAAGATGTTCCCACCATCACACCATCAGGACTGAAACTGCATTAGCATACTCCAGCTCCCTCTTTTCACAGAATCAGCATCCTAGGTGGTGGTGGTGGTAAATAGGAAGGGACCTCTGGAGATCATTTAATCCAACTCTCCTGCTAGAGCAGAGTCAGTCACACGAGTTGTCCAGAGTTGCTACATCCAGGTGAGTTTGAAATCTCTCCAGAGAAGGAGACTCCACAACCTACCTGGGCAGCACTCTAGGGCTCCAGCCCTCTCATAGCAAAGAATTTTCTCCTCATGTCCAGAAGTATCCTCCTGGGTTCCAGTTTGTGCTCGTTGCCCCTTGTCATATTGCTGGGCGCCACTAAGAAGAGTCTGTCCCCATCCTCTTGCCTTTCATCCTTGAGCTCTTGCTGAGCACTGATCAGATCCCCTCTCAGACTGCTCTTCTCCAGGCTAAACAATCCCAGGACTCTCAACCTTTGTTCCTCACAGAGATGCTCCAGGCCCCTCAGCACCTTTGCAGCCTTCACTGGACTCTCTCCAGTATTTCCCTGTCTCTCTTGATCTAGGGGAGCCCAAAACTGGACCAAGTATTCCAGGTATAGCCTCACCAGGGCAGAGTAGAGGCAGAGGAGATTCTTCCTCTCATACATCTTTTTGGGATGGATGCTTCTGAGATGCTAAACAAAATCAGTGCATGAATTCTTCCTGGGCTCAAAAGTGCTATCTGTAGAATTTGCTCCTTCTTTTGTAACACAGAATACCAGCCTAATTATTGTCCTTAATTAATATGCTGCAGAACTCTAGAGATAAGAGATGGGGGAAGGGGGGTAGAATAACAGGAAGGATCCTTCACAAGATAAATGAGCAACTTGCAAGGCTTCATTACTTTGCCTGGGTTAGGAAAAGTGGACAGGCACTTTGGACATCTCAGCCCTCAATCCCAAATTTCACTGACTGGCAAAAGCGAGCTGAGAGGTTCAGCTGCCAGTGCCAAACACAGCCACCATAACAGGTGGATCTGGCTGTGCTTCAAGGATGGGACAAAGCCTCCAGAGAAACCTTCCCTTTGAAGCCTGCTGCTCCCCTGCTCTCTGAAAGCCTATTCCCCAGTCGCTGATTATTGAGCTAACCTGGGAAGACCTTGTGTTGACCCATGACAATGGGTTAGCTGGGGAATGTTTCAGTGTGAGGGATGGATAAGGAGTATTTTTCTAAGCACTTGACTTTTTTCCGAGGTCATGTTGTGATAATCATAATATCTGTGTTCGTGGGGCCTCAGAGTGCTTTACGGCATCCTAAAGAAACACTTCAATTTCTCTGTATGAGAAGCTGAAGTGGAGAGAGGCAGGGCAGGGCTGTGCAAACTTCCCTGTGTGCTTTATCCCCTGTGCTTGCCAGAAGTTCCATCCTACAGGACGTGAAACTGCCTGGCTTGGTTTGGGAAAAACGTGTGAGCAGCCTTCAGTCCGTGAACTTTGTACTTCATGGTGTTCCTGGGCTGGAACCAAAGGCTTCGGCAGCCTGCAGAATGCCAGAGCCTTGGGTGTAGGGAGAGGGTAGGAGGAAAATGCAACCTGTTTCAAGCCTTGAAATCCTGACTTGTCTCCTTCCAATGCTATGATGAAGATGGATTTGGTTTATATTCAAGTGAGTGACCCCACCTTGGGCCAAGGGAAGTGGCATGTACACTGCCGGGCTGTGAGGAGATCATCTACATCCCTTGGGGTTTCTTTCTGTCATTCAAAATCCACTTGTTGCTCTGGCATACCCTAAGGAGAACACTAAAGTGTCACAACACCCTCAGTGGAAGCAATGTCTTCCTTGTCTTCAGCTTAAACTTCCTTCTTTTAGTTCAAACCCATCACCCCTTGTCCTATCACAACAGGATTGGCTACGATGTCTGTCCCCATCTTTCTTCTCAACCTCTTTAAGTGCTTAAAGGCCACAAGAAGGTCTCCCTGCAGCATTGTCTACTTCAGGCTGAACAACCAAAACCCTCTCAGCCTTCCTTCATAAGAGAGAGATGTTTCAGTTCTCCACAAGGGCCAGGAAAGCCATTTTCTAGATGTCCCAGGTCTCCTTTCCCTCTTGTGTACAAAAGGCAACTGGTTTGAAGCCAGATGACATCAATATAGTGACTCTGCTTCTTGCCTGAGGCTTCAGCCTGGTGTGTTGTGTGTGAAAAGAGCAAGCCACAAGGTGGTTGTCTCTTCACAGCTATGGTGAAGACCTTGTGTGGGAGGCCAAGGAGCTCTCTCTGTGGTCCTGGGACCACATGAGACTTGCCACAGCAGCCATACAGGGAGAGATGAGACAGAGATGGAGATAATGGAGGTGGAGATAATGGAGATGGAGATGATGGAATGGAGACGGAGACGGAGATGGAGATGGAGATGGAGATGAATTTGCTCCTCTGCTCCCCACAAAAATTCCCCAAAACTCTATGGCAAAGCAAAGGAGATGAAGGGAAGCTTGATGATGTTCCTGGTGTCTGCAATGCCTCAGGTCCTCCTGGAGCACTTTGCAAACAGGAGCTGATTGCTCTTCCCAATACCCAGCTGAATTGCTCAAGTGCCATCACACAACCCCTGCTTCCAAGCAGGAGCATGGAGGTGCAGAAGTTGCACCAAACCATCTCATCTCCAGCTCTGCACAAGGTCCCACTCCCCGCCCCATTTCTGAAAGGTGCAAACCCTGACTTGGTAGATCCTGGGGACAAGAGGAGCAGCCTCTGCAGACTCTTTGCTCTCTTCCCAGAATGAATTTCAACCTCCTGAGCCAAATGCTGAGGAAGTGCTGAATAATGGCAGCAAATGAGATTACTTTTTGGTTCTTGTCATTTCTCAAAACAGATGATCTCCTGCTGGAGCATCAAAGATAATACTTTGGAGGCCAGGGACTTCCTGATACCTGCTTTCAGTCTGGCTGGCTCCAGCCAAGGATGGGGCTCCACATGGTCCTCAAGGCAATAGAAATTCCTGCAGGAGTTTTAAAAGCTATTTGGAAACAACCCAACCTTGCTCCAAGGGAATGAGCCAGAGAACCCTAACCCACCCCAGGCTTAAGAACACAAGTGAAAGTGACCAACAACCACATTGCCTATTCTCTTCCCTCCATGTTTCCATCCTATCCTGACTTCCCTCATTTTTTCCCTTGACCCCATTCCCTTCCTCACTCCCCATCTACCATTTCCAAAAGAGGAATATTCTCACTGATCCATCTTTTGGGATGGCTTCAGTTATTTTCTCCCAGCCTCAGGTTGTGCCTGCCCCTTATCTCTGCTCCACACATGTACACACCCATGGCCACATCTCGCTCTTCTTGGCATCACCCTTGACCAAATCCTACTGGAGCAAATATATCATGAGTCAAGAAATCTTCCCTGTGGTGAGCAGAAGCAAATTCCCAGGGCAGGATCAGGCCATCTTTTCATGGTGGTAGCTGATATTTTTTTGGCTAGACTGTCCAGTGCTCTCCCATCATGTATCTGTTCTTGTCCATGGCTTCCACCCAGCCCTACACTTGTGGGTAGCTACCTGTGCAATGCTGCCCTGACCACCTCATGGCTACTGCATTTTTCTTGGTGGGATCACTCTGTTAGTCTCATGCAATTAATGCTTCAGGAAGCGTTTGGCAAATATGGAGAGTAAGGAAAGAGCTATGAAGCAGAAATGGCTGCTGCTTCCTTTCTGTATGGTAGCAAGTCATAAATTACCAGCTCAGGAGGATTTTCTTTCCATAGCCAAGACCTTCATGCTGCTTTTAGTCTTTCTGGTTTGGTCTGGTTTGGTTTGGTTTGGTTTGGTTTCTATTGCAAAATCACAGGAGTGGGATGAAAATTTGTGGTGACTTGCAGACATTCATGAACGTGACTTCCATGGCTAAGGGCATGAAGTTGCCACACACTGCTCTCCTCAGCAGTTCTCCTTCACCATGGTGGCTTTGCCTCTTTTCCATAGAATATCACCATGGTGGGAGTTGGAAGGAAGCTCTGTAGATCATCTAGTCCAACCCCCCTGCTTAAGTAGGGTCATCCACAACAGGTTGCCTAGGATTGCAATGTTCAGACGGGTTTAGAATCTCTCTGGGAAAGGAGATTCCACAGCCTCTCTGGGCAGCCTGCTCCAGGGCTCCAACACCCTCACAGTAAAGAAGTTTCTCCTCATGTTCAAATGGAACCTCCTGGGTTCCAGTTTGTACCTGTTGCCCCTTGTCTTGTTTCTAGGCACCACTGGGAAGAGTGTTATCCCATCATCTTGCCCTCTGCCCTCTGCCTTTACCTTTAGCTCTCACTGAGCATTGAGAAGATCCCCTGCTCTTCTCCAGGCTAAGCTGCCACAGGTCTCTCTCCCTTTTCTTTTCAGATGCTTCAGGGCCCCAGGCTGGGCAATGCTTGTGAGCAAGGATTGCAATGGTGTTGGCTTGTTCCTTGCTGCCCATGCCCATGGAGGGATGTCTCCCTCTTGCACACAGTTAAAGAGGACATCTCCTCCTCTGCCCTGACCCTGGGAGCTGCTCAGCTTTCTGAAGTCCTTGAGAACCTTCATTCAGCACTTCAGCAGATCAGCCTGGGGCTACCTTACATCACATTGGTTTGTCCCATTAAACTCATGCTATGGTCCTCACTGCATGGACTTCCCACTGCCCTGAGACAGCTGTAGCTGCTCCATCCTGGCAGGCCAAGTGCAAAATCATAAAATCCAATTTCCTCTGCAGGGAGAAGGAGTCTCCCAGCTCCTTGTGAGATTAAACTTCATGCATATATCCGCAAATGTTGAAGGGCAGAGGTTAAACTGAGCAATGCAAGGGGAGGAGGTGATGGTGCTTAGCAATTCAGATCAGATGGCTCCAAGACCTTCTCGTACTCATGGCCAAGTCCTGGAATATTCAGGAGTTTAAAAGGTACTGAAGTCAGATGAAGGAAGGGGTGTTCTTGGGGTGAGGAAGGATGGATGAATTCTGCTTCTTAGAAGGAAGCTCTTTGATCTACTGGTGGCCGGCAAGGTGGCTGGTTGTTTTGGTGACTATCAAAGACCAATCCCCAGAGGCAGATCATGCTACAGCATCCAGCAGAGAAGCAACTAGGAGAGCAGCAACACCCATGAAAACAGACCTGGGGTTTGGGGTTTTCTCTCTGCTGAGTGTTGCTTCATGACTGAGGCCACATCTGCAGGACTGTGTCCACTTGGGTTCCCCAGCTCAAGCGAGACACAGAATGACTGGAGACAGTCCAGAAAAGGCTACAAAGATGCTGAGGGGACTGGAGCATCTCTGTGAGGAGGAAGGACAGAGATCCAAGGCTGTTTAGTCTGGAGAAGAGCTACCTGAGGGGATCTGATTATTGCTCAGCAACAGCTAAACGGTGGGGACAAGAGAATGGAGTTAGGCTCTTCTCAGGGTGCAAGGAGCAACAGACACAAACTGGAACCCAGGAGATTCCACCTGAACAGGAGAAACTTCTTTGCTGTGAGAGTGCTGGAGCCCTGGAGCAGGCTGCCCAGAGAGGTTGTGGAGTTTGCTTCTCTGGAGAGATTCCAAACCCAGCTGGACATTGTGATCCTGGGTAAGCTGCTGTGGGTGACCCTGCTTTAGCAAGGGGCTGGACTAGATGATCTCCAGAAGTCCCTCCCAATCCCCATCATGCTGGGATTCCGGGATACTGGGAGTGGAGAAGCAGGACAGCCTGGCTGGACAGGTTTTCTCCTCAAGTCTTTGCATCCTCTGCTTCAAAAAAATTCAGCCTTGCCAAGGAGATGCAGAGATGGCTCCTGGCAACCATGCAGATCTAGGAGTAGGCTTTAAGGCCATTCAAAGATGACAGCTTCTAAGGAGCCTCTGCCATGCTGAGGATGGCACAGGCACTGGCTGCAGCTGTCACCTGCTGAGACTAATTTGCCACCTCTGCTCCAACTCAGATATGGTAATGTCTGCTCCAAGAATTCTTTCTTCTGCTCTTTGCTGCTGTCCCTGGTTTCTGACAAGAGCTGTACTTGCTTTGTGGTGCTTCTGTTTAATCTGCTTGGGGTTTTTTTCAGCTGCAGATTTACTAGGAGATAGGGAGGTCAAAGGGTCTGCCTGGGGACAGGGATGGAGTCAAGAGGTTCAGCCAAAGGAGAGGCATTCCAGGATTTGGGCACAGTGGATTCTGACAAACCTCGTGTAGGATCTTTTCTTTCTGTCCTTTTGCCCACATTGGTGTCTTTCCCTGAAATCCACTGATTTCATCTCTAGAAGATACAGGAGGTGGGGTACAGGTTGAGGACATCTCAAGCCGGCTTGGAGATTCTCTTTGCATGGATGCTCAGGGTGTTGGGGAATATCTCTCTCATGCAGCTGCCACATGTCACCCCCAAGAGGTTGTCCTGCTGAGACACTCTGGGATGGGGCCACAAAGAGGAGTAACAGTCTTCTGAGGAGCAACTGGAACTGGGATTGTTCAGCCCCGAGAAAGTGAGGCTGAGGGGAGACCTTCTGGCTCTCTACAAACTGCCTGAAAGGAGGTTGGACCTAGGTGGGGATTGGTGTCTTCTCCAGAGAGCAAGCCATGAGAAGAGAAGAAATGGCCTCAAGTTGTGCCAGAGGAGGTTTAAGTTGGACATGAGGAATAATTTCTTCCCCTTGACTGTAATCAAGTCCTGAGCCAGGCTGCTCAGGGCAGTGGTGGAATCTCCACCTTTGGAGGGGTTTCAAAGCCGTGGAGATGTGGTGCTGAGGGACATAGTTTAGTGGTGACCTGGGAGTGCTGGGCTAATGGTTGGATTTGGTGATCTGAAAGGTTGCTTCCAACCAAAACAATTCTAAGACTCTGTGATTTTATGGTGCCAAGTCTGCAAGGATGGACAGATGGCCTGATGGGCTCACTCCTGCCACAGACACCATTCCAGTTTGCCATTGGGCACAGGAAGAACCACGGGTGTAGAGCATAGATTGTTACCTGTTCTGGAGCACAGCAAAGTAGGCTGCAGTGGGGCAAACCAGGATCAGTGCTCAAATTCAACCACATGTCTGATGTCTCCTCCAAGATGTTTGCCATCCATCTGGATGATTGTCCCTCCTCCTTCTCCCCACCAACATTGCCACCACCTCCTCACTCTGCACACCAGTGACTGCCATAATCCCAGTGCTCTGCCTCCCTCCCCCATGTTAATCCTATAAACTCCCAGTAAATCCTTCCCCCACCCTGGCCCTGCCTCTTCATGGCCTTTCCCTGAAACAACCATTGTGGGGTCCTTCAACTTGAGGCTGGCATTTTTTTGGGGTGCTACAAGGCTGTCACCCAGATAATGTAGCACCTCGGAGTACTGATTGCATCAGAGCACTGAGAAGTATGCTGGAGCCCTGGGAGATTTGTGCAAAGCACTGGGAGCTGTTAGATAATAGCTGAGACACCCTAAAACACACCCTAAAATATGCCAGGAGCTGTTTTCATACTCTTGGGAAGCAGTTTTCTTGCTCAGCATGAGCTGCTCTGTATTCAGAGCTACCACTGAGCTATGGGGAAACCTCTAAGGTTGTTATGGTGGTGGAAACTTCCAAGGGGGTCCTGGGGGTAGGGTGGGGATGGGGAATTAAATGGAGTAGAAGGATGAGTAGGGTTGAGATCACAAGAGGGGAGTTCATTGGGGTTTGGGGATAGGCATGGCCAACACAACTTCTTTTAATAATGTTTTCTGCTGGGCTGCTGAAAAACAGTGAGAGGGAAAATGCTGCAGCAAGGCAGGCAGGTCTCAGGGAACAGTATTTCTGCAGCTCAGGTGGACCTGATGGGTTGTTTATGTCTCCAAATCCTGGCCTGTTTGCAAAGGCCGAAGGGCATCTTGTGCAGAGTAGATGTAAACCTCTATCAGATGGAGCCAGTAGCCACCATCCAAGCTGTTTTCATCATTTAAGTGGGACTCTCACAGGGTTCACTGCTTCAGCAAGGCTATTTTAAGACTCCCTTGGTATGCAGGAGTGGGGCTGGCATGAAGGGAGGCCCCGGTGCTGCAAGGTGCTTTCTGCTCCCATCCCTGCTCATTGCATCTCCAGGGCTAGAAGACAGCAGGGCAGCCCAACCTGGGGCTGGGATCAACCACAGCATCCCAGCAACACCAGTGCCAGGCAAGGACACATCCTCAGTCCCATCAATCCACCCTGTGAGGGTTTAGGTGAGCAGTGGCTTCACAGAACCATACACTTGTCTAGGGTGGAAAGGACCTCTAAGGTCATCAAGTCATCAACCCACCAACACCATGCCCACTAAACCATGTCCCAAAGTGCCATCTCTACATGTTTTTTGAACACCTCCAGGGATGGTGACCCCACCACCTCCCCAGGCAGCCTGTTTCAATGCCTGACCACTCTTTCACTAAAGAATTTTTTTTCCCAATATCCAGTTTAAAACTGATGCATCTTGAGCTAATCCAGGAAGGATTAAACTGACCTAAGAGTAAAGACAAGTCCCACAGGTCACTGGGTTGGGATAAGAGGCAAAAGGGTGCCAATTCTCGGAGGAGAAGGGATTATAAACCACGAGCATCTTATGGCCACACCTTGTGCTCTGTGTGTACATACCAAGCTGGATGGATTTCTTGATGCCTCCATTTCCAGCTCCGTGGAGAGGTCCTGTGTATGTGTTTTACCCTGTTAAGGAAGAGTGAAGCAGTTCCAGTGTGTGCCCAGGCAGATGCAGGAGTTCAAACAGAGGCACATTCCCAAGGAGGATCTCCAAATGGATCTCTCTCCAAAAGGCCTTGATTTCTACAGAGCTGCTCCACTCTGTGCCAGAGGAGCAGCTCCATCTACAGAAATAAACACTGCCATGGGCCATCCACTGCCATCCCTGCCAGCAGCATGGACAGCAATGGGATCTGTTCCCTGATAACAATTCCTACTTCATCCTCCTGCTCCCTTCCCTTTCAAAGTGGGGGTTAATCTAAGGGGCGCTTCCTTGAAGCACCACTTGGTGCCCACTTACATCTTAAGTAGCTTCTGATATTTCCGTGTTGCAGCTAGAGGACATGTCTGTGATGATCTAAACAAGCTGTTGTTTTGTCCTCCTGTAGCGTGGCATTCCAGTCCTTGTCACAGAGGTGGGACTGGGAGGCAGAGTTGCACTTTGCTGCTCCTCCTATGGAAACATACTGGTGCTGTTAGTCACAGAATTCCAGCATGGTGGGCTTTGGAAGGGACCTGTGGACATCATGTCCAAGCAGGGTCACCCACCCAGTCATCATCAAGCAGGTTACCCAAAATCACAATGTCCAGGTAGGTTTGGAATCTCTCTGGAGAAGGAGACTCCACAACCTCTCTGGGCAGCCTTCTCCAGGGCTCCAGCACCCTCACACCAAAGAAGTTTTTCCTTACAGTCAAATGGAACCTCCTGGGTTCCAGTTTGTGTCTGTTGCACCGTTTCCCATCACTGGACATCACTGAGAAGAGTCTGGCCCCATCCTCTTGAGTCCCACCCTTTACCTGTGTCAAAGCATTGATCAGATCCCCTCTCAGGCTGCTCTTCTCCAGTCTGACCAGCCCTAGGGCTCTCAGCCTTTTCTCCTCACAGAGTTGCTCCACTCCCCTCAGCATCTTTGTAGCCTCATTTGGACTCTCCCCAACAGTTCCCTGTCCCTTCCATGGTCCATAGGATCCTGTGCCATGAAAACCCTCTTCACTTTTGTCTCCTTCTCCTAGGGACATACCAGGGCCAGTGGGTCGGAGGGATGCGCCAGGGTTACGGCGTCCGGCAGAGCGTTCCCTATGGTATGGCTGCGGTTATCAGGTCACCCCTGAGGACGTCCATCAACTCCCTGCGCAGCGAGCACACCAATGGCACGGCGCTCCACCCCGACTCCTCGCCGGCGGTGGCCGGAAGCCCAGCAGTCTCCCGGGGTGGCTTCGTCCTCATGGCCCACAGCGATGCTGAGATCCTCAAGAGCAAGAAGAAGGGCATCTTCCGGCGGTCGCTGCTGAGCGGGCTCAAGCTCCGCAAGTCTGAGTCCAAGAGCTCCTTGGCCAGCCAGCGGAGCAAGCAGAGCTCTTTCCGGAGCGAAGCTGGGATGAGCACGGTCAGCTCCACCGCCAGTGACATCAACTCCACCATCAGCTTGGGTGAGGGCGAAGCTGAGCTCTCCGTCATCGAAGACGACATCGACGCCACCACCACCGAGATCTACGTGGGCGAGTGGAAGAACGACAAGAGATCAGGCTTCGGGGTGAGCCAGCGCTCGGATGGGCTGAAGTATGAAGGAGAATGGGCCAACAACAAGCGCCACGGCTACGGCTGCATGACCTTCCCCGACGGCACCAAGGAGGAGGGCAAGTACAAGCAGAACATCCTGGTCAGTGGCAAGAGGAAGAACCTCATCCCGCTGCGGGCCAGCAAGATCCGTGAGAAGGTGGATCGAGCCGTCGAGGCTGCCGAGCGGGCGGCCACCATCGCCAAGCAGAAAGCGGAGATCGCGGCGTCCAGGTAAGGTGGTACCCGTCCCAATGTACCTGATGTGCCCAACGTGCCCGGCATGCCCGACATTTGATGGCAGAAGTGGGATGAGACTTCTGGTGGTAGCAGGTGCTGGAGGGGTAGGTGTTTCACTTAAGCTGCTGGAGGTAGACAAGTGTTGTGGTGGGCATCTGCTAGCATAGGCAGTGGTCAGAGCTATCTGAACCCTAAAGCAGGAGTGAGCAGCATCCTGGAAAGCCAAGCCTCGTTGGTGGTGTTCAGAAGGGGGCAGATCCAAGCTGAATTGTCTCTCTGCTGACTCTGAGTGACCTTTATGGACCAACCAGTGAGGACATGCAGGGCCATCCAGAGCAGTGCAGGGGATGGTTGCACCTTGGTGGGACTGCACTTGTGGGTCGTGGGCCTCACCCTGTCACTTAGGAGGTACTGGGTCTTCTGCTGTTTCTCTCTAGCCTCTTAAAGAAGCAGGGTGATAGCCTTTGCAGCAGAGCTCCTGAGATGCTGTTTGCCCATATCATCTGTCTGACTTACTGCCAAGGGGAACCGTCCCTGGGTTGGCCTGTGCTGGGAGGATTCCCAGCTATTTCTGTTCCCAAAAGAGGTTTTGAGTGGAAAAGCAGTCAAATCGCTGGCTGTGGCTGATGGATGCTTGAACAGTTTGCCCTGACTGAGGCTCTGCTAAAAAGCAGTAGATCTGGGTGACTCTGCTCCCCAGAATGTCAGTAACCATCATGGAACTGCTCAGTGATTCAGACCTGGGATCTGATCTGGCTGAAAACCAGAAGGATGGAGAAGAGAAAGGGGGTCATGTCTAATTTAGGTTGAAGTAGGGACCGACTCCAAACTCATGGCCAACTCAAACACCTTCTAGCAGACTCCCAAAATGCACCTGGGACCTCTTGACTTGCAGTGAGCTCTCACACAAGAGGTGAGTGGTGGAGGAAAGGCTCTTCTACCAATTTCTGGACTGTTTGTCTCACTTTTTAAGGTTGGCTTGAGAGAGCATTGTCATTCCTTTCTGGTTTCTGAGCTACTGCTGCATACAGAGGCCAGGCTGGGGTTAGGGGACAAACCCAGGTACCTTCTCAGTCACTTGTGCTGGGTTAATTGCTGCCTCTGGATCATTGGTATGCAGAGTCACACTCTAAATCTTTATCAGCACGTCTGCTGATGACTTATCTGCAATGTGAATGAGGCTCCCAGGCTTGCTTTTGGGAGCATATTTGGGCTTGATGACGTTTTTGAGTTGATATTGTACCAAACTGTTGTCAAAGCTCTGGGAAAAAAATGAGAAATCCCACTAGATTGCCAGGTAGGAAACAGACTGCAGAGCAGCAGAAAGGTCAGATCTTTCCTGGGATCTGGGGATGTGAACACTGCAGCACAAAAGCCTGAATCCTGCAAACACGGAACTGTGATCTACTGTGGGATGCCAGATCTGAGAATCTGAGCACTCTCCATCGCCAGGTGGTAACGGTCCTGGTGCCACAGAGGTGGGATTTGGAAGAGATATGACCCCCTCATGGTGGAAATGCTTCACAAACCATTGACATATAACATTCCACCTTCTAGTTATGAGAAAGAAGAAGAAAATCAAGTCAGATAAGCATGCCAGGGCACGAATAGCTTCATTCCCTGTACTGACTGGGGTGACACCATCCTGAACTCTGCAAGAGAGCTGGGAGGGAGGATTAAACCCATGACCACATTTGCACATGGAGCAGGAGAAAATACAAGGGATTGGGGACCACTCAGAACCTCCTTCAATCATCACTGAGGATGCAAAGAAATGAATGAATAGAAGTGCAGATAGTCCATCAGAGACTGAACTTGGTCCCATGAGAAAGTGTTCCTTGAGCAACCTGACAACTCCATCCCACGGCTTGGCTTCCTCCACCATTTGTCCTCAGCCTTAACTAATCTGTTCTTGACTAGACACATGGGGAAGAAAGTATGAGCAGGGACCCAGGGCTTGGCTCTTTCTGTGGCACAGCCATTGCCTCTGGTGCCTGAGGGCTGCTGGGGTGTTGAAAAGCCCTTTATTGATCTTCTGTGCTGCTCATCTCTAGGAAGGGGTAGACTTCAATGTGACTCGTGCTGTGCTGGGTTACTGGGTTACCAGTCACTAGCGACATTCATCCCAGGAGCTTTTTTACTGCCTGTGCTGATGGTTTGTGTTGAGACCACAAAACCTACCAGCAAAGAACCAAACCATTTGGGTGGGATTGTAGGATTTAGGCTTTGCTAGAGATGTGGAGCAGGTAGGAAGGAGTTAGTATGGCTCAGCTCTTGGAGACCGTCTTGGGTTTGCAATTTGGCTACACACAGAGAAGGCCCAAGGACCTGAACATGCAAGTGGAGAGCCCTACTTTGTCTGAAATCCCTGATCATTTGACTTGAGTTTTTCCCTTTTATGAGGGTTCTTGCAGTCTTTCAGAGTGCATACAATCATGGAATCATAGACTCATAGAATCGTGGAATTATAGAGTCATAGATTACTAGAACCACAGAATTATGGAATCATAAAACCACAGAATCATGGAATAATAGAAAGATGGAATAATAGATTCATAGTACCACAGAACCATAGAAATGTGGAATCACTGAATTCTAGAACCATGGAATAGTAGAAACGTGGAATGATAGATCTATAGAACCACAGAATCATAGAACCATGAAATAATAAAACCATGGAATGATAGATTCATAGGACCACAGAATCACAGAACCATAGAATCATGGAATTCTAGAACCACAGAACCATAGAATCATGGAATCCTAGTACTATGGAATAATAGAAACATGGAATGATAGATTCATAGAACCATGGAATCCTAGAACCATGGAATGATAGATCCATAGAACCACAGAATCATAGAACCATAGAATCATGGAATTCTAGAACCACAGAACCATAGAATCATGGAATCCTAGTACCATGGAATAATAGAAACATGGAATGATAGATTCATAGAACCATGTAATCCTAGAACCATGTAATGATAGATTCATAGAACCATAGAATCATAGAACCATAGAATCATGGAATTCTAGAACCACAGAACCATAGAATCATGGAATCCTAGAACCATGGAATCATGGAATAATAGAAACATGGAGTGATAGATTCATAGAACCACAGAATCATAGAACCATAGAATCATGGAATCCTAGAACCATGGAATAATAGAACCATGGAATGATAGATTCATAGAACCACAGAATCATAGAACCATAGAATCCTAGAACCGTGGAATCTTAGAACCATGGAATAATAGAACCATGGAATGATAGATTCATAGAACCACAGAATCATAAAATCATTTTGATTGTAAGAGATCCTTAAGTTCATCATGTCCAACCATTAACCCACCACTGCCAGGTCACCACTAAGCCAGAAGCAGAAGCCAGCAAGGTTTGACAAGCCTACAACCAGCAAAAAAGTCCTCCATATATTTAGCCTGATTAATTGTAAAGCTTCTAAATGAGTAAACACTCCCCTGCAACGCCCACACCGAACTGCATCATCCAAAGGCAGAGCAATGCTCCATGCAGGCAGTGGGAGCACCAGCAGAGGACTCCCAGTGCTCATTTTGGTGGCTTTGAGGCTCAGGGGTGCAATATCCCTCACCTAATATCACCATGAGCTGCAGTTTACCATCACTCTGGGACCCGATAACAGCGCTGGTGTGTGTCTCTACATGTGTGTGTGTGAGAGTGTGTGAGTGTGTATTCTCTTCTGTCTAATAATACAGCTGAGCTCACTCTGCAGCCTTTCCCTTGGTGGGGGAAAAAATCTGTGCCCACCCACGGATTTCATTAAATTTGTAGGAATTCAAGTATTTTTGAAATCTCTGCCTCTCTGTCAGATTCGGTTGGAATTGGCCAACACGTTCAGAAGTTATTAGTGTGGGTGTGATGGCATATAGATACATAAACAGCACAATCACAGGAGTGAGCCCCATTTCCTGAGGAAAGTAGGCTAAAAACAGTGTACTGGAGACAAGTAAATTGGATTCTCCAAGTTGTTATAGTCTGAGCACAGAACGGTGCTATCCGTGGCACAGAAAAAGAAGCTCTTTTAAGGAGCAGTTTTTAGGTTCAGTAGATGATTCTCCTAAATTTTTTTTCTTCCTTGTAGAAATGAAAATGAAAACACAGAAATTGAAATGAAAGCACTTTTTCTCCTTTTCTGTCCCACTGAAATAGCTTCTGTAGAGCCAATGGGCAAGGAGGGGAATGAATCAGGTCCGAGAAACTGCTGTTGGTAACAGCTCTTGGGTTTTGGAGGTAACCAGGGAGCTCTTTCTCAACCCATTTAAATTAAACAGAACAGTGTCCTGTCTGTGCTATGGGATGCTTCATTCCCTTTTCATATCAACCAAGAACCATTGCTCTTTCTGCTGCCACCCTGGAAGGATGAAGGATGCACTGGAGACACTGACTCCCATCTCATTAGTGCTAATGTTCATAGAATGGTTTAGGTTGGAAGGGACCTTAAAGATCATCTAGTTCCAATCCCTCACCACCACCATGGGTAGGGACACCTTTTAGTAGAGCAGGTTGCTCAACACCCCATCTAAACCTGGCTTTGAACACTTCCAGGCTTGGAGACTCCCCAGCTTCTCTAGACAACCTATTACAGTGTCTCGCCACCCTCATGGGGAAGAACTTCTTCCTAGTGTCTAATCTAATTCCAACTTCTTCCAGTTTGAAGCCATCACCCTTCCTCCTGTCACTCCATGCCTTTGTAACAAGTTCTTCTCCAGCTCTCCTGTAGCCTCTCTTTAAGTATTGGAAAGTTGCTCTAGGGTCTCCCTGGAGCCTTCTTTTCTTCATGCTAAGCAACCTCAACTCTCTCATCCTGTCCTCATAGGAGAGGTGCTCCAACCCTTGGATCACCTTTGTGGCCTCCTCTGACCCTCCTTCTGCTTCATACCTCTGAGGCAAAAGGGTGCACAGGCACTGGTGTGTCGTGGTGAACTACGATACAGCGTCCAGGAAAGAGAGATGGGCCACAAAACTCGTCCTCTCCCCTTAACTTTCAGCATGGCTGCTGGACATGCAGTACAAAAGCACATGGAACATCGTGGAGAGCTCAGGACCAACTCCAGCTCCCAGAGACGGATGATGATAGCTTTAATATAAGGCAGACAGTCCTTCATTCTCTCCAGGGCTTCCTTCTGCTACCACAGTTCAAGGTTTTGTAATTACTGGCTGGACTATTTATGAGAGGACAAGATGTCACTGATGCTAGAGATAGGAGTCCCAGAGACGGGCAGCATTTGGCAAATGCTCAGCTCTTCTCTAGTGCAGGCTTTGTGGGGCACCACCTGAAATAACAACTCCTTGGAGCAGCCTGTTCCCAGCACCCTGGAGGAGATGCTTGTCCTCAGGTTAGTCCTAACTAATGCTCTTGCAGGCATAATTATAGCCGAGCCCTTCACCAATGGTGAGAAAAATATAATTAAGCTCCACAGTCTCAGGAGGAGTGGAGCTACAAATTAGCACAGTGTCATTCAACTTCAGAAAGGGAGACCGGGAAGGAAAAGGAGGTGGATAAAGGCAGCCCAGCAGTGAGGACAGGTGAAGGGAAATGTCTGGACCCAGTATGGATGGCCCTTCAGACCCCTACAACTACCTGAAGGGAGGTTGTCATGAGGCAGGTGTTGGTCTCTTCTTCCAAGTAACTAGTGATAGAACAAGAAGGAAGGACCTCAGGCTGCACTCAGGGAGGTCTGGGTTAGACATTAGGAAACAATTTTTCACTGAAAGGGTTGTCAGGTGTCAGGCCAAGCTGCCCAGGGAGGTCATTGCGTCCCCATTCCTGAACGTGATTAGAAGCTGTGTAGATGTGGTGCTTGGGGATATGGCTTAGTGGTGGACTTGATAGAGTGACGTTAATGTTTGGACCTGATGATCTTGAAGGTCTATTCCATCCTAAACGATTCTGTGATCTACAAAGCAGCAGCGAGGGTAAAGCATCCACCCAGCCTTTGGCGTACAATGGGGAGCAGGAAGGCAAGAAAAACTCCGGAGAGCTGAACAGCAAAGTGCAAAAGGTTGTTGGAGCCAAGCAGGTATTTTTTATTTCAGCAAATGGAAATGCAGCCTGGGCAAAAGCCGCCGGGAAGAAGGGACTCTGCAGTTCTGCTCCCAAGCGTTTGGAGCTGCGGTAATGTCACTACCGGCAGTACGCCCAGCCGGAATAATGCTGCTTAATGCTCTCGCAGGTCTCTGCCTGCAGCTCCCCGATTGTACTCGGCTGCCTTTGATTTCTGCTTTCTGCTGGCTTCTCCTCTGCCTGGAGGAGGTGGCTGCAGGGCTCCCGCATTAGACTCACCCTAATCCCCGCCTTGTCCTGCCAGCGGGGCTTTCACTGCGGATGGGGAGCAAGGAGGAGGAGGGATTGGGGGGGGGGGGGAAAGGGAAGGCTGGGGGCT
>VWZE01021282.1:658-26794 GCA_013396675.1 Eubucco bourcierii | reverse complement strand
CCCCAACTCTCTCAGCCTGTCCTCATAGCAGAGCTGCTGCAGCCCTCTGAGCATCTTCGTGGCCTCCTCTGGACCCACTCCAACACTTCCATGTCCTTCCTGTGCTGAGGGCTCCAGGAGGGGTCCTGCACACAGGACTCCAGGAGGGGTCTGATGAGAGCAGAGTAAAGAGGCAGAATCCCCTCCCTTGCCCTGCTGCCCACACTGCTCTTGCTGCAGCCCAGCACACAGTTGCTGTCTGGGCTGCACTCACACTGCAGGCTCATGTTGAGCTTTTCATCAACCCAGACCCCCAGGTCCTTTTCCTCAGGGCTACTCTCAGCCATTCACCACCCAGCCTGTATTTGTGCTTGGAATTGTGCCTACCCAGGTGCAGGACCTTACACTTGGCCTTGTTGAATTTCATGAGTCCTCACCCTTGAAGGGATTTCAAAGCCATGCAGATGTGGTGCTGATGGACATGGCTTAGCGGTGGCCTGGCGGTCTCAGATTAACTGAAAGGTCTCTTCCAAGCAAAACAATTCTGTGATTCTATGATTCTCAGATTTATGGCACCACTTGGGGCAGGAGGAGAAGAGTGATTAGACCAGGCCCAGGAGAAAGACCTGCTTTGCTGTGAAATAAACTCCAGCAATTAACTGGGGAATTAAGATTTAGCGCACGCCACGAGCAGCAAGCGTGTGTGAAGGAGGCAGCTGTTAAATTCCGGCTGTGACAAAGTCCTGTGAGCACTAACAGGATTACTTGCATTTATTTGGCAATACTTATGTATTTTATTATGCAACCTATAGATCACCATAATTCTGCTTTTCACTCTGACGACGTCTCTCCTCCAAGCATCTTAGGCAGCATTACAAACAATTAAGCCTCCCTGCGCCTCTGCGCTCTATCCGCTTTGTGGGTATTGAGTGGAGTTTAGATCGGAGGTGGCTTCATTAATGTCATTGATTTTTCACAGAATCACAGAAGCCTAGCTTGGTGGGGTTTAGAAGGGACCTCTGGAGATTAGCCAGTCCAGACTCCCTGCTAAAGCAGGGTCACTCACAGTAGTTTGCCCAAGGATCACAATGTCCAGCTGGGTTTGGAATCTCTCCAGAGAAGAAGACTCCGCAGCCTCTCTGGGTAGCCTGCTCCAGGGCTCCAGCATCCTCACAGCAAAGAAGTTTTTCCTTGTGTTCAGATGGAACCTCCTGGCTTCCAGTTTGTGCCTGTTGCTGGGTACTGCTGAGAAGAGTTTGGCCCCATCTTCTTGCCCCCTACTCAGACTGAGAGAGTTGGGGTTCTGCAGCCTGGAGAAGAGAAGGCTTCCAGGAGACCTTAGAGTAGCCTTCCAGTATCTGAAGGGGGCCTACAGGAAGGCTGGGGAGGGACTATTTACAAGGCCTTGCAACGACAGGACAAGGGGCAATGGGTTTGAACTGGCAGAGGGGAGGTTTAGACTGGATGTTCGGAGGAAGTTCTTTCCAGTGAGGGTGGTGAGGCACTGGCACAGATTGCCCAGGGAGGTTGTGGCTGCTCCCCCCCTGGATGGGTTCAAGGGCCGATTGGAGGAGGCCTTGAGTGAGCTGCACTAGTGGGAGATGTCCCTGCCTATGGCAGGGGGTTGGAACTAGATGATCCTTGAGGTCCCTTCCAACTTTACCATTCTATGATTCTATGATTTACCTGTTGCTGAGCTTTTTGAAGATCCCCTATCAGTCTGCTCTTCTTCAGCCTAACATCCCCAGGTCTCTCAGCCTTTCCTTGTAGGAGAGATGTTCCAGTCCCATCAGCATCTTTCACTGGACTCCCCCCAGTTGTTCTCTTGCACTGGGGAGCCCAGAACTGTCCACAATACTCCAACTGTGGCCTCACTAAGGCAGAGTAGAGGGGGAGGAGAACATCCCTTCACCCTCTGGCTGCACTCTTCTTCACAGATCCCAGAAGACTACAAGGACACATTTCTGGCTGGAGACAGTTTTCCAGGGATGGAGATCCATCTGCTCCCCAGGGATGCCGATTTTGACCCATTTTGGTGAAAAAAAGGGAGGTGACAATTGTTCAAGAGGAGAGCAGGGTTCAGCTGGTGGCTCTGCATATGCTCTTCCAGCATAACCTCCTGCTCTGCAGACAGTGTTGTATGTCCTCAGGACCCTTGGATGCGGCACAAACTGCTTCTCAGCACTTCCAGCCTCCTTCTCTGGCAAGAAGCGACAGATAAGTGCCTCCAGTTGCATCTCCAGAGAGGAGTTTAGGGAGGAAGAGTGTAATCCTGCCTGCTGAGTTTGGTCCAGACACTCTCAGACGTTATTAATACTTCCTATGAAGCCAGCGGGGACACAGGCTGCTGTCACTGTGCTGCAGCATGGAAGGGATGGTCCCTTCCCTTCCCCAGGCAGTTTTCAGTCCAAGGAGATGGCAGAGGGATAGATGGATGGAGGAGCTTTGGGAGCCAGTATCCAGACCATTGAGAAGATCCCATGGAGGATGCCAACCCTTGTAACAACATCAGAGAGCCAGCGTGTGAATTTTAAGCCTCAGATGGCACTGTCCTTGGCACTGGGGTGGTTTAATTGGCAGGTCTGGTGCCACAGCCTTTCCCAATGACCATAGAATCATAGAATCATAGAATGGTAAGGTTGGAAGGGACCTCAAGGATCATCCAGTTCCAACCCCCTGCCATAGGCAGGGACACCTCCCACTAGTACAGCTCACTCAAGGCCTCCTCCAACCTGGCCTTGAACACCTCCAGGGAGGGCGCATCCACAACCTCCCTGGGCAACCTGTTCCAGTGCCTCACCACCCTTACTGTAAAGAACTTCCTCCTAACATCCAGTCTAAATCTCCCCTCTGCCAGTTCAGACCCATTGCCCCTTGTCCTGTCATTGCAGGACCTTGTAAATAATCCTTCCCCAGCCTTCCTGTAGGCCCCCTTCAGATACTGGAAGGCTACTATCAGGTCCCCTCGAAGCCTTCTCTTCTCCAGGCTGAAGAGCCCCAACTCCCTCAGCCTGTCCTCATAGGAGAGCTGCTCCAGCCCTCTGATCATCTTTGTGGCCCTCCTCTGGACCCGCTCCAACACTTCCATGTCCTTCCTGTGCTGAGGGTTCCAGAACTGCACACAGTACTCCAGGTGGGGTCTGACGAGAGCAGAGTAAAGGGGCAGAATCACCTCCCTTGCCCTGCTGGCCACGCTTCTCTTGATGCAGCCTAGGACTCGGTTGGCTGTCTGGGCTGCATGTGCACACTGCAGGCTCATGTTGAGCTTTTCATCAACCCAGACTCCAAGGTCCTTTTCCTCAGGGCTGCTCTCCAGCCATTCACCACCCAGCCTGTATTTGTGCTTGGGATTGTGCCTACCCAGGTGCAGGACCTTACACTTGGCCTTATTGAATTTCATCAGGTTGGCCTGGGCCCAACTCTCCAGCCTGTCCAGGTCCCTCTGGATGGCATCCCTGCCCTCTAGCAAGTCGACTGTGCCACACAGCTTGGTGTCATCTGCAAACTTGCTGAGGGTGCACTCCATTCCTCTGTCCATGTCACTGACAAAGATGTTAAACAGCACTGGTCCCAGCACTGACCCCTGAGGGACACCACTTGTCACTGGTCTCCAGGTGGACATTGTGCCGTTGATCGCCACTCTCTGGGTTCGACCATCCAGCCAATTCCTTATCCAGCGAGTGGTCCATCCATCAAGTCCATGCTTTTCCAGTTTGGTGACCAGGATGTCATGTGGGACAGAGTCAAATGCTTTACTCAGGTCCAGGTAGATGACATCAGCTGCCTTTCCCTTGTCCACTGTCGCTGTGACTTCATCATAGAAAGCCACTAAATTTGTCAGGCAGCCACTAAATTTGTCAGGCAAGCCACTAAATTTGTCAGGCAGACCATGTTTGTGCTAAACCCAAGTGACAGTATCTCTGTACTGGGCACAGGTGAGGTCACACCTAGACCACTGGGTTTGGTTTTGAGGCCCTCACTCCAAGAAGGACACTGAGGGCAGCTAATCTGGCAAAAGGATCTGGAGCACAAGTCTTCTAAGGAGTGGTTGAGGGAGATGGGGTTGTTCAACCTGGAGAGAAGGAGGTTGAGGGGAGACCTTCAGGCTCTCTGCAACTTCCTGAAAGAAGGTTTGAGCCAGAGGGTTGGTCTCTTCTCCCTAGCAACAAGTGACAGGACAAAAGGAAGCATCCTCAAGTTGTCCCAGGGGAAGTTTAGGTTGGACATGAGGAGCTCTTTCTTCCCCTTGAGGGTTGTCAAGGCCTGGACCAGGCTGCCCAGGACAGTGGTGAATTCCCCATTACTGGAGTGGTTTCAAAGCCATGTAGATGTGGTGCTGAGGAGCATGGTGTGGTGTTGCCCTGGCAGTGCTGGGTTGGGCTTGATCTTAAACATATCTTCCAAACAGAACAATTCTATGATTCTATGAAACACAGGAGCAGTTTGTGTCTCCTTCCACATCAGCTTACTGCAGCTTCTGCTCATAGCATCCCTGCTCCTCCTAAGAGAGCTGCTTTGAAAACAGGGTTGGACCCAATGGTCTCTGAAGGTCCCTTCCAACCCCCTAACATCCCATAATTCTGTGAACTGGGATGCCTTCCAGGTGATGGGTCTGTACTGTGCTTGTCTGCTCCTCCAGCCCTGCTTGTGAGCAGAGTGAGCACTGAACCCAGGGTGGGTATAAAAAAAAAGCATTTACCCCCCGTTTGTGGTTGCATCACTCACAAAGGAACTGCATCCCCTTCACCACCTTCAACAGCTACAAGAGGAGAGGTTGGATTTGCTCCCTCAGCTACTCCAGAGCAACCCCTTAATGTAATAAAGCATTTATTAGAGCAAAGACACCTTGTGCTGCACGATGCCACACTGGGCACGTTATTGGCCCTGGTTTCCATTTCTAGGAGCCTGTCAGCAGTGACTCTCCTCCTCGAGCAGATGTCGAGAAATTAGAGGGAATTCAGCAAGCGACAGGAAAAGAAAAAAACCCAACATGATTAAAGGAGATGGAGAGCCTGCTTTTGGAGGGAAATCAGTGCAGCTATTTATAGCCCTGCCTGCACCAGGGTGGGTGAAAACAGGCATTTTGTTAAAATGCCTCCACGGGGTCCCTCGCAAATAAAGATATTGAGGTGCTGGAGTGGGTCCAGAGAAGGGAAATGAGGCTGGTGAAGAGTCTGAAGAACAGATCCTGTAAGGAGCAGCTGAGGGAAATGGGGTTGTTCAAACTGAAGATAAGGAGGGTGAGGGGAGACTTTCTGGCTCCCCACAACTCCCCGAAAGGAGACTGGATTGAGGCAGGGTTCGGTCTCCTCTGCCTAGTAACAAACAATAAGACAAGAGGAAACAGCATCAAGTTGTACCAGGGGAGGTTTAGGTTGACCATTAGAAGAAATTTCTTCACTGAAAGGGTTGCCAAACACTGAAACAGGCTGCCCAGGAAGGTGGTTGAAATGCCCACCCATAGAGGTGTTTAAAAGACACAGAGATGTGGTGCTGAGGGACGTGGCCTACCACCAGACTTGGTAGAGATGGATAATGGTTGGACTCAACAATCTTAAAGGCTATTCCAACCAAAATGATTCTGTGATTCCATGATTTTATGATTCCATGGTTCTATGATTCCATGATCTCTCAGCTCAGGGGAAGGGACAAACCAACCTCTGAAGGATGCTCACATGAACCCTATGGAGGGGCTGTCTGGGGATATCAGTCCTGAGTGATGGGATGAAGCACCATCAAATACAAGTGCTTTGGGCATCAGTGGTAATGGGTGAGTGCAAGTGTCTGCTGCTCATCCAGAGCGGAAAAAAGCCCTGATGGAGGGAGAAGTGCTGACGGGTGGCAGAGGCAGTACTGATGGCTCCTCAGTTCCTTCTGCTCTTGTTGACCGACTGGACTTGTATTCACATCCACTGTTTTACACAAAACATCTGGTAAGGGGGGAAATGTTCACTTTTTCACCCAAGAGCAAATGAATTTTGGTTAAAAAAACCCCTTTGACTTCAACTTTCAGCCTTCAGCCCTGGAGACTGGTGGGTGACGCATGCAGAGGTTGCTGTAGGTGTCTGCTGGGCTGTGGTCCATGAGGGATGCAGGATGGAGGTCACCAGCCTGCTTTGGGGTGATCCATCTCAGGGGAAGCAAAGCACCCAACCCCTATTTCCAAATTGCCTGGCTGATTTGCAGCCTGAGAAGCAGTCTGTGAAGATGTTGATGTAGCACCACCCATTCCCCATGGAATCTCCACTCCCAATGGCAGCTCCTTCATCACAGCCAAGAAGGCTCAGAGTAAAGGGATCTCACAGAGGTAATCTGGGGGTTCTCCAAGCCATGGTTTGCAGAGGGAAGGTACCTGATGTGGTCCTTGTCTTTCTGGTTGCCTTGCAGGACCTCTCACTCCAGGGCCAAGGCGGAGGCGGCTGTGACGGCGGCGCAGAAAGCCCAGGAGGAAGCGCGCATCGCCAGGATCACTGCCAAAGAGTTTTCACCTTCCTTCCAGCACAGGGAGAACGGTCAGTGCCTGCTGCTCTGCCTGCCCCACCGACCTACCTTTCACTCCCTATCTCTCTCTGCTCCCATCAACTCTGCAGAGACCCAAACCCACCAAAACCAAGCCCTTTGCAGAGTCCCAATCTGTGCCCACACCTCCCGGTCCTCAGTGGGACTCCTGGAGTGGGATACTGCCCTGTTGCATCAGTTCTGGGGAGTCTTAGCACCAAGCCTTCGATATTCAGTGCTTCCACTCTGTGCAGTCCTGTCATTCCCAGGATCTCCTCAGTTCACACCAAAACACCTCTCTTTCTTTAACTCGTAGCCCTTGATGGCTGCACAGAAGAAACCAAACAAGAACTCAGACAGCAAAATTATGAACACGAATGATCCCAGAGGGGGTCACTGATTTTTACGCCTGTGGCTTTTACCCTTCTTGATTTCTTTTGAATGTACTTTTGGGCTTGTAGAACTGGATAACATATGGTGGTGCCTAAGTTGGATGTGCAAAGATGTTGGGAAATGCACTTTTGAAGTTTGCCTGGTGGCTCTTCCCTCCTTCCATCATCATCTTCCCCATTTCTTGCTGGTTTGCCCAAATTTTTGCTTGTTGATAAGAGGCTCAGGCTCAGCAGAAGTTCAGGCAGGAGGAAGGCAAAAAGTGGTTGAGCAGAGAGGTCTGCAGCCAGTGGGTGCAGGAAGAGGATTCACCCCATGAAATTTGTGCCCATCTGGGAGCAAGAAGGGCTCCGTTCGTGGGAGTGGAAAGCTCCAAGTCCCCACAGCAATAATTAACATAGTAATTAATAGATGTGAATGGTTTTATTCAAAACTTTTCCTGCACTGAACCCTCATTAGGAGGCGTCTGTCATTATTTTCTCCCCCTTCCAGCTCTCTAGCTGAAGATTACTCATTCGGCTTAATTGCTCCAGGGGCTGGTGCTGGTGACTCATGTTGGCGGTGCCATTCCCTGAGGCCAGGGAAAAAGGGATCCTTGGATCTTTTGGACCAGCCAGCCCATGCACGAGTCCCCACTTAGCTGAGACACGGAGGCTGCGGGGGTGGCTGGGGGCATCCCACAGCTCGGCAGCGATGAGCCAGACAGGTTTTGAGGTCTGGCTTCAGTCATGAAGCTGCCTGAGCTGGGGTGATCTGCATAGCAAACCCTCACCCGAGCCATGACCACGTGTTGATGGGCATTCCAGGGGACAAGACAGGCACAGCCCCCGGCAGCTGAGGCCTCCACAGCTCTCGGCTTGCTGGAAGAAGGCACAGCCCCGTTCAAACGGCTCTCAGTGCTTCTCCTCTTGCAGAGGTCCAATTTGTATATCGAAGATCTGAGCTTTTTCAAAGGGCTGCGTGGTCCCAGGGGCTTCTTCAGCC
Source organism: Eubucco bourcierii (assembly GCA_013396675.1). Lineage (NCBI taxonomy): Eukaryota > Metazoa > Chordata > Aves > Piciformes > Ramphastidae > Eubucco > Eubucco bourcierii. The sequence continues at coordinate 18,943 of VWZE01021282.1, read as the reverse complement.
CTGAGATATTCCTCATCTCCATTTTCTCTTGCCAAGAGATCTTGCTGGTTTAAAGCACCTCTTGAAAAAGATATTTTTAGGTAATGCATTTTTTACTAGCTTCTAGACGGGGACATGGTGCTCGACTTGTGTTGGGGCTCGTCTTTCTGGTGCTCACGCTCTGGGTGGGTTGTGTGTGAGTGAAGGGCGGGGGGGAAGGAAGGAGCTTCCACTTAGAGCACATTAAAAAGCAAACACAGCATCCGAGATGTGCCGGGAAACCTGGGAGCGCCCGCGGAGCAAGTCAGGCAGATAATAGCTGCGAGCCGCCGCATCACCCCACAGACCCTGTGACCTCGGGCTGCGAGCTGCTGGCTGCCTGGCCAAAGCAGCAGCAGGGACAGAGTGAGTTGCTGCCACCGCACGGCACAGCGTCATGGGTGCTGTGTGTGCCCACCTTGCACATCGTTGTGGGTGCTGGATGCACCCACCTTGCTCAGCATCATGGGTGCTGTGTGTGCCCACCTTGCACAGTGGTGTAGGTGCTGGATGCGCCCACCTTACTCAGCGTCATGGGTGCTGTGTGTGCCCACCTTGCACAGTGGTGTAGGTGCTGGATGCGCCCACCTTACTCAGCATCATGGGTGCTGTGTGTGCCCACCTTGCACAGCGTTGTAAGTGCTGGATATGCCTACCTTGCAGGGTGCTGTGGGTGCCATATGCCACCCACCTTGCAGAACGTCATGGGTGCTGGATGTACTCACTTTGCAGGGTGCTGTGCGGCGCCTACCCTGACAGCATCCCAGGAGGTTTCCTGCCCACCTCAGCACCAACCCCACAAGCATCCTGGCCCACAGCATCCCCTCATCACAGCCCCTGTTTGGACAGACACAGACTCCAGACCTGCAGGCACCAGCTCCTGCTCCAGCAATCCCAGACACCAGTGGCAGTGCCACAAGCCCTTCAGCTGGAAAACCAAAACACATACTTGCTCAGGGTCCTGTATCATCCTCTCCACTGTGATTTTCCATCCATGGTGGTTTCCCATGGTAAGATCCTCTATGACCCCATCACACTCACCGCGTTTGTACCTCACTGTTTTCTGGCACACAGGTTGGATGGTGCTGGTGGTTTGACTCCCTCAAGGTGATGACAGCACATTGGTGCTGGAGGTAGGAGCTCAGCACCACTCCTGAATCCCACACGTGGGTTCTCAGGGGCACGGAAGCATCTAGGGGGCACATGCTTGCCTTTGAAGGTGCCACGACAGGGCACAGCTGCCTCAATGCTGCTGGAATTCCAGATTTGGTGCTCCAGATCCTCCTTCATGCTCTCACAACCGTTCTTCCAGGAACATCACGTGCTCCCTGACTAATTTTAGCCCAGAATAATTGTTGCACATCCTCGGGTGTCAAAAGCAGGCAAGACAGTACTCTGCATCTGTTGAGTCCCTCCACAAGGAAATGCCTGCATTCCCACAAGGATCGGGGCTGGAGAGGCATCACCTGCCCCTGCTCATCTCTGAGCCCAGCCAAGAGCTGCAAGACTCCAGGAATTAACCCACAGACAGGAGGAATTATCTCATTTCAAGTCTGGGAGGGGAAGATTTAGGACAAGATGTTTAATCATATAGTCTTTAGTGTGAGTCTCCAGGGTGAGGATGCTGGAGCACCACTGGGCTATGTCTCCTCCATCATGGGGCTCAGGGGACCAAGGGGCAGAAGCAGATGGTGCAGTGGGGCTGTGGCTGGTTGTGACCTTTGGTTACCAGAGTTAATGGGAAGCGTTTCAGTCCCTGTAATTCCTGCAAGACCCCTGGAGCCTGTACTGAGGAAGATCAGTCAAAGCCTGAGATGAACAGCAACACTCAAAATCTTGGGTGAGGCTGCTTCCATAGCTTTGCAGCTTTGCAGCTTTCTCACATGAAGCCAATTCCCACCCTGTCTCAGTTTCCATGCTGAAGGGTGGCTGAAATGGGAACATCTCAGCAACAGCCACAACATCAGCCTGCATTTTCCCCCACAGACATCTGAAAATGCAGCTGGGGAGCTCCACCTTTCTCCTTCACAACAATTTTCCCACCAGTACAAGGACTGCTCACAGGCCCCAGTTAAATCCCAGGAGGTTCAATCTTCCAGAGAGAAACAGGGACACAGGGAATGAGCTAAGGCCGAACTATTTGAGTGTTGTCCCAGGCCGCACAGAGGATTTTTGCTGGCAAATAATACCAGATTTGACAGGCATTAGAGAGAATTTCCCATTGAGAAATTGCTTCAGCAGCAAATTGCCAAGGAGTCTCATAACTATCTGTTTACCCTTTAAGGGTATCCCCACATTCCCAGCATCCCCTGCATTGTACCCAGTCCATGGTGTGGTGGGACATGGGGATGGCTGTGGGCAAAGGCATGTCCCAGCAGCAGCAGCAGCAGCTCCTCAACACAATGCAGCAAGAGAAAATTACTCAGCAGAGGAGAGAAGATTAGAGCAGGAGCTTCAGAGGGTTGGGATTTTTTCAAAAGCATGGTGAGAAATTGAGTTTTTCCTTTTGGAGACTCATTTCTCTCGTGTCTAGCCATGGCAATTGCAATTAGATGCATTTCAGGGGTGTTAGGTAGTAAATATATTTATCAAATTATTCACATTAATTGAGCTTGGCGTTTGCTGGGAGCAGCTATGCCTTGAGAGGGTAAAACGAAAATTAACCACTGCTAGCTTGCACCCCCCCTGAAATAATTTAGTGTCTCATCAATGATTAATAAGTTTTACAGTTGTTTTGTTGTTGTTTTTTAATGTGTCCAGAATAGCAACACATGTTTTGCCAGCTGGTCTCCATCAGAAGATGCTCAACTGCTCCTGAAGTCCCTGTCTCCAGAGAGAGACATCATCTTAGGTGTCCTCTGGATTGTGAGGGATCAAGTGCAGTCAGTATGGTAAAGATAAGATGATCTGATCTGATCTGATCTGATCTGATCTTTAAAGAAGAAATTCATCACTGTGAGGGTGGTGAGACACTGGCACAAGTTGCCCAGAGAAGTTGTGGAGGTCCCATCCCTGGAAGTGTTCAAAGCCAGGTTAGATGGGGCTTTCAATGACCTGGTCTCATTGAATATGCTCCTGTTCACTGCAATAGGATTGGGCCCAGGTGATCTTTAAGGTTCCTTCCAACCCAAACCATTCCATCACTCTGATTCGGTGTGTGTCGTGCTTTTATAGCTCTGAACATGCTACCTTGATCCTGCCCAAATGTATGAGGCATGACCACCTGTGTGCCCTCCAGAATGCCCAGCAAGGAGAGCTGAGTGGGAAAATGTCCGTGTTCTTGTCTGTATGAGGCAGGAATCCACACATGTCCTCAAGGAAGTAAGGTGTCCAGGGACAGTGAAAATTGTGGGCACCAAAGAAGCAACCACCACTGAGCCTGTCTGAATTAGAATCAGAGAATTCCAGAACCCCAGCACGATAAGGTTTGGAAGGGACCTCTGGAGATCTTCTAGTCCAACCCCACTGCTGAAGCATGGTCACCTGGAACAGCTTGCCCAGGATGACAATGTCCAGGTGGGTTTGGAATCTCTCCAGAGAAGGAGAATCAGCTGGAAATGACAGCCACGGTGGTGACAGACGGTTTCTAAAAGGGTCGGTAGCCCTTGGCTTAACTGCAGTGGAGAACCCCAGCCTCAGTGGAGAATCCCATGACAGTGCAGAGCCTCTGTCATGACAACACAGGCAGGTGATCCTGAATTATTTCCCATGCTGGGATGCCGCTGCTCACCCTACACTGCTCTGGAATTGCTGGAGGTGACGACAGGTTTGGTGTAAAAACAACTATGCCCTTTCCCTCGGCCTGGTAGCAGAAGCTGCTTATTGTGCCACGCTGCTGCCGTCCCAGTCTTGTCCTGTGGTTCCCCTGCTGCCCAACATGCTCAGCTCTATTCTTTGACCTGAAAAACCTAGTGGGGGCCTGCAGAATAGAAATAATCCTGTTGCCTCTCTCTCTCTCTTTTCTCCTCATGACTATACAAAAGGGCTGGAATGCCAGCGACCGAAGCGCCAGAACTCGAGCGATGACATTGAGGTCCTCTCCACCGGGACGCCTCTCCAACAAGAGAGCCCCGAGCTGTACCGCAAGGGGACCACCCCGTCCGACCTGACTCCTGACGACAGCCCGCTGCAGAGCTTCCCTGCCAGTCCCTCCTCCACCCCGCCCCTGGGTCCTTCCTGCAGGAACAAGAGCGCTCACTTCTCCAGGCAGGTCTCGGTGGACGAAGAGAGGGGTGGGGAGATCCAGATGTTGCTGGAGGGACGTGGTGGGGACTACCTGCGACCCAACAGCTGGAGCGAAGAGAAGGTCGGCGGGACACGCGGTGTGAGAAGTGGGACCCTGCGCGGCAGTCAGCTGGGGTCGGCCTCTGTCCCTGAAGACTACAGAGGTCGGAGCGGGGGACACAAACATTCGGCCTCCAACCACAAGCAAAGAGAGAGGTGGACAGATTCCCCAGCCACAGTTTCATGGACTTCCCACCACAGATCCCATAACCACAGCTCAGGGAGCTCCAAGCTACTTGAGCTGGATGAGGAGAAGATGAGCAATTACGAGATGGAGATGAAGCCCCTCATGAGGATGGATTCTTATATGCAAGAGATTCACACCCAAAAAAGACACTATAGCAAAGGGGGACCCTGCAGGAGCATGTCTGATGACCACCGCGGGGAAGATCGGGGCTTTGGGGTTCAGAGACTAAGGTCTAAGTCCCAGAATAAAGAGAATTTCAGGCCAGCTTCCTCTGCCGAGCCCACGGTGCAGAAACTGGAAAACCTGAGATTCGGGGACAAAGCTGAACCTCGGCTACTAAGGTGGGACTTAACCTTCTCCCCACCCCAGAAATCTTTACCTGTTGCACTAGAATCTGAAGAGGACAATGGGGATGCGCTCAAATCCAGTACGGTAAGCAGGCAAAATTGTGTGTTGGAAGGTGGCTGAGAAACCCAGTGCAGACCTGTCGTGCTGCTGCAGCAGAGCAGCAGAGCAGAAAGGGAGGACACTCTGCCTGCAGAGCTGCCCCCCCAAGTCATTGTGGGTTTGTGCCTTGAATCCCACCTCCTCACTTCTCCCATCCTCCATAACAGCGTGTGCTGGATGCTGGTATGGGGTTTTCCCTGCAGACTGCCTTGGTTTATCACCAGAGGTTGTGAGCAACAAGCTTGGAGTTTGTTTTGTAAGCCAGGCCCAGCAATAGAAGTGTATCATTGCTGGGACTACAAGCAGCCAGCTGGTGGGAAAGCTGCAGGAGTAGGCAAGGTGTTGGTGAGGTTTGCTTCTGGTTTGGTTATGCTTCATGCTTCATGCCAGACTAAGAGTGTGGTGGGACCTTGTTGTGACATCAGTGCTCAAATCCTGGTAGCTGGACCTTGTGACCACCTGCAGCAGTCTTCAATCTCTCTACCACTATGTGGTGGCACTGGAGCAATGGTCTTGCCACCACATTGTACTGGAGATCTGACCCAAGTGAAGGAGAGAAACATGGTCATGGAGAGGAGGGGACCGTGGTGATGGAGTAGAGGGGTTGCATTCCCAAGCTGAGCACTGCTGGGGTTTTCCTGCACTGATCTGCAGGACGTGACACAACTCAGGGTCTTTGGTGTGTGGATACCCAGCAGGTGGTAGAAGGACTTCAGTGAGGTTGCAGTGCCAGAAGGTATCAACAAACTGGAAACAAGATGGGGCTCAGGAAGGATATCTAAACAGGGAAAGCAACAAGCAAGTAAGGCAGGTATAGTGGCCAGCTGCTTAGCAGATCAGAGTGATATAGCCCTTTAAGATCATCAGCTGTTAACCCAGCACTACCAGGTCACCACTGAACCATGTTCTTCTGCACCTTGGGAGGGAGGAGGGAATGGTGACATCTTCAACCTCCGAGCAGCTGGGGTGTGGGAAGGAAAGTGCCTGTCTGGAAACGACCTGAGGGTGCTGGCTGACCACCAGCTGAAGATGAGCCTGGCTCTCTACTATTCCTGAAATGGAGGCTGGAGCCAGGGCGGGGTATGTGTGTGTGTGTGTTTGGTCTCTTTTCCCAAGAAACAAATGATAAGACAAGAGGAAATGGCCTGAAGTTGCAGCAGGGGAGGTTTAGACTGGGTAATAGGAACTGTTTCTTTGCTGCAAGAGTGGTCAGGCATTGGAACAGTCTGCCCAGGGAGGTGGAGTCACCATCCCTGGAGGCATTCAGAAAAACACGTAGACATGGCACTTTGGGACACACTTTAGTGGGCATGGTGGTCTTGGGTTGATGACTGGACTAGATGACCTTAGAGGTCTTTCCCAGCTTTAATGATTCTGTGATTCTAAGGACTAAACTCCAGATCTGCCACAGTCTCCATGCTGTGGATAAATCACCCCCACACTCAGCCCTGTAGCTTTCTGGCTGCCTGCTCACCTCTGGAGCTTCAGCGCAGGCTCGGGAGAGAAGAGCTGAACACAGTTGTGTTTGCCGGCAGACTGCACCCTAGGACGATCTCACCGAGCTCTGACCATGCACCAGTGAGCGACCAGCAGGTGCCAAGGCCAGCCCAAGCTGTCCTTAGCTCCTAGCAGAGATGCCTGTGAAGCACTAGAGAGATGACAGGCAGCATTAGGAGCCTGACAGGCTTTCAGAAGGGAAAAGTAGCAGCAGTAATCATATGGACATCAACTCTGTTTTATTCTGTGGGACTGATGGTCCAAGCACTGGTGATAATGTACCTCAAGTGGTGGCAGGGAGCTGGGAGTGACACAGGTTCCAAAGGAGCTGGGAGGAATGAAACCACCATTTCTCCTTTCTGACAGACACAAGTTCCTCAGACAGATTGCTGGAACAAGTAGTCCTCTCCCTACCCAGCTCAAGTTAGACTTGGGCATCAACCCTGTGGAAGTCTGTGGGACTCACAGACAGTCCAGCACTATGGATAATGTGACCTCACACGATGATAGGGAGCTGGGAGAGACACAGGTCCCAAAGGAAGGATGAAACCACCATTAAGTTCTTTACTGTGAGGGTGGTGGAACACTAGAACAGATTTCCCAGGGAGGTGGTGGAGGCCCCAGCCCTTGACTTTCAGGATCAGGCTTAGCAGGGCTCTGAGCAACCTGCTCTAGTTAAAGATGTGGCTGTTAACTTGCAGCAGGAGTGAACTAGATGACCTCTAGAGCTCCCTTCCAAGCCACTGCGCTTCATGATTCTGTGATTTCTCGTTGCTGACAGCCACAGCCACTCACAGGTGGTCCAGCACCTTTGCTAACATGACCTCATCTGGTAGCAGGGAGCTGGGAGGAATGAAAACTCCATTTCTCCTCGCTGACAGCCACACATTCTTCGGGTAGATTGCTGGCACAAGCAGTCCTGCTGTCTCTCCCCACCCAGCTCAAGTTAGACTTGGCTCCCACCTCCCAGCCTGCCCGCTGGAGCCATCCTACACAAACCTCTTGCCCAGGAAGGGTGTTGGAGCTAACACTGGAGGCAAATAGCCACTAAGGCACCATTCACAGCTCTTCCAAGTGAATGCTGGGCACTAAGGAAGGGGCACAGCCTGCATGAAAAGGCACACAGAAGAGCCATTAGGATGCACATCATACTTTGGAAGTGCTGTAGCTGCAAAGCAGCATGTTCAGTTTTCTCACATTCATAACCGAGGGTGGAACAGATGGCGAAGGTTTGGGAGGAAGCTAATGCAATACAGAAGAAGAGATAATATGTGGATTTAAATAACCCACAATGCCAGCAACAATTTGTTCTAGCAAGAGTTGCACTGTGCTGGAAGGGTTTATGTTCCAGTGGCCTGGCAGGGATGGGAGGTGGCCAGAAAGGAGCAGGGGAAGGAGGTGTAGGAGAGGAATGGGAGCTGCAGCATTTCTGTTCCAACCTCCTGCTTAACACCGTGGCCTTGCCTGTGTTTTCCATCAAGGGTCTCAAAGTATTTCGTGGTGGTTGAATCTCAATCCCCAGAGGTGTTTCAAAGAGGTGTGGTGCTGAGTGGCACGGGTTAGCAGTGGACTTGGTAGAGTTAGAGAACAGTGGGACTCGATCTTAAGGGTCTTTTCCAAACAAAATGATTCTCTGGATTTAAATTCTGGATTCTTTTTCTGTCTGTGCAGTTCAGAGAGCCTCTTCCCTTAGTTCTTGGGCTTCTTAAAGGGAAATGTGTCTTCTCCAATGGAAACAATTCTATTTTTCGATGGTTCTATGAAGCTATGAACTCTATGATTGCATGACCCTATGGCTCTCTGATTCTACGACTCATGGTTCCATGACTCGTCTATAGCTCTGTGGCTCTACAGTTCCATGATCCTATGACTTTGTGACTCTATGATTTCATGATTCTAGGACTCTGTGATTCCATGATTCTGTGATTCCATGACTCTATGAATGTATAGCTCTATGACTACATGATTCCATGATTCTAGGACTCTGTGATTCCATGACTCTGTGGTTCCATGGCTCTATGACTCTATAGCTCTATGATTCTGATTCCATGATTCCATGACTCTGTGATTCCATGATTTTGTGATTCTATGACTCTAATTCCATGACTCTGACTCTGTAGCTCTATGACTCTATGATTCCACGATTCCATGACTCTGTGATTCCATGATTCTGTGATTCCATGACCCCATGACTCTATAGCTCTATGACTCTATGATTCCATGATTCTGTGATTCTATGACTCTGATTCCATGACTCTATGACTCTATAGCTCTATGATTCTGATTCCATGATTCCATGACTCTGTGATTCCATGTTTCTGTGATTCTATGACTCTGATTCCATGACTCTATAGCTCTATGATTCTGATTCCATGATTCCATGACTCTGTGATTCCATGATTCTGTGATTCTATGACTCTGATTCCATGACTCCATGACTCTATAGCTCTATGACTCTGACTCCATGATTCCATGACTTTGTGATTACATGATTCTGTGATTCTATGACTCTGATTCCATGACTCTATAGCTCTATGACTCTACCATGATTCCATGATTCTCTGATTCTACGACTCTATGATTCCATGATTCTGTGATTCTATGACTCTATGATTCCATGATTCTGATTCTAGGACTCCATGATTCCATGATTCTAGGACTCTGTAATTCCATGATTCTATGATTTCAAACTTCTATGAGCATAGTGAATCCCTGAGGAAGAGGAAGACACACCTAAGGGGGAAGGATTTATTCCACGGTCCCCACATCCACCTCACCCAGTGCCACGGTGCACTCACACACATGGTCCTGCCCAGAACCACTGCGTCCTGCTCACACTTCAGATCTCTTCACACAGAATGAAGGTTCCCCAGCTGCCCCAGTTTCCCCTGCTAGCCTGAAGCATTCCTCTCCTGCTGGCTTACCCAGTAGGTCGGTGGCAGCGGCCGTCGCAGCAGGTAGGGCGGGCTGCGCGCACGCGTGCGTGCCCATGTGGAGTGCCCACACCGTTTCAGCTTGCCTGACAGCCTCGCTTCCCTGTGATCCACAGCACTGCCATCTGTGAAGCTGCTCGCTGAAAAGGGCATTTCTCATCTCCCGGGCAGCTGGGCTGCTTCAGAAAGGTGCCTGTCAACCGATGAGAAAGGTGCACTTAGCTGAGGAGGGCGATTTTTGCCCTACCTGGAGTATTTCTGCACAAGACTGAGGTCACCCTCATGGCTTAGCTCATTTTAAAAATAAGCTGCCCTAAACTAGGTCCAGACTCTCCACTGATGAGCCCAGTGGGTTGGATATGCATTGGAGTGTCAGCTCCAGCTCAAGAGCAAACCCACCTCTGGCAGTGCTCATGATCAGAGGGTTGCAGCAGCTCTGCTATAAGAACAGGCTGAGAGAGTTGGGGCTCTGCAGCCTGGAGAAGAGAAGGCTTCCAGGAGACCTTAGAGTAGCCTTCCAGTATCTGCAGGGGGCCTACAGGAAAGCTGGGGAGGGACTATTGACAAGGTCTTGCAATGACAGGACAAGAGAGAATGGGTTTAAACTGGCAGGGGGAAGAGACTGGATGTTAGGAGGAAGTTCTTTGCAGTGAGGGTGGTGAGACACTGGCACAGGTTACCCAGGGAGATTGTGGCTGCTCCCTCCCTGGAGGTGTTCAAAGCCAGGTTGGAGGAGACCTTGAGTGAGCTGTACTAGTGGGAGGTGTCCCTGCCTATGGCAGAGGATTGGAGCTAGATGATCCTTGAGGTCTCTTGCAACCTTACTATTCTATGATTCTATGGGAATGGGGTGGAGATGCAGGCCTTGCTAAAATGTTTAGGTTGGATATTAGATGAAACAACTTCACTGAAAAGGTTATCAAACACTGGACCAAGATTCCCAGGAAGGTGATGGAGTCTCTATCCCTGGAGGTGGTCAGAAAACACATAGACATGGCACTCTAATGGCCGTGTTGATGGCTGCACTAAATGATCTTGGAGGTCTTTTCCAGCCTTAATGATTTTATGGTTCTATAAAATTATCACTTCTTTCCCCACACTTCTTGATTCCTGTTTCAGAAATGAGGCTGGAGGGGGTCTCTTGGTGCCCATTCTGTTGGAATGTGTGCCCAGGTGGGGATGCAGACCTCTGGAGCAGGTTCAGATGGATAGGTTGCTCTGTGAGTTACAGCTACATATTCTTGCTTATTTTTCCACCACCTCCCTGGGCAGCCTCTCCCAATGCCTGACCACTCTTGCAACAAAGAAATTGTTACTAATGTCCAAACTAAACCTTCCCTGGTGCAACTTGAGGTCATTTCCTTTTGTCCTATCACTTGATACTAGGGAGAAGAAACCAAACCCCCACCTCACTCCAATCTTCCTCTCAGGGAATTGTAGAAAGTGAGAAGGTCTGAGCCTCCTTTTCTCCAGGTTGAGTGACCCCAGTTCCCTCAGCTGCTCCTCACAAGACTTGTGCTCTAGACCCTTCACCAGCTTTGTTGACCTTCTCTGGACACTCTGCAGGACCTCAATGCCCTTCTTGGAGTGAGAGTCCCAAATCTGAACCCAGAACTCAAAATTTGGCCTCACCAGTGCTCAGTACAATCACTTCCCTGGTCCTGCCTGGGAATCCCCTTTCACTGGGGCTGCACATTACTAAATGGAAGTTGCTCCTATAATTTCTTGAGGCCACCATTCAATAACAATGCAATTCAGCGCTGCTTGGCGCAGTCTATCAGGGTACTTTGGGGTTTCAGGGTCATCAGGCTGCTGCTACCATCACACAAACACTTGAAAATGACATTTCAAGCCACCTGCTCTTTCAGTGTCTGTGTGCAGTGACCCCTGCTCACCCAGAACCAGCTCACAGCAATTGTCACCACTCGGGCAGATGAAGATGGAAACCAACGTGCCAGGACTCGTGTCGGTGTCTGTCGGCTTAAGGGACTTACACAAACGTCACCATCCGTGCTGGCCTTAAAGGCCCACGAGGCACAAAGCTCAGCTCCGTGCCTGAATGGTTCACAGGTTCCCAGAGCCTTTGAGAAGATCTAAAATGGGAAAGGTAAAAAAGGAACTGTTGAGGCACTAGAAAAGGAAAGAAGTTGTCTCAGATGCCAGCAACTCTTTTATCCATCAGCACAAAACACATCACTTTTTCCGAGTTGGGTGTGTGGGGAGGTAAAAAACAGAATATATCTCCTCTTTCTGCAGGTGCTCAACACCTGCAGCTTCCAAAAGGGGAAAGAAGTGTTTTAGGCATAGAGGTCCTCAGCATGCCTGCGAGAAGGGCCAGTGTTCAGGCACAAATGGAGCTTGATTCATCTGCCTGTCCTCATTTAGCAGGAGCAACCACGGACGTTTAGATGAAGATTTCTAGGGACACGCTGTGGTCTTGCTAAGGGCACCCTGGAGATGTGAGTAGGCTCAGAACTCGGCCCTTTAAACCCCCCCTGCCTCATCTCATCCAGAAAGACTGGTGGTAGGGCAGCAGCCGAAAACAAAATAGCCACCCCAGATGCCCGTGACATTTTCTTCCGTTGTCACATGCTGTTGGATAAGATCTCAGTGGGCTCGGCTGATTGCTAACCCTTCTGCTTCTTACTGTAAACACAGCAAGGGGAAACAGTTGCACTAAAAAGAATTTGGAAGACATCTGCTGGGTTAGGGATGTCCAAGAGACCCCTCCTTGTCCCCTCCGGGTACCTGCCGGGGAGGGATTCCAGCAGCTGCAGCATCCTCCTTCCTTCCTGGCTCCCTGCGCAAGGGGCGGATTTTCCATCCAGATATTCTGAGCAGGTTTTGCTGTCGCTGGGGAAAGTGAGGAGGAGGCAGCCAATCTGCAGCCAGCACCGGGCTCTGCTGAAGCCTTCCACGCTGCCGGAGACAGGGGTGAGGGAGGGAACCTGGGCAGGGGACTCAGCCCAGGATGAGGGAGCAGTGTGGGGAGGATGAAGTGTGGCAACTTGCCCCAGAAATGGCAGCTGCCTGATGATGCTCCTTTTTCCGGGGGCTGTGGGGTTATTCTTGAAGACACTGACCTCGGGGTGGAGCGTTTTCATCAGCAGAGTTTGGCACCTTTAACTCAAAAGGGTGTGAAATGAGACAAAAATAAGAGCTGGCTCTTCTGTCCCAAACAGGCAGCTGCTGTTTGCACAGTGAAGTTTCACCTGCACCTCAGACCAGGCTCAGAGATGCTTCTGTCTATCTGCCTTTGGAGTCTGCTGCGAAAAGGGCCTGGGGCCTTTTTTGTGCTTATCCTCCTGGAGCCTAAATCCTGTGGCTTATCCCTGTGGTCCTCTCAGTCTTCCCACTTTAGGTTTTTCCATTATTTTCTTTTCTTAATCCCTTCCCCAGGTCTCCTGAGAGAGGCATGTCTGGGCTTTCCATGTCTCTCTCATCTCAACCAAACAGGTTCAAACCCCAATCCCACGTGGACACATCCATACAATTTAAAGCTATAATTACAAGGGTATAAGGAGGAGGATCAGTGCCACTTGTCACCACACCTCTAGAGATGAGCCTGGTCTGAGCATTGCTGCGGGGGCTGCAGTGTGCATGGGAAGAGGTGTCACAAGCACAAAGCAAATGGGTTTTGGTGGGGGTGGGGCATTTAAAAGAAATAGTAATGAGAAACTGTTCTCCTCTAATCTCTTTCATGTGCAGACATCTCAGGCATGCTTGTAACAACATGAGGTAAATAATCTTCAGAGAGAAATGTGATACTTAGTTTGACAGGGTCCTTTTAAAACCCTTTTAATCTCAGGGGCACTTTGATGTAGCTGAATAGAGGACCTTGCTGACTTTGCTCCTGTCATCCAGGATTCATTTCAAGGTTTTGAGCTCAATTCCCGTCTTCTAGCTTTGAAAAGGTTGTGGTCAAACACCAGCTTTTGACCAGACAAGAACCAAAATCCTTTAAAACATACCTATAGCTCCAAATAACATCCTGGCCTAGATGCTGGGACCAGGGAAGTAGTGATTGTCCCCCTGCAGTGAGCACTGGTAAGGCCACATCTCAAGTTCTATCTTCAGATTTGGGGTTCTCACTCCAAAAACAACATTGAGGTGCTGGAGTGTGTGTGTGGAGTGCAAGGAAGCTGGTGAGTGGTGTGGAGAACAGGTTTGTGAGGAACAGCTGAGGCAACTGGGGTTGTTCTATCTGGAGAAGAGAAGGCTCAGAGGAGACCTTCTGGCTTTCTGCAACTGCCTGAAAGGAGGTTGGAGCCAGGTGGGGCTTGGTCTCTTCTCCCTACTATCAAGTGATAGGACAAGAGAACATGGGCTCAAGGAGTGCCAGGGAAGGTTTAAGTTGGACATTAGGGAGAATTTCTTTACTAAAAGAGAAGTCAGGCTGCACAGGGAGGTGTTCAAAACCACATGTAGACATGGGACTTCAGGATGTGGTTTAATAGCCGTGGCAGTGTTGAGTTGGATTTGATGATCTTAGAGGCCTTTTCCACCCAAAACAATCCTATGTGCTGTGAAACCTGCATCTTGCTGCCAGCTACACATGCACCTGTGACAGGAGGGCTGAAGCAGAGGTGACAAAAGAGTTCAGTTATGAGACACCATCTTGGGATAAACCCTTGCATTCACTTCAACCACTGTTCTGCAGAAGCAGTTTTTTCCTGGCTGCACGCTGGCATCAAGTGCCTGTTCCTCCTACATTCAGCACCTCTCGGGTTCCCTTCCTCGAGTCACAGGAGAGGCTGCAATACACTGGAGAAAGAAAACTCAATCCCTAATGTTTCTTTTGCTAAATGCTCCTTAACCATTTTGCAGCAGCCTGTCCCTGGCAATTATGTTACAATTCAGCACAAACGCCACAGATCCGCTAAGTTTTCAGCACTTTCCGCAGCGCTGAGGCTAGAAAACAATGCCCATTTATTGCTTTGGATTTTTTAGCTGTTGGGGGGCTTTTTTTGTTTTGTTTTGTTTTGTTTTTTGCTGATCCAAGTCCTTAGTAATTACACTTAATAGATCCCAGAGGGATTCCTAGGTAACCTGCACTATGGTTTCCATGGCAGAGAGGCAGAGCTTGCACCCCGCGATAAGGGATAATAATGGCTTGTTAATGCCTAAATTAATTATGCTGCAATTGTATTTGCAAACCAGCTGTCCCTTCTATTCCCAGTAAGACTCTTGAGTTGCTACACAACAGTTACAAAGGGTGAAAACAAACAAGAGAGAGGGGCAGAGATGGTGGAGGTTGGCTGCAGTCGCCATCAGAGCTGATGGTTTCATTCATTACTTCTACAGTAAATCTTCAACCCTTCACTCACTGCCTCCAGAGCGGTTCCTCCTGGGCCATAACAAGGCTTTATTCATATTTTGGTGTTTTCATGGGTTTGGGTCATAGAATCAACCAGGTTGGAAGAGGCCTCCAAGATCATCCAGTCCAACCTAGCATCCAGCCCTAGCCAATCAACTAGACCATGACACTAAGTGCCTCATCCAGTCTTGAACACCTCCAGGGACAGCAACTCCACCACCTCCCTGGGCAGCCCATTCCAATGCCAATCACTCTCTCCGTGAAGAACTTCTTCCTAATATCCAGCCTAGACCTCCCCTGGCACAACTTGAGACTGTGTCCCCTTGTTCTGTTGCTGGTTGCCTGAGAGAAGAGTCTGACCCCCACCTGGCTAGAACCTCCTTTCAGGTAGTTGTAGACAGCAGTGAGGATCTATGTTCCAGCTCGCTAAACTTTGGAGGAAATCTGAAAATCCTTGGAGACTCTCCCTCTTGATA
This sequence comes from Eubucco bourcierii, assembly GCA_013396675.1. NCBI lineage: Eukaryota > Metazoa > Chordata > Aves > Piciformes > Ramphastidae > Eubucco > Eubucco bourcierii. Next base: position 3,784 of record VWZE01021282.1, on the reverse strand, counting down.
CAGAATTAGAGAATCACAGAATCGTTAAAGTAGCAAAAGACCTCCAAGATCACAGTATCACCAGGGTTGGAAGAGACCTCAAAGATCATCAAGTCCAACCCATCACCACAGACCTCAAGACTAGACCACGGCACCAAGTGCCACGTCCAAACCTGCCTCGAACACCTCCAGGGACGGTGACTCCACCACCTCCCTGGGCAGCCCATTCCAGCAGCCAATGACTCTCTTGGTCAAGAACTTTCTCCTCACCTCCAGCCTAAACTTCCCCTGGCACAGCTTGAGACTGTGTCCTCGTCCATCAAGTCCAACCACAAACCCAGCACTGCACCATGTCCCTCAGCACCACACCTACACAACTTTTAACACCTCCATGGATGGGGGCTCCACCACTACCCTGGGCAGCTGGGGGAACTGAGGTTGTTCAGCCTGGACAAAAGTAGGCTGAGGGGCGACCTTCTTGCTCTCTACAACTGCTGATCCAAGCCACGATGCTGTTGGCCCTCTTGGTCATCTAGGCACACACTGGCTTTTCTTCTGCCAGGCAACCTCCAGCCACTCTATCCCATGTCTGGAGCATTTCAGGGAGTTGTTTTGGCCCAAGTGCAGGACCGATTTCTTGATGCTGCTGAACCTCAGGAAGATCCAGATGAATCCTTTCACCTTACCACTGCTGCTGTGTTTTGTCCATCCTCAGCTGATGCTTTCCTCCTCCTCCTGTGAAGGAGTCCAGGGATCTTATGGTAAAGAGCAAGAATAAAAAATCCCAAGCCCAGAGCTGCCTGATCTGGCTGATGGAATTTGCCATCAGTCCATGTGCTGGATGATGCTGAGGCTTTCCAGAGCTTGACTTTTCCCATGCTGGAGCCCAGGCTGGTAACCATTCTGGGTGTCATTCATCTCACATCACTGGGCCTACAGACAGTTTAGATGGCTAGCATAGTCTGGATGTCTAACGTTTGGACAGCTAAAACTGGGTGAGAGGATGTTGCCAGCTGGTGTCTGCTTCCCAGTAAAGCAGGTGGGCTTGTGGGCACTGTGTTGGGAGGCAGGAGGGCGTTTTGCAGTGGAGCCCCATCTCCTGAACGACAGGCAAAGGCAATTCGAACAGACCTCTGCAGTTCTTTAACACAACTGTTTCAGGAGGGCTATTTCTTTTTTAAAAGAAGACAAAAAAAGAGGATCTTTGCCAGCCACTTGTTGGCCACACAAATCCCAGGCTTGGAAAAGCAACTCAACCTCTGGCTTTCTAGCAACCCAGAGCCTGCCACACTGCTGGCCTTGGGGACTTCTTGGGGCTTTTATAAGTCTCAGCAAGACCAAAGAGGAAATAAAGCATGGCCAGACTACTAAAGCAACATGCAAAGCTGCAAATCCTTCCTCCTCCTAAATATGGGTGGCTCACATTAGAGGGCTGGCATGTGGTGTGAAGGGCTGCGAAAGCTGCTGGTTCCCAAACCCTGGCTGCAGCTGCAGAAAGAGGCAGTTCACTGACCTATGGTCAGGCTGGGCTCAGCAAAGCAGCTCTTCTGAAGCACAACCCAGCAGTGATTCATCTTCTGCCTGGGCACTGAGCAGGAATTAGTTCTTAGAAACAGATGACACATATCCCAGGACATCCTTGCCATCAAAGGGGAGAAGGGCAAGCGTTTCCTCTGAGCAGAGGTTAAGGCACAAAGACCTTACAAGTTAGAAATAAGCCAGACATAAGCATTTAGAAGTGCAGCAGGATTCATAATCAGAGCTGAATCAGAAGCTTCAGAGGAGCAAAGCTGCTTATCCACCAGCTGCCACCAGCAGGAATCCAGCCCCTGCCAAGACACGTTGGAGTTTCACCGCGGGGGGAAGCTGGAGCAGCCCATACCTGCACTTGCTGTGTGCAGAGCCCTTGTTGGGGTTAGCACAGAGAAAAGGGTGTTAAAAAGGGAGAAGTGTAAGAAGGCAGCAGAATTTGTGGGTTGTCAGACAGCTGGGTTTGAGCTGTTCCGTTTGCAGAGACCCCCTCCCCTCCCTGGTCAGCTGATTTTTGGCATGGTTTTGCTGGCAAACCTGGAGGATCCCATATACACAGTGGCAGAGCAAGCATTTTCTCCTGCCTCTGCACTGAACAGAGGATGCAAGATGCAGATAGATGCAGACTGAGCCAGGGAGCTGAGCAAAACGTTCCTGCACAGGAACCCAGCTGGGTAGGTGAATGTTGGTTAATTTGGTGACTCCCCTCAGTTTTCTGGGTGCGAGTACCCTGGGTGGCAGGGTGGACTGGGGGTAGAAATGAAGGGGGATGCTCCCTCCTTGGGCACCATCAAGATGTTAAGCACTAAAGGGTTGTGATCTCAGTCAGTCCAACAGATCCATCCTGAAGTGTCTGTGTTCGTGAGGGTAAAGCTCAAACACCGGGGAATTAAGAGGCAGCTGGTCCTCCTCTGTACCTTCTGTCAGGAGAAAACAGCCTCCAGATTATCCCGGGCTCACCTCAGCTGCTTGACAGCTTCACCTCCGTGATGGTAGTGGGATGATCTAGCAGTGTGAGAGGGGCAGGGGCAGAAATGGTGGCTGCGACTTCGGCAGGGGAAATGAAACAGCGAGTGGACCAAGGCTAAGGCAGTGCGAGAGCCGCTAAATCCTCTCCTGGCTGCGAGGTGGAGGGAACCAAATGCATTTTGTGCTTGCCAACAGAAACAATGACAGCGATAATCGCTGGCAATCTGTTATTCTATTAACACCAGCTCAGAAATGGTCAAACCCAATAATCTTTTGAAATGAAGCTTAAACCCCCCGACTGCAAAGACGGCGCCGCAGCGCAGCGCTTGGCAGCGGCGAGGCTGGGGTGGAGGAGTGGCAACACGGGGGTGGGTTTCAGCCTTTGAAAGATTTTGCGTGGTGCAGGAGGAGAGATTTGCTGGGAAGCAGTCAGGCGTGGATACCTGGCTGCCAGGAGAGGCTCTCCGCAATCCCTCCCTTTGCTTGGCTTCTTTTGACCCTGTTGCTAAGCTACAAATATGCCTTTCCAGCAAGCTCCAGCGAGCTCCAGCATCCTCGCTCCCACCCACTCCCAAATGCGAACTGAATCAGCCTGTTCCAAAGAGATCTCTGGCTAGCCAGCAGCTTTCTCTTTTTCCTTCCCCCCCC